>JARIHS010000058.1:0-484592 GCA_029320655.1 Mycena floridula
TTTTAGCGGGACACAGGTAGCAATGAATATAACCAAAGGGATGCGCAAATTCATGTCTGTGCTTCCTTTCAGCATATTGAGCCTTGCGAAAGCAACCAAAAACGTACGGAAGGTCGCTGTTCATTCGCGGATATTTTTGCCTCTCCGACAGCAAGGATACTATAAATTTCGTCTAATGATATGGCTATTGCTATTCGGAGCCGGAAAACTGACGAGCAAGGGTTCAGATGACGAAATCGGCAATGCCAGAATCTGCGCTTTTGTTGACGCTGAAATCCAGCGTAAACAGGGTCCTGGCAGGACAAAGCCATCTGTTTCTACCTCCTGGTGTCCAAACAAAGGTTTTTGCACTATTGCCCCTTCCGACTAAGCCTCCATTAATGCAGACACCGATGTGGTACCAATTCGCCAGAACTCGCCATCTGGGGCGAATTAAGTGGAGGAGACGCGACGAGATAGGTTTCCCATAGGAATAGATGATGTTTCTGTCGTCTCCAGATTTTTTACGACGCTAGAAAATGGTTGAATAGAGACATTGTCGTGGCTGCTCTGAAGGTTGATGTCACGCGTCACGCAATCTGTCACGCATTTGGAGGCAAAATTTGGCCTCAAAATCATGAAGGCGGCGACAGAAGCGGATTCAAAATGATATGCAAATATAGTGTAAATATAAGAAGAGCAAGAGAGCATAATTGTATACAAAAAGTGTAATAGGTCGATGGATAATCGATAAAGGGCGAGCATCATTAGAAACATGGCGTGACATTGAGATCCAGTTCTGCTGCAAGGAGGACCGTCAGTTTCAGAGCTGCAGTGACGAACAAGAAGCGTACCTCGTCAAAATAGCAGAGTACATAAACCAACCTCATCCCAAAGCTCTGGTCCGTTTCATCCCGAATCGCTGGACTGGACTAGGACCGGGTTCGACCATGGTTGGGACCTACGAAAGAGGCGCTCTATGATCTTGGACCGTGTACGGATGGCTAAAAACAGGTCAATTCCAGAGCAGCAAGGACAAGGAAACGACGCACCATAGGCCGGTCGCAAGCTCTCCGCTGTCTTTCTAATCAATGGGACAACAATCTGTGTTCTTCTTTTCTCCCTCTTCTTCTGCCAACGCGAGTCAACAAAGAAGGCGGCTTCCTGAGCAGACAATCGGACGACCTTCCCATCTGATATTGAATTGGGACGAGCCTCGATGACCGCGAGCTATCGACGAGTCATGGTTCTATCACATTGGGTGAAAAGGTCTTGTTGCATTCAGAACCACTAGCAGCCATCTGAGAGGGAGGCCATGGGCTTCAGTGTCGCCGGAAGAGCCTGAGCGGGGAGAGAGAGCTAGTTTCGGGGCGTCGACCCGTTGACGTCAAAATGCTAACCCAGCTGAAAACCAAATCAACCATGGACGTCGTAGAGCTGAACGATAACATACTGGGGTGAAACGTTTCTCTGGTTTGGAATAGTCCAGAGTTCGGAATGACTACTTTTTCAGAAGGAGAAGTCAATGACACCGCAGCAGCAGCGAAGAAGCGACACACGAGGTCCGAACGATATCATCGTCATTATCTTCCTTTCTGGGCCTGACGAAATGGTATCGTCTCCTTGGTGCGGGGGTTCAGCTCGGAGGACATCCATCGTACGTATATAGCTGGCCAGAAATATACGGAGAAGAGAAGCTCGGGGAATCATACCAGACCAGGACATAGATCGTGAAATTGGAGGAAGAAGAACTGGTTGTTTAAGAGCCTGACGGTATCGAAGCACTGCCGCCACGTCGAAGACAAGAAGGATCATATTGTCGACACGTAGAATCGCCTTCTGCCGAAACAGGCAAGTCAATTCCGACATAGAAAGGCATCAAAAACGACGCACCGTATGAGGTCTGAGGTCTGAGGTCTCCGTTATTTGCCACCTCAACTCATCGTCACCGTCTTCCTTCCAAAGCTCCCTGGACCCTGGAGGTCGTAGCAGGTATTTCGTGAGGCAATGATACAGTCGCGCCAGGCTAATGAATGTCGGAGAGCAGCCAAACAGACGGGTCCTAGAAGAATGGTTCAACGAAGGATGTATAGCCCGAGATGAACATCATGAATCTAGACAGACCTCGGACGCTAATGGTTGCTCTACGTTCGGAATCAGCGGGATATCCCAGGTTTGCAGGGGAAAAAATGACCACCGTGGCTTGTTTCAGATATCGAGAGCCGCGGCCCGCGGCGATGCTAGGCGTCGTTTTCTTGTCGATTTTAGTCCCTGGTGCCGGCAGTGAAGAAGCTAAGCGATATGGTCGTTGATGACCACGTGGTTCAGCTCTAGAGCGACATAGTCAAGAAGAGGTCAACCAGGATCGATGATCAGAGCTGACCTTATTCATCGCTGTTCTCTGTATCCAAGGCCAGGCAAGTTCTGTCCTAACGGAAGCTATCGAAGCTGACAGAAAGATGTCGCGCTTGATTGAAGGCTTTCGCTGGGTGGTTGTAGGGTACCTCTGATATCCTACTATGATATAGGAGTCTGCTAGCATTGAAGCTGAGTATCCTCATCCTGGCCGAATGCGTTGGCGCAATATCCACGTGCTGGCTCTCACGGGGTGAAGGCACTGTTTGCCTATGTTTGTGCTCCGGTTTAAGATAATTCCCAAAAATGCAAGTTCTCGTTCAATCAATGAACTAAATACATGCAAAGACCGATAAATCGAAACCGTTTCCTACTGTGTATAAATATGATCAAAGTGCTGAAGCATACACACCTAGTCGAGCTCGTCCAGGTCCTCGTACAACGCGCTGCGAGCCTGGAGGTAGGTCTGTCGCTTCTGGAGAGTGGACTGGACGAATAAGAAATGCATCAGAGTGAAAAAAGGACTTACCAAATCACGTCGAACTTTTGTGAGCGCATTTGCTGCCCTCTTATTGGCCTGGGCGGCGAACTTCTCGGCGAGCTTCTTGTTGTAAGCACGTAAATTGGCCCTACGCTCAGCCGCCTTGATTTTGTTGTTCTCTGATTCTGAAAGTACTGGTCCTCCGTGCCATGCTTCCAGCCGGTCACGACGTGAGAGCTTAGTGATGTCGGCCTGGAACATTTGTTAGAAACACCATGGGAATGATCAAAAAGCGGGACTTACAGAACGACCTTGGTAACGAGGAGCAGCGGAGACGACAGCGACAGAAGCCAAGAGAGAGGCAAGAGCAAATGTAGTGGTACGCATGATGATGATAGAAGAGTAGAAGAGGGTTGCTAAAAGGGAGATTTGTTCGGTATGAAGGAAGTGGGGGATGGAAGTGACCGGCACGACTGAGGAATGGGCATTTTTCGCGCTCATTTTTATAGCTCAGAGGGGCAAGGCACCAGGTAAATGGTGCCGTCTAAAAATAGCACATGGATTCCATTTCCCTCGATCGCTCATGGAATACCTTGTCCCCCTCTGCACTCAAAGGGGCATTATTCTTGTGACATTATTCTTGATATTTAAACTGACATTAGGAAGAACAGAGAAGAGCTTGACGGTAATTCCCTTCCAGAAAATACTTGCAGGACTGGGGTGTTTTTTCCACCATCACGAATCTTCGATAATCTTCGGATCCGTGATTGGTTATCTGATGTGAAGTGCCATGGCGACAAACATTAGTCAAACCCCTTCTCACTTGAATTCCACTACACACAGCATCGATAAAGACCTATTTGATTGCGAGATAGCTTCTTCAGCTTAGGTGAATGTCCCATTTGTTGAGCTTAACGGTGGCGATAATCCAGTACCGCTGTAACGGACGAACAGCATCATTTGCCCTGCCAATATGGCAACTATGGCAACAGGGAAAGGACAGCTCGTTCTGGAGCGCTCTGGACCGTTTATTTGATTGTCCGACTTGATGGCCGTTGTTCGGCGGCTTGGTGGGACCCCAGACACCTCAAACATGAAACGTTGATGAGTCAATTTACATGTGAGCAAGTATTATCAGACAAGGCGGTTTCATGGGGCGCATATTCGTAAGGGTGCCGGACAATTGTTTCTCAGGCTTGGTCCTCAATTTTTCTCACAGCACGAAACGTGAGACTAGTTGAGCCTTGCAAAAGTCGACTCAAATGGATCGTTAGCGCATAGAACCGGATTCCGTGCCCAGTCATCAACCATTATTCACCACCGTCATCGCGTACAGCCACTGTACGATATGACCTCATCGATTGAGCCATTGCAGCGCCGTCACATTTTTCGAAATCGGGGCGCACTTTCAGAAGGTATACTGAAACTGGTATCTTGTCTTGGAGGGGCTCTAGTATTCCCCCAATTTCTGTGAGAGCACCAAAGGTGGGTATTGTTCCGGTACACGGGTAATCATAGCATAATCATAATTCGCATAGCATAAAGTTGTCTAAGGCATACTGGGAAGAATAGTGATAAAAGTCTAGTTCATGATATCAAAAAGCCTTGAACGACGAGACGGGGACCGAGACGGCTCTGGTTCCGGAGTTTCCTCCGCGTCAACATCAATGAGTTGACTACTCTTGATGGCGTCTTCGTCAAGTATACCCTTGATTTCCGACCAGTTTCTAGGTGGCTGGAAAAAGTCACAGAACAGATTATTACAATCATGATCTGTTTCGAAGTTCATGTGGGCTGTTATGATATTGCCTCGAGTGAAAATTGCTCCCAAGGTCCTTCCGAAAGCGGGTCAGAATCATAGAGATACTGTAGAAGGGATTGGAATGCTCACGGGTGGGTAATTATTTGGGGATCTGTCAGCCACTGATCGTCGCCCTGAAAGTCTGCAGCAAAGGCAAGCTTTCCAGTCTTCAAGTACTGGATATGCTGAGCATACATCAGATATTCGGCCCGTTTGTTGTCCTCGTCATCAGCCATACGTGGCGGCCGCTTCGCATTTCCGTTGCCCATGTACTTCCTGAACCTGCCTGGAATGGCTGTTTCAATAAGAAAGACTTGAACTTTACCGCTTTTATTAATGTTGCGGTCGGAGATCATTTGCTAGAGCAGCGTCGACATAGCGGAAGCTAGGGATGGAAATTGGAGCCGTATCCCTGGTGTATCCCTTTTTGAAGAGAGCTTTGTCGGTGTAATTGTCGACAAGTTGCCACAGGCTGTGTCCGAATGCCAAGGTACGTCCCTCCATAGAGAGGTCCCGAAGCTGATTTGCGTTTGGGAGAGTGACGTCTATACCCGTATGGTCACGCTTATACACCTGCTTCAAGTATACAGGGTACCGGTCGCCATGAACATTTGACGAAGCACCCAAAGGAAGGTTCGAGTGCGCTGCATATGCGAGCTTGAAAACTCCCTTCTTCGGGTCACGTAGACGAGTGGTGACTTGAAGTCTCCGTGGACTCTCGTAATATCCAAGGTCCGAGTTCACTGAGAAGTCGCCTTCGAACGATACAGGGACTGGAGGCTGAACAGAGACCTTAATGAGGTCTTGAAGGTCGAGCTTTCGTATGCTGTAGGTAAGCAATTGGAAAGAGGAAACCTCCGCTAGATAACAGATGAATCAATGATTGCGCCATCTGAGTCGTTGAAGAAAGACTTACTCAGTTGTCTTCCACCGAGGTTGGAGCCGTCCTGATGCAGCAATGCGTCACGAATGTCTGCGGCGTTAGGTGAAGGAGGTATTACCCTGGACTTTTTGGCGGAAGGTGGCGGAGTCACTTGACGAGTCGCCGGCTGCTGAACATTTTGGGACTCTGGTTGGAAAGACTGTTCTCGCTTGAATGCAGTCGCTGAACGAGTTCTGTCCTAACGGAAGCTATCGAAGCTGACAGAAAGATGTCGCGCTTGATTGAAGGCTTTCGCTGGGTGGTTGTAGGGTACCTCTGATATCCTACTATGATATAGGAGTCTGCTAGCATTGAAGCTGAGTATCCTCATCCTGGTCGAATGCGTCGGCGCGCAGCTGGCTGGTAGGAGGAATATCCACGTGCTGACTCTCACGGAGTGAAGGCACTGTTTGCCTATGTTTGTGCTCCGGTTTAAGATAATTCCCCAAAAATGCAAGTTTTCGTTCAATCAATGAACTAATTACATGCAGAGACCGATAAATCGAAACCGTTTCCTACTGTGTACAAATATAATCAAAGTGCTGAAGCATACACCTATTCGAGCTCGTCCAGGTCCTCGTACAACGCGCTGCGAGCCTGGAGGAGCTGCTCTCGGGCCTGGAGGTAGGTCTGTCGCTTCTGGAGAGTGGACTGGACGAATAGTAAGACTTGAGAAATGTATCAGAGTAAAAAAAGGACTAACCAAATCACGTCGAACTTTTGTGAGCGCATTTGCTGCCCTCTTCTTGGCCCGCTCGTCCCTCGCTTTATCCTGATCCAGCTTCCGCTTGTCACTGGTAACAGCCTGAACATCCTTGAGCAGCTGTGCTGTAGATCCCTTGCCCTGACGGAAAGATCAGCACTGGTCGGAAGTGGAATAAATGGAACACGTACGGTCTTCGTCGCATCAGCTTGCAACTTCTTTGTGTCAGCGGCGAGCTGCTTGCCATCATTGGCGACCTTAGCGTCGAGCTGCTTGGCCCTGTGTTGAGTACGAACAGCCGTCCTGATTTTCTCCTCCTCAGTTGTGCGAGCCATGAGCTGATGGAATTCAGAAAGGGAATAGAACTTAGAGAATCAGAGGACACACCCTACGACGTGAGAGCTTAATGATGTCGGCCTTGAGCTTGCTCTTGGCAGCATCGTCGACAGCTTTGGAAGTGCGAAGTTTGTTGAGATCACTCTGTACAACCTTTGCCGTCGACGCAAGTTGGGCCATGTTCTGAGAAGAAGATCAGCATATCCCGGATGGCAGATAACATACGTACACCTGACTTGGCAGCAGCTGCCAGGGTATTCTTGTCTTTTCGGAGAGTCGCCCTGCTGTCCTCCACCACTTTATTGTCTTTCTTCATCGCAGCGTTGTCAGCTTTGAGGGAGGCCACTGCCTTCTGATCGAGGACACGCGGAACGAGCTGGAAGATTCGTTATAAACACCATGGGAATGATCAAAAAGCGGGACTTACAGAACGACCTTGGTAACGAGGAGCAGCGGAGACGACAGCGACAGAAGCCAAGAGAGAGGCAAGAGCAAATGTAGTGGTACGCATGATGATGATAGAAGAGTAGAAGAGGGTTGCTAAAAGGGAGATTTGTTCGGTATGAAGGAAGTGGGGGATGGAAGTGACCGGCACGACTGAGGAATGGGCATTTTTCGCGCTCATTTTTATAGCTCAGAGGTGCAAGGCACCAGGTAAAAACCCAACCCAGTTAGGTGCTGTCTAAAAATAGCACATGGATTCCATTTCCCTCCATCGCTCGTGGAATACCTTTGTCCCCCTTGCACTCAAGGTGGCATTATTCTTGTGACATTATTCTTGTGATTTAAACTGACATTAGGAAGAACAGAGAAGAGCTTGACGATAATTCCCTTCCAGAAAATAGTTGCAGGACTGGGGTGTTTTTTTCCACCATCACGAATCTTCGATAATCTTCGGATCCGTATTTGGTTATCTGATGTGAAGTGCCATGGCGACAAACATTAGTCAACCCCCTTCTCACTTGAATTCCACTAAGTACACACAGCATCGATAAAGACCTATCTGATTGCGAAATAGCTTCTTCAGCTTAAGTGAATGGCCCATTTGTTGAGCTTAACGGTGGCGATAATCCAGTACCGCTGTAACGGACGAATAGCATCATTCGCCCTGCCAAGACATCTGATGGTTTTTCGCTGATGGAAATTTTCACGGTCCCGGTAGGAGCCGATTAGGTTGCGATAAATATCACAGAGAAATTCACTTTTGTCCATGCAGCAGCGTGTTTTCCGGCGTGTTTTTCCAGCTTCGTAGTCTCCCGCAATAATATAACTATAGAGCACCACGACTCAATCGCCACTGTAAGAGAGCATAGTAGTTCTCTGCTGTACATCATCCCTCAGCAGTGCCGGCGCTATACAGTGTCCACTCCTCGTGTGTTTCATGTCCATCTAATCACAAAGTCCAAGTACGACGAGGAAAAAATCAAACGAGCTGTTTATAGCAGCTGATTCTCTTGATCCACTTCTAACTGTCCGCTTTACAGGTCTTCTACCGGTTGAACATCTGGAGGGTAATTGTATATGTATTCAGATCCAGTTGGTCGAATTTCTGTAATATTTTCTGGGTGCAAATGGGAATACATTAACTTACTGGGCTTCCTGCAGGGATAATATAGGATAATATACGCATCAGTGGTCTGGTGATGTGCCATCACCGAGCTTGATGCGTCATCACATTCGCATCATCCGTTTCCCACGAGTGACAGTTGCGACATTCACAATGTCAAGTTCCAATTTGAAGCAGCCGTCATCATGTCCCAAAAATGCCTTGCAAATTCTTGATACTTTCTTTACTGGTGTTCAGTAAACTCTGCACTTCTCTCCGTCTCCTCTGAAACCTGTATTCTAAAAATAGCCTTTTGATTCGCTTTCGACAGTTCAACATCTGTCAGTGTCAGATTCGACCTGATCATCAAGGTGAAGCAATTCGACATAGCGTCACCTCTACGCCAAGCCTTACGCGTAACTTGACGACGTATGTATTGTAGCCTCCCGCTGCCTCCCGCTACCTCCCCGTGTTCCCGTATCCAAACCGACTGGCAGCTTTCAAATCGAGAAACCTAACCATTGTACAAAAAATCAAAATTGGAAGTTTCCGAGAATCTTGAGCATCCAGTCCCAAGCCGTGATTTCGTTCAGACATCGAGAGACAGGCAGTGTTTCTATCTTATCATTGCCGCTGGCGACCGAGAGGTGGCGAGTTAGTCTTTGGTACTTGGATCCCATGTTTCCACAAACTGTGTCAACCCCATCATCGTTACCCGTTCAACGCCGCAGATCACGGCCTGCTTCGGTGTCCAAACGACCACATGGGACCAGTACAGTTTTCTTGCAAATCGCTCTTCTCTTGAAACCGGAGAAGTGGAAGAGATTTCTCTTTCCATCAATTCATGTACAAAACAAAAGTCTAGGACCCACGAGCATAAGATCGGCAATGAATACTGTGTATGTTGTTGCCAGCTGGCTGGCGCCAAATCAGTCTCTTTGATGGCGCGAGAGCAGCTGCTGCCAGGATACCTTGGTCTGGGATCTGGCTATACGGCATATGTACAGCAAGATATATATAAAGGTCTGGGAACGAACGCTGGAGCCCCAGATAGGCAGGCCTACTCTCCCTCCCCCGGTGTTCTGGAAACAGCCACGACGATGCAACTCAAAGCATTCCTCCTTTCTTCCATTCTTCTGTTGACTAGTGCAACCTGGGCGGCACCGATCCCCGATCCGGTTGGATTTTCGGTCTAATTTCCATCGCAAACGCTGATTTGTGGCGTTCTAGGGTTCCAAATTTGAAGTGAAAGGATACCAGAAGAGACGCAGCGGAGACGGATTCTGGACATCAATCAAAACCAGCGTTGACGAATGTCGACCCATTGCGCCCAATTTCGTCTATGTTGAAGGAACCAGTGGGGCACGTAAATGTCTGGGTTATACGTACGTTGCCTCTGATTCAACTTGAACACTCTTTTTCATGACGGTTTGACAGGGATCCCGAATGCGCTGGAGAAGATATCAAGCCGGGGAAGGACAATAGGATTCGGAAATTGAAGTGGCTGAAATGTACATGAGTGCTCAGTGGAGGATATTGGGCGGAGTTTATCATCGAAGATCGCTGAAGCTTTGACTGGAATGTACATCTTAGACCAAGTCTCCAGACAGCCAACCGCTCATGAGATGCGCAATTTCTGAACTGGCGTTGTGATGGAAGCCAGTCATGGCCACGGAACACTACAAAGTTGGAAAGTGAAGGCATTTTGAGCTAAGTAGGAGAACTGCGTGAAAAATGTAAGCCAAGAGAGGCTTCCACAAGGAGTCCACACAAAACAGCCACAGCGCGGATCGAGCGCGCGACCTTGGTGGTTATGCGAGTTGGCGGGTGTGATCGCGTTAACAGTATTGTGAGAGTCCAGTGAGCAAATTTGTCAGCGAAGTGAGCCCCGAGCAGCTTCAGCTGCAAGCCTCGCAAGGAACCTCAAATATACAGATATGGCACGAAAAACCAAAAATACTTATTGCCTAGTCACTTGAAAATTCACATGCAAAGATGGCCACAGCGCGGATCGAGCGCGCGATCCTCGATCGGGGAGCGAGTTCCGCGGGCGTGGCCCGTGGGACGGTTGGCAGAGCCGATGTCCCGCCGATCGGGCAAGTCAAATTTGTGTGATTTTGTGAGCGGAGCGAGCTCGAGCAGCGTCAGCCGGGAGGCTAAAATCCGAGCAGCTTTGGCTGCGAAGAACAGTCTAGATCTGGACATTGCGGAAATTTTATCAACGAACAGCTTTAGCGGTTTATCTGGCACAAAACAACTCTTTCGAGGCATCACACATACTTTGTCTTCCACTCTTCCCCTTTCAGCTTCTAGTACATCGACTCTCGCTCCTGTATCTTCCTCTTCCACTCTTCCCTCTTTATCTTCTACATCATCTCGTCCTCCTGTCTCTTCAGCTTCCTCGTCGAGCTTCGTTTCGAGGAGAAAGATTGCATTGACTGGTTTCCCGAGATGCTGCCTTTACTCACGATGATAGAAACAAAGTGAGACGAGTTTCATGCCCTTCAAACTGCATTTCCCAAGCGTTACAAACTTATCGAGCCTTCACTGAAGAACAACGACGGCAAAGCCTGAAAGAAAGCTGAATCTTGAGTCAAAAGATACAAAAGCAATGGCAACACCGTGGCTTGAACACGGGACCTTCAGATAAATGTCATCTCTATCTCATCAACTTCAGTCTGCTGCTCTCCCAACTGAGCTATGTCGCCTTGAAGAGAAATCTGACGTGAGCTTCTCGAGGTCTCCGACCTCAAACAACCTAGATCTGCAGCTCATCTCGAACCGTTTCTCATCTGATCGAAAGGACCTAGGTGGCTGTACTAGTGGTGGTCGACACGTTCTCTTCAGTAACCCCGGTCAGGGACTCTCTTCGATTTTTTTGAAAGCCCGCTTCGGTCCCCGTAGCAGTGTATGGTTAGTCCGGTTACCGACCCTCTATGAGGGAACCTCGATAGAGGGTCCGGCCATGACGCCAGCCTCTCTACTGAAAGGTTCCTCCCCTCACCAAAAACTTCTCCCGTAGAGAGGCTGGTGACGAGCCTAGTGCATGGTGATGGTTCTCTGGATCAGAGTATGCAGAGACTATACAGTTGAATCTGTGTTAATACAAACCCCTACAGCTCAGGGTATGACAATATAAGTCGAAATGAACACCCGAAGGCTCTATACTATATCCGTCACCTATACTAGAGTCTAGTTATGAGAGACTACGAACGCTCTGAGTCATATGCTTGTTTTGACCCGAGGACAGGTCATGCACCTAGATTAGTCCGATTACCGACCCTCTATGAGGCGTCCTCGATAGAGGGTCCGACATTAGCCGTGACGCCAGCCTCGATATTAATCGATACGCCACTGTCAAAAAGTGCTTGATCTAAACCACATTCACCAGCCGCGGTCGCAGTGTCAATGCCGACAGCTTTGTTAGTTTATACCTACACATGAAATACATGTAATAGAATTGGGATTTATGTGTGCTACTTAGGTCATTCAGACACGATGTACCTTACAATAATTATTAAACGTGATGGCAGGTTGGTCGGAGCTTTGAGCCAGACGTCGAAGAGACCTCTCGATAGTTCCTTGCCTTTCCATCCGGGAATTGATGATGACGAGACAAGCCGAAAAGAACTCGTGAAGTAGCATTTACTTCCAACTGCTATGTTGTTTTCAGGTTAGCTATTATGCCTATATTTTGAGCACATCTATAAGCGTTGATGTGGAACTCGTATTTCAAATCTGTACTATAAACGCCGCAGTGGAGCACATCAAATGTTGTCCTCACTCAGACCAATTACTTCGAGAGTCCGTTACGTGTTCGTGTGTGTACAGAGCTGAGATTATTTCAAATGCAATGCTTGTTACCCAAAATGCGACAAGCATTAATCATTGAAGACCTGAAATCCATAAAAGCCGCAGCAATTCGGGTATTCAGCTGTGAATTGCCCCCGAATGTCAACCGAGGCGTACGAGCTTCTCTACTTTGATATCTGGCTACGCGTGGACGTTCCCCGAATGATTCTGGAGATGACAGAGACCAAATACAAATTGACAACCGTCTCAGCCGTTGCGAGTATTTCGCCTTGGACAACATCGTCCTCACTTATGCGTCAAGATGGGCACCTGGGCATCCATCAAAGGAGAGCAGCAGTTCGGTCAGCTCCTAGGCTTACGGTGACCCAGCCGGATGGGACAGTTCAGGTGAGTTCAAGCGACATCACAGAGTAATATTAATCCTTTTGAACAGCACATATGGGAGAGCATCGCCATCGAACTTTACCTGGGCGAGAAACTGGGCCTGCTCCCTACAGACCTCATCGAGAGAGCTCGAGCAATCTCGATTATAACCTCCCTGCGTTCTCTTCAAGAAATCATCAAATCGACAGGAATCCTTCCATCTCTCGAGCTGCGTGCAGCAAACCACTAGAAGCACATCTCCGCTACAATCCCGAACTTTCTCAAATGGCACGAAGCGTTTCTTGAAAAAAGCCGTGGAACGTACTATGCCGGAAATACTGTGAGTCGCATCCAAACAACATTCTGAATCAAATATTCAATTAATTGGCAGATAATGCTCCTAGATCTGGTCCTGGTAGCCTTGTTTCTCAGATACCGCACAATGTACGGCGAGAGGAACCCCTTTACAAAGTTCCCAAGGATCATGAAGGTCGTCGATCCGATCCTGACTGGTAGACTCGCAGAATATGTCAATGAGCGTAGAGATCTAGGGTCCTTTTGTCTTTGGATCATTTGGTTTTAACACTGACGCTATGACAGGGTATGGAAGTGGAATAGCGAAAGGTTTGAGTTTGTCCGAGTCAACGAGACATGAGGGAGATCGAAAAATTGCTAGTACAAAGAAGATCAAGCAATGAAATAATTATATTCTGTCTGGGAGATATCATCAGCTCAGGGCACAAACCAGAAATGGGCTGCTTTCCAACTCCGTTGTATATTCTCACACCCCAACAAAACAAGATAATGATCTGGGCCGGATGGACTAGGTTGGACTCTCAAAAGTGCACTGTATATCATCGGAAATATATAGAGATAGTCGGCGATCTCTGCACCTCTGCTCACGGGAAAATCATGTCTCCTGGCACGCCAGAGAACAAGAATCTCAGACGCGATTCTTTTTGGTCGTTTCAATCTCACCTTTCTGACCTGTCCGTTTGTTTGCTTCACGTTATTGATGTTCATATTTCAAAATTCAAGGTGTTACTGACGACCCAGGGCCGCGAAAGTGCTACGACTTTGCGCTTGCGAACAGCTTCCAAGAGAAAAATGCGCTTCATTCACATTGCAGGTTTACTTGGCATGATTTGGGTGACAAGGAAAGAGAAGGCGTTGAAAAGGTCATTTCCTCTTACGCTAGATTCACACCAGATAGCGGGTACTATGTACTGGTCCCAAACTTCAAGTTCGGCGTTCAGAGTCCAGGGGAGTCCTCGGGGAACAGAAAATACCAAAGAGTCGGATTATGAATGTAGGGTCTCGACTTCTCTACGGCCGGATCATGACTGACGTTCGTGCCGCACTACGTACGTCCTGATAAGCTAATGACTTTCATATTTCAAGTTTGTTTTCACTAAAATTGATCCAAGATATGCATTGTTTATGAGGTTCAACAGTAACCCACTGTTTGTCTTTCAGTATCCAAAGACCAACATTGACTCCCAATTTAGGGATTCAGCAAAGACGCTTAGACCGCTCTGGAGACTGGCACCGGGTACTATCGGTCATATGCGCGTGTCAGACCACCTGTCATGAATCAGCAACACCGACCCCAGTTGCTCTTATCCCGAATCATGACTCTCCGAGTCGCCAGAACTCAGGGTGCTCCAATATCGCTGCCCTGGGAGTTGGAACGTGAAATATTTGAAACCACAGTGGCAATTTATCCTCGTAGCGTGATAAACCTCGTGGTTGTCGCTCGACGCGCTCAGATATGGTATTCATCTCGTTTCATGATCTTCTCCTGAGCTGAACTCGCTAGGATGGAGACAATTCTGTACAAGGATGTCACCCTCACAAAACAGCGAGTAGCACTCAAGTTCCTCACCTCTAAATCATCGGATTTCCTCTCGAAGCATGTTAAAACCCTCAGCATCACCGAACATGTCCATGTTCCAGAAGCAGCTTCGATTCTAACAAATTGTGCTGGTGTTTGTAACCTCGCATGTTGGGCTATCCCGGAATCGCACGCCACACCGACGCTTCTTCCCATTATAGCTCAGCTCAGGCATCTGAAACGACTCTCTGTAGGAATACGGATATTTCCAAAGCGGTTCAGCATGCCAAATATCACGCATTTGGACATGGTGAACCCCTGGTCATTATGGAATGAACATGCTTTTGTTGCATTACCGAATGTGACACATTTATCGTTCAGGTTTTGGCCCAGGCCAAGCATTGTGGTACCATTGGGGAAGGTCTTGGAGGACTGTCTGTCCCTTCGAGTCTTGGTCCTCCTTACACCACCTAGTTCGACCGTGAAATCATCGCTGGACTTCTTGCAAGAGAATGGCATAGATGACAGACGGATACATTTGGTTAGAAGTGTGGGTAATCTGGAATATTGGACAGATTTTTATGTCGAAGGAAGGCTGGAGAAATCTCGCAGAACACGGTAGACTAAGTGAAGTTACTGTACTGTTTCCCATATCTTCAGTAACGTGTAATGGTCGCCTATGAAATGAAGTTACGACGCACCTGTAAAGTGTAACGCGAGCCCAGTAAAGACCGTTACATACATTTGACAAATCTCAGCCGAAATTTTTGAAAAGTTGCGCCGGCCGGAAAAACCTGATTTTTCGCGTTTGTTGCCCTAATTCAGGCTATTACTGTATGCATCAAATCACTTGACCTATGACTCAAAGTACCCTCTTTTGGTCCGATTTTGGCCAAAACTGACGTGAGAATGGAGATGTGGCTTGATGTAACAGGTAGCCTCAGCCTATGAAGATGTCGTATAACGGTATGACGTGTGACATGCTGTCCGGCGCAGTTTGGAATACGGATCAATCCAGATCTCAACACACATAGCTTTTGTTTCGGTCACGACAGAGTTTCATAATAGTGTTCCATGATGCAGTATTCTAGTTCTCGGTTATGTTACAGTTAGACAGCCTAGCTCGAGCTTCAGGAATCTGGAATGTGGGGGCGGTGAGTTACTGGCGAGCTGCACCGATTCCCATCACATGAGGACGCCGGATCCGCGGACTACGTCATCGCCATCAGCAAGTGTCAGTCGCGTAAATGTCAGTAAATGAACATTTAAGCAATTTGTAACTAGGATCTGAGTCAATGACAACGACAGCTGTACTCGATACTGTCTCAGATCACAGAACATCCATATAAACACCACACCTCTCCCTCAATTGTGCCCATTTCCCACGGTTCCACTCTCTGACTCTGGGCCATCCGTCAAGCGCCGCTACTTGTTCAATCCAAAGCAGGACGGAACAGATCGCAAAATCAGCATACGTGAGCTGATTTCCCATTGCGCAAATTCCGTCCCCATCTCCGACATTCTTGTCGAGAATAGCGGCAAGGAAATCAAATTGTTCCTTGACCAGAGCCCATGCACGTTCGCGGTGGGGTCCCGAAGGAATCGTGAGCGGCTGGCTCGAATAATGTGTTTGTCTCGGTTCAGCGAATCGCTGATGAGTGCTCAATGGAACCATAATAGGCAGCAGAGGCTTTGTGAAAACCTCTTGGACATAATGCACGAACAGTGTCTGCATTGCTCGAGAACCAGGTGGGAAAACCGGACGAGCAGGATATGTAGACTCCAGATATTCTGCAATATTATTGGTGTTTGAGATGATATTGGGCGCTGATGGATTGCGACTCGGGTCGACAATGACCGGAAGAGTGTAGATTGGTGTTCCATCGGATCGCATTGAACTTGGGGGTGCACCGATTGAGCGCAGAGTCGCTTCGACGTCTGCAAACTCGACCCAAACGGTGCGATAGCGAATTTGTTTGTAGTTCAAGATGAAACTGTATTGTGAAGGTTAGGCAATGATGCTATGGGTCGAATATTTGGACTTGCCGAATACGCCAGACATTTGGAGCCCATGGTTGGCCTGAATTTGCAGGACTATCATAGAAAGTGAGAATTGGTGCCGTTGACGACCGAGGTCCGTGATGTCGAGAAGACATAGTAGAAAGAGGTTTCGATGGATTGTGAGGCAGGAAATGCTTTGAACGAGTAGTAAGAGGGATCTAGAGAGAGATGTTCGTTCTTCTGGTGTTTTATAACCAAGACAGAGTCCACAGTAGGAGTCCATATTCATCGGCGCTCCCTTCACTTCAGTTGATTTACCGATGATTCCCGCTCTTTGAACAGCAAAGAGTCCAAGGGCTTGCACTAATCCCGGATGGCACGTGGGCGCCCGTTAGATCCCCGATGGTACCTGGCTTTACAATTGATGAATAAGTCAGCGGCTTTCGATTGTACTCGGACCGATGAGCCTGTACAAGTCGTGAAGGCTACCGATTATGTAGACAGACGTAAGACTCCTTACTTCAATGAATACGCTGGAATTAGATGTTGAATGAAACATGAAAAGCACCTCTTTTTGCCCTCGTTCAGAACGCGCCCACATACCGGGGAGTATTTTTCCGTAGCAGAGCGCTGCATGTCAATTGACTTTGTAGCGTATAATATATGTCATGCCAAGCTACGAATACAATAATATGTTCAAGGCAAGACTCGGGAGTGAGACTCCCGTTAAGATTCATCCATGTACGCCCTACATCTTTCCCAAAGCAAATTCCAGCGCCCTCCATTCCAGGTTCTGACTCTAGACCATCCATCATGAGGTGCCATGCGCTCTATCCAGATCAAAACAGAACACAGAGAAAAATCGGCATATGAGACTTCGCGTCCAGATACGACGATTCCATCTCCGTCGCCCACGTTTTTGCCTAGGATCATTGCAAGAAAGTCGAATTGCTCTTTGGCTGCAGCCCAGGCCTGTTCTCGCTGAGGTCCGGGCGGAAGAGCCGGACTCGATGGATGGAAGTGATTCAAGCTACGCTCAGGCAACCGCTGAATGCTGATGGGAACAAGAATTGGGAGCAATGGTTTGACGAAAACCTCTTGGATATAATGCACGAACAGTGTCTCGAGTGCTCTAGTTCCAGGTGGAAAAACCGGCGGTGCTGGGTACGTAGATTCGAGGTATTCAGCAATGTTATTTGTGTTAGAGAGCACTTCAGGAGAGAGCGGGTTCCGTGTGGGGTCAATAATGACTGGCAGAGTGTACACTGGTCTTCCATCACTACGGACTGTGCTGGGAGGGGCCCCAATAGATCGCAGCGTCGCTTCAACATCTGGGAATTCGACCCATACTGTTCTGTAGCGCAGCCTCTTGTAATTGAGAATGAAGCTTGAAAAGGGACGGAATTAGATTGGAATCATGCATGAGAGTGGTTTAGGTACCGAATTCGCCAGATATTCGGTGCCCAAGGCTGAGGGCTAGGGCCTGGAAGGTCATAGAGCTGGATGGCGCCCGACATGGGACTCGATGGTGCCCTGGAGCTGTGGCGAGAAGTCTGTCGCGACATTTAAGACAGGGGAAATAGACAGTGAGGTAGCAGAGACGAATCAAAGCCTTTTAAGTATCTCTACGGGATCCTTGACGGTCCGGATTTTGGTCTTTTAGACGATGTTATGACCAGATGTCAGTCAGTGGTAGTCATCAGAGTGGATTGTTCTTGCACAGTAAGTAGCCCATCGAGCCAAATTAAAAGCTACAAATGAAAAACGGAACAGAATTGGTGTCTGTCCGACTCGAACCGTAACAAAATGCCGATAGTCGTGTCGGAGCGATAATGATTCTTGTCGATCGTGAACGTCGGTCATGACTTCATGACTCGATCCTTGAAGTTACCGAGACCACGGAGGCGGAATGGCAGGATCTCTAACCAATTGAGAAGCGATTGACAATCCCGCTCTACAGCAAATCCCAACTTCATGATTGTGACGCCCAAGGCTGTGTCAGAGTCGCAAGCGAATTTGTTGTCCTCGAATGATAGCCGTAGTGCAAGCAGGTAGACGTCGAGAAACAGGTAGAACCGTAAGCTGTCATCGGAGGTTCATCAGCCCAAGTGACTCTTTCTGTCTCATACAACTGGACCAGGCTCACAAGCGCCAAAATTTCCTAATCGGGAAGATGATACGTATTTCGCACAGCCTTGAGACGGTATGTCTGGTTCAAGCGTCGTTTTCGAGTGATGAGCGGTAGCAGAATATAGTTGGGATGTGACTTAGTGCCATAGGGACAGTGCCATCGATTCCTATTCAATTTATGGTAAGTATATAGCGGCGCCTACTTATTCGTAGAGAATCGATGCAGACTCAGTGGAAGCGGTTGAGGTGAAACATTGTCCAACGTTTGGAGATAGACAAGTAGCAAACAGGAACCATCCATCTCGGGAGCGAAGTCTGGTGGTAGAGATTTTGCTAGGGTACCGAGTCCGACAGGTGGCCCAAACGCGACTCGTTCAAGATCTCTATGCATACAACTTGAATAGCGCAGTCGGCAGTTTCTTTCTTTCAATATCAAGCTGATGAGGAAGGAATGTCATCGGAGTTCTCTTCCGAGTCTCGCGCATGCAACTTGAAACGACCCACTCAACTTGCATCGCCTCAGGACACGAGTAATTTTCGGAGAATGTTGTGCGCTCTTTTTTGGACGAATCATAATATATCACTCCTATTTCACCGGAATTACTTAGTGACCGCGGTCGGTGGTTCCACTAACCTTTTACTTGGCGAAGGGAAGTACTAAGCGACTTGCTATCAGCGGCTTTGACATTGGACGTATTGAGTCAGAACAGCGACTCATCTCGACGATTATGTCACCGTAAACTACCTGTGTCTTAATACAAAGAGCTTCTGATAGTCATCCATCCTCCCATTTGTCTATAGATGCGTACTTGCGGTGTCCTTTCGAAAGCTAGCGGGCACCGCTTTTGGATAATGGACTGATATCACGTTCAAAGCAATTCAGAGACATGGTACAACATAGCTTCGATACCGCGATTTCAACCACTCCTGTCGCGTTGCAATGGAGAAACTTGAAACCTAAAGGACAGTCATTCAGACTTGGTTTTGCCCAGTGTTCTCCTGGAGGGCTTCCTGATTTTTGGGCAGGATTTTCTGCCTTTGTAACGCCTTGAGGCCTCTCGGCGAAGAGAGGAGATCTGAAGCAGAAATACTTGAAGCAATGGATGTATAATGTGATCAAGGCTCGGAGGACAGACAGACCTCAGGCCGGTTCGAAGTGTTGATTGGCAAATGTGGCGACAGCTGGACTATGAATGGTCTGTTCGGAGTTCTCATCCAAGCCTGCCATGATCTGAATGAGCCACGAATGGAGTATGGAGCATACAGATTTCAGGGTGACGCTGCTCCTACAAGCCTTGAGCCACAACATTTGACCGTATCGGCACAATAGATTGAAATTCAATCGCAGAATATGTATAGGAAATACATTGACACAAAGTGGAGAGCAACACTGAGCAAGGCCTTCAGTAATGCCAGCAAGAACAGGGGAGGTGGTTGTGTCGTGACGGGATCTGAAACGGATGATCGGATCAATACTTGTTTGACGTGGGACAGAACCCAAAGCAAGCACTACTGGCCTAAGCTGCAACCTGTTCAGTGTTCACTTAGTTTGAATGATGTATCTGTCATCACGCCTCTCAGAAAGTTGCATTTCCTAGTCACAGTGCAACCAGTTGGACATGGTCAGTGCTATGTATGATGGTATTTTTCATCAGAAAATTATGACCTTATTTTTCATCAGAAAATAGTACTTCATTATGCTTAACAACTGGTATTTTAACAAGTACTGACAGGTACATGACTCCTGGAAAGCAAGACAACCAGGTTTGAGTCGAGCATCAATGGTAATGTGGTCACAGCTACTTACCTCGTGATGTGACAAAAATTGATGCCTCATACCTGATTCCTGCCAAGACCTTTCCGAAGCCCCAAAGCCTTTAAAGGTCAACAAGAGGTGGACCCATATATTTTGAAGGTCTGAAAGAGGTTTTAAAGGTTGTTAAAGGTTTGGCAAGGGCATATAAAGCCTGGTACATCAAAAATGGTAGGCACTTTATTTTTTCGCACTCAAACCACTATCGTTAACCCATTTATATGGATTACAGTCATTTCATCGCCAGCTTTCCGTATTTGGTAGATTATCTTTACCTAATACCTTTACATCATTGTCAACATCTACAGAACCTAGAGAATATACGTCTAGTCTTGTTCTGTTTGGTGTGATCTTTGAAAAGGCTCAAAGACCCCACAACCCCTTGCATTGTATGTTTTTGACTGTTTTTGACCATTGACCTTTCAAACCTTTCGAAACCTTTTATAATGAATTGTAACCTTTGAAAACCTTATAATTGACCTCTCATATTCAATGTACCGCTTACAAGCCAAGAGTCTGAAAGTAAGAAATGTCATGTCAAGGACCAGGAAGCTGTGACAATCATGACCAGTGTGATCAAACACGGTTTCACTGAAACCTGGATCTTCATGGAACTGCACACACTTTTATAGTGCAGTAATCTAGTAGCAGTTGAAATTATGTACTTTATACCAGGTATCAAGTACCAGGAAGCACGAAAATCACCAGGTTTTACATACCATGTATCACGTATTGTACCACGTGTCAGTAATAAACGATGAAAATGAGTTTATAGAAAATAGTACTTCATTATGGTTGAAAACTGGTATTTTGATGAGTACTCACAAGTAAGTGACTCCTGGAAAGCAAAACAACCAGGTTTTGGTCGAGCATTGACGGTAACGTGGTCACAGCCACTTACCTCGTGATGTGACAAAAGTTGATGCCACGTACCTGATTCCTGCTACCTTTCTGAAGACTCCAAAACCTTTAGAGGTCAACAAGAGGTGGACCCATAGATTTTGAAGGTCTATGAGAGATTTCAAAATGGGAAATGATTTGTACTTGATTTTTTTCGCACTTAAATCACTGTCATTGGCCTGCATTATGGCAACAGCAACTGGACAAGATGGTTTCTAGACCGGTCCAGGCCTTATTTGATAGTCCAACATCAGCCGACCTTCCATGGATTACAGTCATTTCATCACCAGCTTAGACGCCAGCACTTGCTCAGATTCAGGCAACTATTGCTAATACCCCTCCACCTGCATCTCAGCCCATTTCCACTATTCTGTCAACTCCTTGACCTGCTACCATTATACCCCAGAACTCTCCTTCAGCACTCCAAATTTCTGTCACAACAGCTTTAGCTTCTTCAACGTCCAGCCAGAATTTCTGCATATCAATCTCCATGTCTTATCAGACTTATGACATCCAGCGGTGGCAGCAATGCAGCAACTCTGGTGAACCTTGCTACATCAACATTAGGATTCCATGGATGACCACAGTTGGTGTCTCAATGTCAACATATCTTCCATTGGTTTTTATCTCAGACTCTTAATACTTAAATTACTGGTAGCAGTACTCTAATGAAAGTCTTTTTGAACATTACTTAGATGCTGCGAGGCTGCAGGCCTTTTTTATATAATCTTACCTTTGCCTTTGCCATCAACACAATCAACTGATATCTTCACTAACATCCATTTTCCGTCCTTCTTTCACTCTTGCACCAATATCTGCCAGATTTTGTGCTGTGACAGAGAGATTTGAATTTCGCGGCAATTGTTCTATTATTGTGGAACTAGTCTAGCATTGTGGCTCTAATGCTGCAGCTTGCTGCTTTGTCACCAAATTTGAGATCAAGCAGCGAGTGTTACAGCCATGGGGGGCCAATATCAATGCGAAGAAGTATGAGATTGATGTTGCATCTTGAAAAGCCTCAATGTCGAACACAAGCCCAAGGGTAGCTGCATGATCAATTCAATGGCACAAATGATTCTCAATTTCTGTTTTAAATTAGCGAGCAAGATGGGCTTGAACCTGAAAAGGAGAAGTTGGTGTAAGCAAGGCAACAGAACAGCATGACAGGGCATATTTCCTTCTTTCATCCCTTGTCTTCATTCTCATCCCTAATATTGCCACAAGATGTGATGAACCAGGTTCAGACATGGAAAACCAAAGCAATCAATTATTTTGTACCAAAATGTCCTATTGCTGATCCTCTTTCATAGGTTTCTTCAATCACCTGAGTAACTCCAGCGACTGTGCAGAGCAGTCTCAGAAAGCAGACTACTAGGGATGCTTCATGTGAGATGGCTATCTTCATTTCTCTCTTTTGTGGTTTCCAGTGTTCTATTCTTCCCCTCACTATGCTGTCTTGATAAATTTGAAGGCTCGCTGTTTGTGTTTCCAATTGATTTTATTCTGTGTTCTGCACACCTCTTCAAATTTGCTTTGTCCTCATATTTTACACCTTTATTAGTGTCCAAGATGTGTCAGTGAAGGATATCTGAGCTGGTTTGCATTTGAAACTGTACCTTAATGTGTGGATGAAGTACCATGGGAAGCTTTGCCTGCTGATATTTTCTTCATCTCAGGCCTTGGCTTCGTGGCTGATACCAAGGCAGTCACACATTTCCTCTATGGATGTCCATCTCTTTGACATGCTGGAGCTTCAGTACTGCCTCAATATCAACAACAAGAACCATATATGGCTGTTGCTACATCATTTCCTTCTGACTATCAATATCCAACTCGACTTCTTTGCATAGGCTTGGAACAACCACCTGATTCAAATCCAGAATTGTCCCAACAGAAGCCTGCTCGCCATGTTTGTCTTTGACATGCTTGCTTTGGACTTTCATGATCAGACACTCAAGCTGAGCCCTGAAGAGCTCAAGTCCTAGGGAATTGGCTGGGCAGCATCCAACATTGAACATGTGTGCCACCACCAGCAAATTCATATTCCTCCCAATGAAAAGTCCTCTTCCTGAGTTGGACACCCAGGGACTTCGCCTGATCTCACTCAAGTTGTCGTTGAACTGCTGTGGACTGTTTTCACTGATGAAGTCCTTCCCAGCCTTGATGATTTTGTTGGAGAATGGACTAGAAGCAGCAACATCATTGCTGTAGCATCTGCCTGGGTCAATGGACTTTCTTATGCTTGTAGATTTTATCTTAATGATTTCGACCACCTGAACTTCTATGGTTTTGACCATTGACCTTCCAAACCTTTTGAAATCTTCTAAAATGAATTATAACCTTTGAAAATCTCTCAATTGACCTCTCATCTTCAATGAACTGTTTAGAAATCAAGAGTCTGAAAGTAAGAATGTCGCATCAAGGACCAGGAAGCTGTGACAATTGTGACTAGTGTGATCAAACACCTGTTTTGCTGAAACCTGGGTTTTTTGTGGAACCTCACACACTTTAATGTCCAGTAATCCAGTAGAAGTTGAAATTCAGCACTTTATACCTGGTATCAAGTAGTAGTACCAGGAAGTATGAAAATCACCTGACTTCACGCACCAGGTATCAGAATAAACAATGAAAAATGGGAGAATAAACAGGCACGTAGATCCTGACCCACTATCTACGCCTCTGCGCATCCGCCTTCTACGCCTCCCACTATCCACACGCCTCTCCGATATCTACGCATCTACGCATCTGTCACCTCCGTCCCAACGCGGCGTCCGCCACCTCGGCAGCACCGGCATTACATCTCCGCACACGCCTGCCGCTTGGCCCACTGCGCGGAATGCAATGTATACAAAATATAATCTCAACTGTTAATACCTACCTTTGGTGCTCTGAGGAAAATGCCTAGAAGAGTACAACTCCCTAGATATCGATATTATCTACTGAAAATGGGCCCCTTGAATCAAAGATTCACAATTAAAAAGTATTATGTTTATGTCAAAATCACCAATTTGAGTTGTCTCATGCGAGCCTGCGGACCCCCCTACGCTCGCTGCGGGGCCTACGCGGAGTTACGGACATACAAGGAGATACGCATTGACAACATCTACGCCTCTCTCATCAGCGCAACCATCATCCTACTCATCTCCCACCCGTTCCCATCTTTTCCTTGCCAAAATATCTGTGAGTTTGTTTTCCTGAAAAATGGGTTCATACAGCGCCGACATTCGAACCGCAATTTGTACGGCCGCCTTATTGCCAGAGACGATCACTGATTCAATAATTACCTATGAAAGGGAGAGCATCATTATTGCCTCGTCTCTCAAGCAGGTCTTCATTCACCATCATTTTTCTAGTTTCGCAATACATTTCACCTTGACAGTGCTCGCATTTACCCTTGCGGTTAGAAACCTCTGTCCAACTGCGAACATCATCTAGCCCACTTTCCAGTACTTTTGGTGTTATCAGTAAAGAGCCAACAAACCGGGGTGTTCCGGAGAGTGCGTTCAAGCCATTCGTCATGCAATGATCTGCAATTCTGACCCAGTATTCAGTGTGCATCGTGTAGGTCTCAAGTAAGATGAAGCTGGATTGCACTGTCAAAGCTTGCAGGGCTGCTGGCGACAATTGTACTACCACTCCAGTAGCCCAGGAGAATAGCGTCTCGGGTTGTTACAAAATAGTCAAGCATAGCTATTCCACGGATGTCTGGACAGCTATCGCAGCACGTGAAGGGTTTAATTGTACCAGGACTGGGCGACGGGAATTGGAGACTCTGCAAATATTAATCGGCATCCAACTTCGAAAGTAATGAATATAGATTATTTCTAGAAATGTTGCCAGACTTGTTCCCTCTTCAGTAGATGCGTCAAAAAGAAATTATTTGATCATCCAACCGATCAAAGTTGGCTCTCGGCCGCAACGCGCGATTTAGGACGTCCTTCATCTCACCTTAGCTCAGTTGGAAGAGCGTGGGACTGTAACTGGATATTGCTTTATCCCGAGGCCGCTGGTTCGATCCCGGCAGGTGAGACTTTTTCCCTAAAAGGGACCCCGATCCAGCTCACGCTCATCGTTTCTTTTTTTCGTTTCTTTATGGTCTCAACAAACACGCTACGTCTGGCACAGACAGGATTGAGGAAATCTGTCCGCCGAGGAACAGGACACTGAGAACATGCCAGGAAATGAATCAAGTCACTCTCCGACCCCACCCTTTCTTTCCAGTCTGCCCGTCGCGTCGCAGTCTCAGATAACTTGAAGACGCATCGTGTACACGTGATGAGAATCGTCAGCTGACCATCAAATATCGATCACATGCGTGACACTTCTCTTCGCTTTTTTCAGTGATTCTCGTCATAGAAGTGCAGGCCTTAGCTACAGCCCCAAATTATCTTCATGTCTCTCTCTTTTTTACCACTCCTCTCCATCTCTCTCTCCCCTTGGCCCCTTGGCGCTCGCTCATCATGGCAATCAAATCAAACCAGATCAAACCTGGGCCAAACTTACCGATCGGCCGTTTGGGGCGGTGCCATATATGATGGTAGCAACATCAAGTGAAATTGTCCGCTTTGAACGATTTGAAAGCCCGAATCTTGGATCGCTAGAGTCAATCCGTTTGCAGTGGACAGTAAGGTGACTTCAAGGGCTCAGTGAGTAGCAAGGAGCTGGAGTGCTAAACCGTAATGAACCGTCGTCATCAGTCGTCACCATGGTGATTGATTGATCTGTGATGCTCCATCCTGCAGGCGGCCGGATTGCTGTGGTGAGCCATGGATAAAGAGCCGCTGCCATGCACCAGATTCCTGCAAGCGCCGGTCGTTTCACCCCCACATTCTCCCACCTTTGACCCACATTTTGACAAAACAATGCGCTTTTCTACAACCCTTCTCGCTTTGATTTCCATAACACTGCTCGATTCTGCTCTTGCTATGCCGTCTGGGATAAGGTATGCCAGCGAATCAAACAAGTTAAACTTGTCACTGAAGAGATCTATAGAGCTGAATCGCTTCTGCGACGAGATGATTTTGGTCTGAAGCTTGAACAACGGGATAATACTGTTGGTTTTGACCAGCTTAACGGAAGATATGGTTGGCTCATCTCCATCATAGCTAGTTGAACGTCATGACATCAATGACTTGGAGCGGCGAGGCGGCCGGAATAGTCATTCCAGTTCAGCCTCTCGTCGCGAGTCGACTCGCGCAGGGGAATATCGTAGCTCTGATTCCCGCCGAGACTCGACTCGTCCAAGGGACTCTTCTTCAAGTGTGAGCCTCCACCTTCTGTACGGATATTACTCGAGTCTGACAACCAACTAGTCATTCGCAAGGAAACGAGCTGATCATGACCGTGTAGCTGGTCCGAAAGTAGTGGATTCTAATGCTATCTTTGCCAATTGGGAGAGAGCACACCGTCAATAGGTGCTTCAATTCTGGTTCACGTTTCTGACGAACACTCTCAGAAAGAAGCGGTCTACTGATTCTGGCATTCGGATGTTCATCCAGTTTCTCGGAGGCTCTAGAACTGTATCTTTACCTATGTTTCGTTGTAGCAGTCAGAAGAATACCGGTAGAATCATCGCCATATCATGGAATGACACCACAGTCCAAGACATGCTACCGTGCCAATGAAAATAAGAGAAGAATACTGTGGCGATTCAATGTAGTTGGACACTATCGTCACGCTATTGTGCTGCTATGCGCGTCGGTGGATGGACACCTCTGCGGTCAGATGTTCGGAGGATAGATTGGATTTAGCTCGGACTCGTGTTCTGACCTGTTGTCTGTAAGGAAAACTACGATGAATTGCTTATCAAGTGAATCAGACTATTAGGAATAGATACGGTCACGTTTCGTCGGATCTTGTACTGGTGACGACGATGCTCAACGTAGAGCTCGTTGAAACCAAAGTACAACCTGAAACAGGGATCGAATGAGGCCCTTCTTTCTCCTTTCCCCAGCCTTTTATACCTTTCTAATTCTGTTCCCAGGTCTCAAGTTCCTGAAGTCGTGTCTCAACGTGTCCTGACGAGTCCCGACATGTCCTTTTTGACTGTAACACGTCTCCAGTGACGAAAAGCCTCATGTTGAAGTGCTCCCGCGAAATGGAACACTGCCTTGGGATTCGGATCCGGCCTGAACTATGCTCAAAAGAACCATAAGTTCCTAAGGCATCATTTCCTGATGTTCGTCAAATTCCCGCTCAACTTGGTTGATCCTTGGAGGTCCCTTGGATCTGAATACGTGCTCAGCCAATGCTGAGACGCGACACTGTTGCAGTCTGTTGCAGTCTATATTCGTGAGTATTTTCTGCTTCTTGAAGTAGTCTAAACAAAGTGATAGTCCTCGCCTTCCGAACCCCTTTGACATGCTTCAAAGGATCTGTTAATGATGTCATTGACGACTGCAAGTCAGGACTCACATTATTCGCGACTGAATAAAGTCAGCTTCGTGCCACATTGCTCAATCGACCTTCCTTCTTCTATCGGAAAATACTCTTTGATATCCCATTCGCTGCCCAGATAAACATTATCCAACAGAGCAACCATAACATTCCCTGGTTTCGCGTATGTTCGCGTACGTAGGAGAGCAAGAATTGGACCAGGCTCAGGAGGACCGCCCTGGTTCTCCCAACGATCAACGTGTAGCACATGCAGTTTAGGACAAACCATTCGAGCTCCAGATTGGATCTCCAATGACCTGAAAATTTCAGGGTCATCATGCTGAAGATTAGGTTCGTAACCAGCCTCTCTGACGCGGCAAGAGGCAAACCTCTCGTCAGGAGGCTTGCCGCTCATAGAGAGTCGGTCACCGGACTAGCTGAAGATACAGCTCCTCGAGATTTCAAATGCTCCAGGATGGGGAATGATACAGGCATCTTCGGATTTGAAGAAAGATTCCGCAAGACTTTGAGAGCAAATCTCGACCGATCGGCGAATGCAGCTAGTACGGCAATGTCGGTATATGCGCCACCGGGAAGTGTTAATGAAGTGAGATTTAGTGCAATGAGACTACTCAATATGTCGGCAGCTTTTACGTGATCTGACTCCAAGAGCAGGTGCAGCTCGAGATGCTCGAGTTTGACCGCAGATACTTGGGTACCATCAACCCATCCGTCCATCAGCTCCCGAGACTCGTTATCCTGGAATTCTGTCCCCGGCATGAAGAGCGAGAAGGAGACGAGATTGGGCGATATCCTGAGGATATTCAGGAAGGAAGTAGAGCACATGTTATACGAGCCGAAGTTTTGACAAGACAAAGAAAGGCTCTGAAGCTGATTGCATGGTAATGCTGGGAGGACAGTCGAACTAGCGCTCAGCTGATCAAATGATATATGACTGAGACGTGGCGCGGATGCTACCCATGCGAAGTCCACTGCTGGTTGGAAGACCAATCTGGAATCCGGAATCTCTTCCCAGGCAATGAATGCTTTCCTTTCGAGGTTGGGAACAGCTGTCATGGTGTGTAATGACTGGAAGAATTTCTCTGGAATCGAGAGTTTGAGCTCTCTCCACCGATGGGAGTAGCTCATGAGCGCTACAACGAGTCCCTCGAGGTTGAGTACATCCCAATTGATGCAATGAACTGCAACATTCACGACCAGCGGTTCGGATCTCTCCATCCATTTATCCAACGCCACAATACGGCCGCCAATATCGATGTGGCCGAATTGTGCATTGTCTCCACGGACAGAGACAAAATATGAGCTCCAAAATCTGGGCAGAGCCATGGCAATTTGCCGCCAATGGCGACAGATGTGAGTTATAGACAGTTGGGGTAGATTGAGCGCTATCAGGATGTCCATGAAAGCATCACCATCTTCCCATACATTTCCAGTGCTGCCTCTGTTATAGCTATTGCTGTCATGCTTCCAATCATCAAGCAAAGAGAAAAAGATCTCGCAGAGGAGGTCATCTGACAGGCGTACAATGGACTGACAAGGGAGATAGATGGATTCAGATCCTTTATACTATAATGGTCCACTGATAATACTCACATCGTTCATTAGAGCTGATCCTGTCGATGGTTTAAAGCAAGCGCAATGGACCACGTTTGATGCGTGCCACATGTTGAAATCCCAATGGGGCTCTCCGACCCGGAGTGTCGGAACCGAGCGGGACCGTG
Organism: Mycena floridula; assembly: GCA_029320655.1. Taxonomy (NCBI): domain Eukaryota; kingdom Fungi; phylum Basidiomycota; class Agaricomycetes; order Agaricales; family Mycenaceae; genus Mycena; species Mycena floridula. The sequence goes on from JARIHS010000058.1 coordinate 29,095, forward strand.
CCAGCCCTTGAAACTTCAAAGACAGGCGCAGTTGAATTCTGGTTCAGCATGGGGCTTTTTCAGCCCGGAATTCCAGTTCCCATCGTGGGCGAGGCGTTGTTGCCCAACTGCCTGGATTCATTCGACGGCCCTGGGGGAATGAGACAGTGCCACAATTATGCAACCAAGAAAGGCTTCATTATTGCGGACGAGTCAATATTGGCCGAATCAGACCGAACGATCATGTTACTTGGAATTGGATGGAACCCGAATGTCGCCACAAGCGTCCTTTTCAGATCCCATATTCAGCCCAAGATCGAGTCTTCAAGCAACTCGTTCCCTGCGGAGGCTTCTAATATCACTGTTGTAAGGTTCATGGCAGTTATCGGGCGTCGCGGACGTGTCTACAATGCTTCATTTCGTCGCAGTGTGAAAAACGGAACCAGAAGTTGCGGTCTTCTTGCCACGTTTGTGTGGCGTCTCCGCATCCGATATAAGCGCCCAACGATGAAAAAGATCCGTGATACAATACGAATCATCGCTCTTTTTCCATTTATCTTGTCTTGATCGTTTCGCACATTTCTTTTGGCTGTTGTTATAGACACCGACGAAAACCTAGTACTCGGACCCCCCACCAATTCAAAAATTGGTGCCGAGTCGCGCTGCAGATCTGCCACCAGCAACCCACGACCCGCGGACCCACGCTAACTTTGAACATCCCTAATAATGTGACACCGAACCCTATTTACTTTCCCAGACTTCATCAGTCTGCAAATCACCGTGGTCACTTGACGACTGACGCGGTTTCACTTCCGTACCATTGTGAGCCTGTTACATTCCTGTTTCATATACTTATAGTCCTGTGCCCAAATAGGCTCATATCATGCTCATCATAGTCCACTGTCCTATGAAATGAAACAGAGCAGCTACTCGGCTGCCAATATGGCTTAATAAGGCCGTTTAATTCCCGGCCTTCCAGATCGGGCACTACTCGGCCACGATCACGGTCCAGAGTGACATTGGTTGCTTGCGACAACGGTTGCAGATGCCAATAGAACAGTCGGGATAGTCGGTTCAGTCTCAATTTACCCTTTGGAGACGTTGCTCGGACACGGGTCAATCCACATTAATCCTCTTAATTTGCGACCAAATTGGTGCCGATCGAAGTTTCGTCATATTCTTTGGTTGCCAATGCCACCGAAGATATTACTCGGTTGCTGTAATGCATCACGGACCCTGATATCTCTCTCTTCCTTCCACCATAACCTCCCTTTAATCCTCGACGATTTCCCGTTCTCGATGCGTTGACGTTGCATCTTGGACCAGTCGTTGTCACTTTTGATTCCATTCACGTCCTTTGCTGCATGTCGAAATCTCGTTCACTTACTCCCAAGCCTGATTCTAATCTTACAACATCGCCCAGTACTTCTACTTGCATTCCAGAACCATCTACTTTACATCTTAATCATTCGCCTAAGCCCAGCTGTCCAGATTCTATTCCTGATTCCCCGCCCATGGCCAAAAGAATGCGCAGAGAATCGCCTCGACCTTGTTCGCGCTCCAGTCCATTCACCGATGATTCCCAAGGTGACTTGGCCGACACGGAAGAAGGAACACGAAGCCAGGGTCTCAGTGAATCCCCAGCGCCCAGCTTTCCGCAGAAGAAACGTACACGAACTCTAACGACTCCTCATCAATCTGCTGTTCTCCATGCTTTACTTGCTCAAGTATGTATTTCATTCCTTGATTCAACTTCAAACCTGATCATGTTCCGTTTATAGTCCCGATTCCCGACTACAGCGATGCGGGAAGAAGTTGGGCGCGCTATTGGACTAAGCGCCCGCAAAGTGCAGGTATGTTCCTATCGCTTTTGCAGACCATATAAATGTTCAAATGCGCCGCCAGATATGGTTTCAGGTACTTGAATGTTTACATTTACGAGAATCACGCTCATCGTTTTGACAGAATCAGAGGCAAAAGGCTAGGCGACCGCAGAGCGGTCCGCCTTCAATCGATGTTGGACCACCGCAATATGGTGTTTTTCCTCATCAGAGTCCATTTGCTTGGGCTAACCCGCGGTCACCCTATGCACCAAGGAGTGGCTTCGTAACAGAGCCTCGGCTGCTTGGGCCTGGCATACCAGGGCGATCGGAAATGCGGTTCTCGTCTCATCGATCTATTCGGTCGTCAAATGTCTGGGACTCTGAACGCCACCGTTCTGAAAGTCCTCCGTGGTCCGCAAGAGCTACCATTCATCATGACACGACACGAACGCTGCCTCCATTGGTGTTTCACCCAAATGGTGATATTCCGCCGAGATCAGCTCCCGCAGCTATGGCGCCGTTGCGGTATCCATATGGGAGCCCACAGTCCATTAGCCTGTCGCCGCTTTCGTCTTCAGATTCACTGCGACCACTGGATAATTCCGATTCTTCGAGTCCAACTTCAGAAGACTTCATCGAGGAACCGGTAGAACCAAAGGCTCGTTCTGGTCGCTATGACCCCGTTCGTGGCGTTGTAGTCCCATTCCAGACTTCAAATTCCCCATTATGCTCAGATTAACCATTCCTTCCTTATGCCTTCATGACGAGCTACGCTCTTCGGATTACCGATCTCACGACCATCATCCTACATTAAACTTCATTTATAATACTCGTACTAGTTGTATTCTACACAAACATGTAATTGCGGCGCATATGAGCGGTGCCTTAATAGTTAATTAGTCTGTCGGGATCTGTTGTACTATTATCCATTGTAATTGGTCTCATATGGTATATCGATCCAAATAAATGGTAAGACATCAAGCGTCGCTATTTAAAAGCGCCATTGCTACTTGCAAATCATATCCTATCTTTGACCATCTCGCCTCCTCTACAAAGCAGAGTCACATGACAATCGAAACTCGGCGTCGGAGATAACAAGAGTGAGAATGATGTCGGCGCATAGCCTTATTCAATACACCACTCAGGTGATCAGATTCGAGATAAGATAACACCGGGCCGGTCCGAGTGAAGCCGCTGACCAATTGTTCCTGGTCTAGGCCTTTGCTCCACGCTCCAGACCTTGATCGCTCCCATCGTCCAAGCTTGCTTTGCTTCCCTCCCTTTCCCCAGCGCAGCCCGTTTCTCCTTCTGAATCAATCCTGAATCAATCAAAGGAAGACCCAGCAAATCCAAGGGTGCGCTTGAAAGGAGTTGGCTGCAATAAGGGTAAGCAAAATTGAAATCTTTCCGATGGTTATCGTGCTGACGATTTACAGAATTCCTCCTTGAATGCTCCTCTCACGATTCGCATAAATCCCATCGTCTGCTTTTGACGATTCCGATTCTGATTCGCCAGTCGTCGTCGAACGAATTCCAATCCCCTCAGAATTTCCAGCGAAATCTCCTATTCCTCCCACAGGTTGATCGTCAGACAGCCGCGAGGACGTAGAATAGGTCCACGAAAAACATCCAAGCGATAGCTGAGGGCAAACAGAAAAGAGAGGTTCGTCATAGAGCCAAGCAGTAAAGGTGGGTCCAGCGCCGCTTGTTCTTTTTCTAGACTGATTTCGGTCCACAGCCATCCTTAGCCGCTATCATGATCCGATTCGACAGTCTTCCTCCCGAGGTTATTCAGGCAATGTGTACCCCGATGCACCAAGTCATTCCCCGAAGGAACAGTACTAACACGGGCGGTCTCTACATCGGCTCCCTCTCAGCTCTTCACGAACCCGATATGCTCCGTCGTGAAGGCGTTACGCATCTCGTCCAGGTGCTCGATGTCGGTTGGTTGCCCGAGACAGGTCAGCCAGGACACCAAATGCCGCAACAAGATTATTCTACGCCCAGATCCTTCTTCCCACCACAGCAGCCGGTCGCTTCGTCTATTGGCACAGCTTCTGGAAGCATTACCACCACGAATGGTCTGGTTTGCTATCGTCTAGACCTTTCCGATTCTCCTTCATCGTCTCACATGCTCCTTGCATCCCTGGAATCCACATGTGCCTTCATCAGAGCGTCGTTGGCGTCGAACAAATCGGTTCTGGTACATTGTCAGCAGGGTCAGTCCTTTTTACTCGTATCTCTCTCTACCGATTCTGAGGGAATTGCAGGCATCTCGAGGAGCGCTGCTGTTGTCATCGCATATTTGATCAAGGAGGAAGGCATGGGATTTGACGAGGCTTTGAGGTGGACAAAAGAGAAAAGGGCTTGTGTCAAGCCGAATTCCGGCTTTGTGAAGGTTTTGAGGGAGTGGGAGAGCTATTGGAGAAATAAGCGCGAACGGGTTCACGAGAGACCGGTTATCGGGAGACGCTTTACCAGTTGAGCGATCTTCTTTCGTTTCATTTTTGTTTCTGTTCATTTTTCGGTTTCCATTTATCTACCTACTCACGATTTCATTCTACATACGGAACCATTTATCTTTTCATGTATATATGCGCTTGGTATTATTCTGGCCTTTTCGTTGTTTATTTGCTGGCTCTTTTGTTGTGTCCTTGGCGCTTCCGCGTCCAGGTTCTTTTTCCTTGGGTTCATCCATGTTATTTGGATTGGTCTTATCTATGGTGTCCTGCTGCGGCCTCGGATTCTTCTCAATCGCATCTCCACAGAATAGAATATACTTCATTGGACAGGTGACCGGCCCGTTGCACCACAACTGACCACAGCAAAAATGTTCAGCTTCTGATTCGCTCGGCGCTCACTAAATACATGCTCCAACACCAAGTCTTTCCCAACTCGAGGGTCATGAGTTCGTGAAGGTATTCCCGCGTGCAATATTCGAAAATACTTGAAATTGGAAGGATAATAATATCCCACTGGCCTCATCTGTTTGATTCGAGGCGTCACTTTCGGAACCTTTTCTTCCCCTTCTTCCCCGATTCTCTGTCCATCCCTGTCTGCATTCCTTTGAGCCAGGATCACTCTTGTCATGTCTATCACAGGAATTTCTGGCCTGACCGCCGCTGCCAGTACTACCGTCACCCCATCCGTAATCCAGTTGTCGCCCAGCTCGCAGATATTTGTGGACAGAAGAATTACAACTCTGGGGCCTTGGGTGTGTTCTTTCTCGACTCGATTTACTCCTTCTCCGTCTCTCGTGCTTTCCTTAGGTCATTGAATCTGTTGATTGTGCATTTCGTTCTCTTCGCTTCTTTATTTTCGTGTTCTGACAGCCTCATCTTAGGTCATAGGAAGCTCTTTAGATTGTCTTTTCATGGGTGAGCACCCGACTAGAGAATTTTTTCACCAGCATCCTTGAGTCTGGATATGACGCTAACATTGCCACAGGGATCATATTATGCCAAGTTATGCATTTCTTCCATAATCGTCGGGCGCGGTATGTATCTTTCTCCTCATCCGCTACTTTCGATGATAATCGGTCTTTAGAAGTTCCGGTCAATTCGAGACTGTTCTGGTCGTCATTGTGACTCTACTGTCGGTGTTCAAGGTGATTCTCCACGACTTTCTTTCCGGCCATGTTCGGTTTGTTCATGCTCACTACGCTTTAGACATGCCAATCCATTGCCATAATCTGGATTCAGAACGTCATTCAGTATATGAACCCAGACGTTGCGCAAAACCTTGTCAGCGACGCCTGGTACCAGGTTTCGTTAGTCTTGAAGTTCTGTTTTTCGTGGAGCTGATGATGATGTCGCATTTTGTAGCGCTCCTCTGATGGTTTGCCTTCTCTTCTTCCACGTTGGCAATGATTGATCAAACCATAGACGGGAATCATCGGCTGTGTCGTTCAGACTTTCTTCGCATGGCGGTGTGTTTCTACCACTTAGGGTCCCGTAGTATACTGATATAGTAATTTCAGGTTCTTCAAATTGACACGAAATTGGTAAGTCCCATCTCGGCCACAGCTGTGACGCCGTTCGTGCGTGCTGCTTCCACTGTCGGTTTCACATGGTGCAAGTTCCATTGTTTTGTTTGTAAACTCCATTTGTCTTCAAGCTCTGGCACTTTAGATAATAGACTGATAAGTAACTCTAACAGGCTCATTTCAAGCATAATTACCGCAGCTATGGGACTTGGGATTATTGGGATCAGTTTTTCGGTGAGTCATTGGCGTTGCCATGTGGCATAGATCAGTGCACAATGCGGGAACCAATGCTAAAGTCTTGCCAGACGTACGAAATCACGCAGAAGAATATAAAGCGGAAGGTTATGTTCCTGCTTGTGAGACGACTTTGTTTCACGTTGCCCGTCTTTTGATTACCAACTCTCGGCAGATCCATCTCGTTTCAGTTTTCATTGCGGATCTTATCATTACCGTATCGACAATTTGGGCTTTATGGAAACGTAATACTGGGATGTCTGGGTATGTGACTGCTTCTTTACTAACTCTTTTGTTTAACGGACTTTCGACAGTACAACATCGCTGATTCACAGACTCTTGCGGATGATATTCGAAGCTGCACTACCACCTGCCGTATGTCGTCTCTCTGATGTGACTCAAGTTTCTTCTCCCCTCTGACTTTGAACAGTTTATAGCAACAGTCGACTTGATCTTGACTCAAACACTTGGGGCACACCTGCTGTGGCACTTGGTGCTGAATTATGCGTTGGCTAAGCTGTATGTCGTAAGTTTCACGTTCTTCAGCTTAACCCGCTCGTCTGTCCATGAAAGTGACGCTCTTGCATCCAGATATCCCTTCTCTATACCCTCAATTCAATCAGCGATCTCCGTGCCGAGGCTTCGACACACCATTGGAGTATGAGCGGTGGTGTCCGAGTTACACGGGTGAGTGGTTCTGGCGTCGAATTTTTCCTTCTCTCGCTAAATGTTCACTCTCAAGCGCGGTGACATGGAACTTGGGTCTCGTCTTTACACTGATACAGGCCGAAATTTGAATCAAGTGCAGATCGAGACACAGGTGACGACGCATACGTCCCCAGTCGAAGTGGTAGCGGTATGTGTCTCTCGATGTTCTTTTGTCTGATTGTGTGCTTGATAAACTGATCCGACAGATATCAGACGTGCACAGGAGCCTGGAAGCTAAAGATGTGAATTATGTCGTTGAGAATCATTGGGATGATAAATATGGGCAGTATTAGTGAAGAATAGGAAAATGATGAAGAAATGGGTTATCTAACCAGCCCGAGTCGGATCTTTGTCTTTGTCCTAGAGATCTTCTTGTATCATCAGAGCTTCTGACGCCGGAATTTCCGCGATGCCATAGCTCATTGATCGTGTCATCATCGAAGACTGTTTGCTAGCTTGAGGGATTCTTAGTACAATCTGCGGGAGCATCATTTCGGGACACTGTCTTCAATTATGGCCTTTGATGGAACTCTATGGAGACCCGCTGGATAACGGTAGTTGCGGTGTCCCAGACCGACCCGAGCATTGTCATTATAAATTAATGAGCTGTTCTAGTGGTTCATGTCTTCCTATGACTTCCACCGCTGCTAGTTTCCCACTGGGTATCACGACAATAGACAACCAAACACGGGTGTCTGCGAACAGCGACTTCCTAGTACCCACATCAATCCAGACCGGACACGGAATAGTCTGCATTTAAATGTTTTGGAACCTTGGGTGCATGTCAGAGTCCTTGGTACTCCTTGGTGTAGGAAATATTGAAGTTTTGAGTAGGATAATGATTAAAAAGAAATTAGGTATATTTGACGGCGTTTCTGCTATATAATGCCGCCTGTCCAGAAGCGACCATTTCAATTGCACTTCTGAAGGAAAGCAAAGAACTGGAACCATTATGATTTGGGAGTCCGACGTGGCCGAAGTTCCCACGCTGACAACCACGTGCATGGTCTTTCTCCTTCGAGAGCCGACTTTTTTTTCCCTCTTCAACGTTTTGATCTATTTCCATTCTCCTCTCCATCACAATCCATTTCGTTGGGAATGATGTTAATCGAGGCCTTCGCCTCCACCGTCACCTCGAGCCACCACAGCAGCTCGGATAACTTCCTCCGCTGGGCCAAAAGTTGACGTTGGTGCCTTTTCACCTTCTTTCGTACAACCATTTCCTTGTAAATTGGTTATGAACGATGGTTGGTCCTGACTGCATTCTCTAGCTTTTTCAGTCAATTAAGCTGACGAAAGAATACTGTACAAGTTGGAGAGATGGCCAGTAAATGTTGAGTAAGTAAATGGCAGGTATGAGTCCTCCACAGGGGTCCTAAACTGATTCTCTTCAATGATATTCTTATGTTAACATATCCAGTGGAGAATACAAGATACTACATAAGGTAAGTAGAATCCTAATTCCAAGCTATATCACTGGCATGAATAGATCTGAACACTCCAAAACACAGCGTGATGTACACAGAAAATGATGCCATGTATCTATCAGAAAAAACAGAAAAATGTTAGACTGCTTGACATCATTTACTTGGCAAATCCTAGAAAGCATGAAATGAAAATCAAAGGCATGTAGGGATACTATAGACTCATAATGAAGGACACAGACAAAGCAGCAATACTGGAGAAAGGATGGAATGAATCGAAAGCACAAAAGGTGGAATATCCCGAAATCGGATTTGTCGGGCCGCGCCCGCTGGTAACAAAAAGATAAGCTTGGAGAAATATCGGATAGATCTACAAGAATGCATTTCCTTTTATAAGTATTGGCTCTTGAGTGGTAACAAATAATGACTCTAACAAGTTAGGACTCGTAATTCAGCTTGCGTGGGCCTATTCGTCTGGCTGGATAAAGAGGCCCAGGACTGATTTTTTTCATGGCTGTCAGCTTCGTTCATCAGGGACAATGAGGAAATGGCACATCCTGGCCGACATCAGATGAAACGAGGGAAACAGGATCAGGTGCGACTTCATCTTACCAAGCAGGATCCCTTTGATGTTGGTTTGTAGGATGCTTCTAAGTTCACTTGCCTATTCCATTGCAAACACCGTTCTCAGTGTCATCTGGGCTGGACATCCTGTTAGCTCATGAAACCGAAGAGCCGTCTAGGAACCGTCACGTCTGGTGGAATTAAGTAGGTCTGGCTGGGAATGAATCTAGATGAGCTGTGGCTTTGGATGCTCTCGATGACATGTATGTCTTCCTGCTACTGAATGTGGAATCTGGATGTCATTGATGCTTTTGTAGCCTCTCCTCTGCCATACTTATATCATGCCAAGGATACCCACCTGTCTCTGTCCAGGACCCGTATCCCGGTAATTATCGCAAATTGGCACCAGGGTCTCTGCGACGATAACTGGTATGACCTTATATCATATGACCTTTTGCTGAACGGAAAAGTGGCGCTATATCCCTTGGATTTCATTCCAATGGATCAAGTCATTCTGCGATCCTTCGCTGTCACTACAATGCTGGTGATACCACCAAGCTCATTTTCTGGACTCTTCCATGCTTTACAAATCATCCTGCAACAGTGTTCCAGAGCCATAGATGTCCTGTTCCATTCGAAGAACATCGTATATTCGACTTTTCCTGCTTTCCAGGTAGTCTCTCCTAGACAGACTCCATGAGGTGACCATTAAAATGTACCTGTATGGAGATCATAAATAGGAAGAAGTAAGAATCACCTCAGTCAGAGTAAGAAGACTGAGGTGAAACAAGACTACAAGAGGTTTATATACTGCAGAGTCCATATGAAAGATAAGATCAAATAAATAAGGAGAGAAATAAGATAAGATATAGGGCTATCGCACATCGACTTTCAACAGTATATTGTCAAACCCTGTTTTGAGCACTACACCGCAGAATCTTTGTTGCTTCACTTTTTGATCCTTCCAAACGCGTCTTAGGATACCTCCATCTCAACCATCAATCGGCTCTTTCATATTGGCGGTTGCTCAAAACTCTTTTCCTGACTTTTTCAGATGAAATAGATGATATTTACGTTCCTTTGTTGTTAGACGAAATACAGTAAGTCTACAGATAATCGTTAAAAAGTAGATAGGTAAAAGGATATAATTGCATACCTCAGGCAGACACGGATGAAGTGAATGACTGAGGAGCAATGGAACTGAAACAGTAACATATGGTAACCAACATAGGAGTCTGATAAGAGTCCGATAAGATAATAAAAGTAAAAGAAACACTAAGTCCGTACTGACCATCCTTCAACACTCCCCCTGGTCAGAACGACTCTTCAGTCACGAAGAACACCAAGGGTTGTAAGATGTTTGTTGAGAATAATTCTGGGAAGCGGCTTGGTGAAGATGTCGGCGGGATTATCAACTCCAGCGATATGGACAATCTCGAGTTGCTTTCGTTTAGCTAGCTTGCGGATAAAATGGTATCACATATCGATATGTTTGATCTTGTGATGTTGCTTCGTGTTCGAAACGAGTTGCGTAGCACCCAAGTTGTCGCAATAGACTAGCGGAGGACCCTGGAAAAACCCGACCTCATTAAACCAACTTCTCATCCACAACGCTTGCTCTCCAGCCTTGCTCAAGGCAATGTACTTGGCTCCAACAGTAGAAAGAGTGACAACAGCTTGACGTTTCGATGACCAGCTGACAGGCGCTCCAGCAGAAGTGAAGACGTAACCCCTGATTGACCACCTTGTATCTTTGCAAGCGCTGAAATCAGCGTCGACGTATCCAACCGGTTTTAACCAATCTGCAGCTGATATACCATCGGGAGGAAGCGAATAGACAAGGGCATAATCCATGGTATTCCTCATGTACCCAACGACATGAAGCATCGCATGCCAGTGTTGTAGCCCTGGATTTGTCTGAAAGCGTCCAAGAATGGAGACAGCATAAACAATGTCCAGGCGAGTCTGAGCTGCAGCTCAACCGAGCTTTCCAAGGAGGGCTTTGTAGGGAATACTGGACATTTCAAGTCGCTCTTCACTTGTAGAAGGACACATTTCCGATGAGAGGTCGATGCCGATAGGGAAGGGAGTAATACGAGAGCGAATGTTCTGAAGTTGGAATTTGGTGAGCATCTCTTCAAAATAATTCTTTTGAGAGAGTCGAACGATACCAGTTTCCTCACTCCATTCAAATTTCATCCCCAACAATGCCATCTTTTGACTGACATCTCGAATATCATATAGACCCCCTAAGTCCTCCTTCCCGGTTTTGGCATAGGCTGGTGAGGAAGCGATGCCAAAGACATCATCCATGTGAACACAGTCGATAATGAAATCCTCCTTGAAGCGCTTGACATGGACACATGGATCAGCCAAGGAAGGCTTGTATCCGAGTTTATCGAAGCCTTCGTTGAGGGTATCCTGCCAATCATGGGATCCCTGCTTTGTTCCATAAATTGTCCTCTTTAGCTTCCACACCTTCTTCTCTTGACCAATCACCTCATGCCTGGGAGGTTGTCGCATATAAATGTCTTCCTTTGTTATGCTGTTGAGGAATGCTGCAGTGAAGTCGACAAGGAAAGGGGAAAATTGGTAAGCGGCAAGAAGAGCACACGAATACCGAATTGATTCTGACCGAGCAACACCAGCCCAGGTCTTGGTATAATCCACACCCTCCTTTTGAGTGAATCCCTTGCCACAAAGTCTCACCCTGTTCTCCAACCAAACACCGTTCCCATCTCGTTTGTCACTGTATACGAACATGCAGTCCATAATGTTAGCTCCAACTGGAGTGTCAACAAGGTCGTAAACATCACGGTCGTCCATTTTCTTGACCTCAATGGCCTCAGCATTCTTCCAACCGACAGCGTCCATCCTCATCGCTTCCTTTTGGTTTCTGGGAATCCGATTGACCTCAGCCGCTAAGACTTCAACTGGTAAGTCCTTTGCAAGGGTTTCGGTAGCCCAGTGTTTACCCTTTTCCAGTGCTCCGGTGTCCCGTTGGTTGGATGCGATCGAATCCTTCATGGCGGTGGTCATCTTGACACCTCTGCAGGGTCGGCCTTCAAAATTATCTGGCTGTACCGGAGGAATTGGGGCTGTTGGAGCTACCAAGATAGGCAGAGCTGGTTGGACAGAATGAGGAATAGGTTCAGGAATGAAGTCCTGGGCAATATCGGTATCTGGTTCTTGGACGATACCAGTTCGAGTAGGAATTCCTTCATCAAAGACGACGTCACGAGCATTGATGATCCGGCCATCAGGTAAAAGGATCCGATAGCCTCTGTGGCCGGGTAAATACCCGAGTAGCTTGCCCTCGATAGACCGGGGATCAAACTTGCTCCCTGCATCAGCACCGACTTGGCAACCATTGGCGTCTGTAGGGATTTTCACCCAGCATCGAGACCCAAAAACTCTCAGGTTTGAGATGTCAACCTTCTCTTTTGTCCAATGCTGGATAGGAATAAGGCCTGGATGGCTAGACAATGGGATGCGATTTCCAGTGTAAATGGAAAAGGCGGCCGCTTCCGCCCAGTATTTCGGGGCTAGACCAGAGTCAATGAGCAAAGTGCAAGAATTGTCTTCGACAACACCATTTGACCTTTCGGCGATGCCATTGGCGGCAGAGGAATAAGGAGCGGTGAGTTCTGGGACAATGCCATGGTCCTCGACATATTTCTGCCAAGTTTCAGATTTCATGAACTCCCTGCCATTGTCAACTCAGACACGTTTGATTTTCCTCCCCGTTTGGTTCTCGAACTTCTTCTGGTAAGCGTCGAAAGATGCGATTGTCATCACTGATTCCTTATTCTTTAGGAAATAACCGTCCTTGACCTTTGTCTCAGCATCAGTCAAAATCATGCCATAATATGCCCCACTGGCCAACATTGTCAGGACGGGTCCAAATAGATCAATGCAAATGAGGTCCCCAGGAACCATATCACCGTGAGCGATAGGTCTTCTGAATGGCTCCCTCTTCTGACGGCCACGAATACAATGTTTGTAGCGGCCAGAAACATGTCTACTGGTCAATTTCAGGCCTTCCACCAACTCGAAATTGTCTATCTCGAGAATCTTCTCGTCATCACAATGACAGAGGCGACGATGCCAGGTAGCGAGATCTGCTGAAGCGGTCACAAGAGCTGCTTGTTTGCCAGAGAATGATATGCTCTGCCCGAGCTCATACATCCAGTTATCATTCCGACGAACGGCAAATTCTCCAGTAGGTCCTGACACGATCCCTTTTCCATTCCTGAAAGTCACTGAGAATCCCAAGTTGTCAAGCTTGCCAACCGAGATGAGGTTTGCAGCCAAGGTAGGTGTATGAATTGCATTCTCGAATGACAACTGACGAAGAACACCAGCATCATTGAACTCTTTGACAACTTTTCCTTCGCCTAGGATATCAAATCCACCCTTACTGGCAAGAGCAGAGTTTCCAAATCGTTTCTTGGGGGTATAGGAAACGAAGTCAGATTTGTTGACAAAACAATGATCTGAGGCTCCGGAATCAAGATAGGTAGGTTTCTGACCATTCTCGTTGACTGGGAATGAATCTCCTGAGCTGATATATGCTTCAGGGACAAAGGGATTATCTGTGGTGTATCCTTGGATGATTGCAGCGATGGATGGCGGTTTGAATTCGATGGGATCTGCCTCTTGGAATGTATGCGACCAGGTGTCTTGGTCAGTTTCATCTTCGACAGTCACAACCATTGCAATAACATTCACAAAGGCTGCTTGTGCGCTCGACAATGTACTGCTCTTCTTATTTGCTGTTTTATTCGCTGTGGCTTCCTTGAACCAGCTGGGTGCATTGGCTTCATCAGCTCCCCCTGGCTGCCAGCACTTCTCTGTCCAGTGGTCTCTGCGACGGCAATTCACACATCGTGGACGATTGTTCCCACTGGAGTTAACCGCTAGGGCGTTCGGAGTTACTGTGCTGGGAGATCCTCGGGCAATGTTGAGAATTGCCAAATGGAGGTTGATTTGCTGTTCAGCTTGAACCACTGTAGGTGATGTCATGACCGAATTAAAGATGGAGCTATAATCCATCCCCAACCTGGCAGCCAAATCAGCGAGATATTCGCCCAGTTCAATCTTTCCTCCTTGGGCCAAGAGATCAGTCCATGCCTGCTTCTTTCCTTTGAGGTATTTGTCCATCTCTCCACCATTCGAGCTCAGTGTGCAAAGTTCATAGATTTTCTTTGCATTAAGTCGACCTTGGAGTGTTGCAGTCCCATAGTTGCCTTTCAGGGAATCAACGAGCTCCTTGGCGGTGCCATCAAGCTTGACAGTAAGAGAGCGGATGTCTTTGCAGTTGGAAATGAAGGAGGAGAGTTCAAGCCATTGAACTTCTGGTCGTCGGGTAGCTGGAAGTGGGATATGGAGGACATTCTCAGGGGTTGAGTCTGGGTACGTAGTACTACGTTCTGTTCGATGAGTCGTTCGAGTGATGTATCCGTGTTGTATTTGTCAAATGAGTTAAGCGCGGGCGGGGCCCATAACCTGTTAGATGAAATACAGTAAGTCTCAGGCAGACACGGATGAAGTGAATGACTAGTATTAACCTGTTAGACGAAATACAGTAAGTCTACAGGTAATCATTAGAAAGTAGATAGGTAAAAGGATATAATTGCATACCTCAGGCAGACACGGATGAAGTGAATGACTGAGGAGCAATGGAACTGAAACAGTAACATATGGTAACCAACATAGGAGTCTGATAAGAGTCCGATAAGATAATAAAAGTAAAAGAAACACTAAGTCCGTACTGACCATCCTTCAACATTTGTTGTCTTCACGTAGCTTCAAAATGCTCTTTCATTTCTACTGGTTGATTCATTGTATTAGCTTGCTGTTACCGGCTCGGCAGTCAGGTGACGTTTAAAGAAGTCCCACGCCTCACAGCCTTGCTTCGACGACGACACACGCGACAACATCCACAGGACAATCTGGCTTCGAGACCAGTGTATTTTTAAACAATGCAAGACTGTATTCATAAAGCGCTACCTGTCATGAGGCCAGGTCATACAAGAAGCAGACGAACAAACTGGATTGCTCAAGGTCGATGTGCTGGGGATTCTGATCCAGTAAAATTCAGTATGATTGGTGGAACAACCTTTCACATATGCATAGGATTGATGGGTATAATGTCCAGGCTGTCAATATGTGGTCTGGTCCCTGAGATATTGAGGCTTCAAAATGGCCAAATTTGCGCAAATCAAGCACTTTGAGTGTCTTATATCTCAGGAACCAGACCCATACACTACGGTTCTCTTTTGTCTTGGCTCCATCTCGTTGACACCATTGTCCAGGCATCCTTGACCCGAATCCTCAGACGGTCATTTGCAGAATTCTGCGCCGTCTGGATATCTCATATGACCTTATTTTTCATCGTAAAATATTTATGGTAGAAAACAGAAAATACAAAACTCAATTGTTAGTTGAGGACTCGGAAAAGCAGATATAACGTGATTGATGGGAGAAACCAGAAATCAGATCACATTTGCATCAATGGGACAGAAAATCTCCGGACAGGTCAGTGATGGGTCGGCCGACAGGTTCAGTACAGGTCCGAGTGAGACCCGGTAGGTACCGGATGCAGCACATGACCCGGGTAGAAGAGAGAAGTTTTTGTTTTTCCGCAAGTCCACGTGCCGCCCAAAAAGGAATTGTTTCACATGATGTCAAACCACTGACCAATGAGCAACATGTCATCCGGGAAGCCCTAGTAAGAGCCGCAGTTGGAATGAGGTTATGGCTGAGTCAGTTCAGCGCCAGTAGCTTCCAGTAGCTGGTGCTGGCTCAAATCTTGATGCTGTCTTTCTTTTTTGTATCATTTCATAATAAAGTCCTATCTGGCCCACAGCCTGACGATGCTCCCCCTCCATGTATGGGTGAAGCAAGAATGAGTCTTAACATGCCCATCCGAGACTCCCGCGGCCCTACCTTTCCAGACATGAATCCATTGGCTGCTCCTCATGGAAGGCATCATGGAGTCAGTGCTGTAGTTCAGAGTCAGTCAAGGCTCGTGGAACAGGTCACCTGCTGCTGAAACAAACTGCCTCTTCCAATCTGGAAACCAGATTTTTGTCAGTGGTGACATTCATGTTTACCCAAATTAGCCGCCTAATTGTGATCTTCTACTGTGAACTTGGAATTGACCACTTTTTGTAGAATGACCATCTGCCATCAAGAGGTTGGAGCAGCAGTTGAGGCTTTTTCCCAGAGCTTGGGTCTTCAATACAGCTTTGGTCCATGTCAGACTGACAAAAGGCTCTGGTACAGAGTCAAAGCTGTTTATTGGGGAGATGGACTGGTTATGGGAAGCTGGAAAGGGACAGCCAGCATGGGAGTTAGCTGGTACAGAAGAAATATGCTATCACAGCTGCAAAATTGAAGTGATGTTTGATTGTTGGGTCTGGGCAAAGGAAGCTTGCAGGAGGTGCAACACCTCAGTGTTCTCTGTAGCTGTTGGTGTTGAAGAAAGAAATGTGAAGATTCTGCTGTAATGCAGTGAGGGCAACTGCAGGAATAACCAGCAAAAAATTTAAGCTGGTGGCCGTGGCATCAACACATCAAAATTTCTGCTTAGGTAAAACACCTCAGAGCTCCGAGGTGTTTTAGGTAATCATCCTCACCTGTGATCTGCATCCATCCTTGATGCGCCATTATCTCTATATTGTCTAGAACTGATCTTCTACAATCCTCAGAAGCCTTTCAGAGCCTCTGGTTACCACTGAGAAGGATGTAGCAGAGAATCACTGATGAGGATACTAGATCCAGTTCATTGCATTTTTGAGTGCATTTACATTTCACCAAAGGTTATACTGTTTCTGGCCCAAAGGCATCATGATGGCCATCACTGTGAGCTTGAGTCCCTTTCCATCACATTATCTTTGCTGAGACTTATGTAGGCCTCAGTTGATGGGGAATATTCATTCATGAGTGCATCAATGGGTACTTGCAACTCACCACTGGTCTTTGTGCCACCAACAACTTCAACAAGGCTTCCAGAGTCCTTCAAGCTTTTATCACAGCCACAGATCAATATAGTGACCACAGAACTGAAGACATGTTCATAGAAGAATGAATGGAGCAGCATATGGGTCAGGGCTGTGAATCCTACATTTAGCATCAGTCAGTCTTCAAATTTTTGAATTCAAATGGGTGGAACTGAATGGATGCTCTTAGCAGTGTCCACAATGTTTGAATTGGGTGGCTGTTGGTCTGTCCAAGTCAACAGATAGGCTCTACTTTTCAACATGCTCAAATTACATTATGGCCTCAATATCAATAACTGCAACCATTTATGGCTCTTGCATCATCTTTTTCTTCTAGCCAAGCTATTCCTGGTCTTGATCCCTTTGTACAGACTGTACAGAAGTGAATTGGTAGCTCTCATGCACCAGCTGTAGCTTGCACATGGGTTAGTGGACTAGCTTATGCTCATTTACATTATCCTAATGACTTCTAGATGTATGATAGTAAATTGAATCCACCTTGAACTAAATACCTGTCTAGGTCTGCACACTGTCCTGTTGATGGGATGCAGCCATGTAATGGATGGGTGAACATGTACCCATCCATCAACAGGCTCCGAAAATTCTCAGACAGCACAGGATCCATTGAAAGATGGCCATCAGATGGTAGAGGGGCTTCAGAATGTAGAGAACATCAGTTTCACCATATTAGTATATCTCTCAAGAAGTGCTAACCATGTCCCGAAAGCAGGAACCAGCTTGAAAGACCGCAATGAGCTGAAACCGTTGATTCCAGTCAACAAAAGTGTTGATTCTTGTGCTTTTGGTGAACGATCGGGCTCGTTCATTCAACGATCGAGCGGAAATCACGCCGACACTTCCAATAACGGGCATAAAAGGCGCAGATGATGATTTCCATTCTCATGGACCCCGCCAATTTTGCCGATGCGGCAATCCTGCCTCTACTTGCATTTGCTTTAGACTTCCTTATCAATCTGGTCATTCACCACAATGGACTCCCAACTTTAATCAACCTTCTCATCCCATGTATCATCCTCAATGGAATTGAATTTGAGAAGGATGAAGGTCAAATTCCAGGAGGAGTATGAAAAGAGTACAACCAATCCTACCCTGCAGCCTCAGTATGATTTGGAAGCTCCACTAGAGGATCAGCCTGAGGGTCGTGATGCCTGGGTGGCACCATGGTTGCAGGATAAATATTCCAGTTGGTTGAACTAGATACTCCCAGTACAAATAGAATATGAGCTCTCTGGTATGAGCTCTGTTGGATAGCAGACTTCACCCAAATTTATTCACATAAATCACATTTGTAACTTTGTTCTCCCGAAAAGGAAATTGCTTGAGCCAGCTCGGTTGCTTGACTCAACTCACATCAAAAAGCTGCCTAATGCGGAACTTAAGCCCGACTCTAGCTCGACTCACGGCAACATTACCCGCTTGAAGCGCAAAAAGTTATTTGTCATCTTTCTGATGTAAAACCTGTTAGAACCTGTCAGAACCTGTGACTGATGAAATCTGATATCTGATCTGACCTGTCAGAAAGCTACCCCACTTCTGGTCAAAATCATCCCTGTAAAGCTTTAACCTCCAATCTGGTATCTGGTATCTTTAACATGACATTTAATCCAGCTAATTCCTTTGAATGACTATCAAACCTCTGATGTCTGAAGTCTCATTTTTTTGTGGACTATCTTGAATCTGGAACCTGAAACCCGAGAAAATCACATGGTTTCTGAAATCTTGAATCTTATTTGGTGCACGTTTTCTGAATTTGCGATGAAAAATACGTTTATAATCTCAACTTCCAGCTGGGTTGTCCTTGGGTATCAGGCTCATTTTTCTTGTGATGAGTCTTCGGTACCTTTCTCAATTGTTTGGCTTCGATTCTGGCTCATCGGTTGCAGGTAGAGATCCAATCATTTTCAAGATAGAATTGCCTGAATCTGCGTCAAGTGGATGATTGCCAACAAGGAACAAGTTGAAGGAGGAGAGCGCTTGAGTTTAGAAAGGTGATGTAAGGATATAATTTTAATTTATTATTTATATTGGCTATTACTATACATTACTGGGATCCTGGCCACCTAAGGGTTTTGGCCTCCCAATGGGCAGATAAATAGTCAGAGCACTTTCGGGGCGGTATCTGAATTGGAGGCATACATGTTACCGTCAGATCGCGCCCCTTCCTGCGAATTTTCAGGCTGTTTTGATGGCATGATGAATATTTTCCGCCGGGGAGACCCAAATGGAGTTTGACAGGGTACCTGGCCGGGTACCCGAAATGGATGTTCAACGAGCACATTCACCCTGCAGCCACTCTAGTTCTTGAGGGACATATCAAATGCATATTTTATATCATACAAGAGCTTTATTTCATGGGAAAATAGAAGGATGTAGAGAGCCAATTTCATGAGGATGAAGCCAATTTCAGGGCCGACGTGCAAAGCATGCAGCAGGGCCACGTCGAGAAGGGATATGACGACTATTTCAGCTCTGATTCGATGAATAAGCACCAGAGGAATATACCTGGGCAGACCATTCCATCTCTGAGCAACTTGAGTGGTCAAAACAAATTTGGCTTTTGTCAGCTGAAAAATTCGGCAGTTTGACCTGTTTGGAGTTGGTGACGGAATAGCATGGTCAGGAAAATTGGAACAGCCCCTGGAAATATGAGATATCAATATACAGAGCAGATTTACCCAGCGGTTTAACAGCAGTTGCTCAGATTTTCGAAATCCAGGGTGGCCATTAAGTATGCGTCTCCAGCATAGGCAGACTTCTTGTGGACGGACAGAGAGAAAATGAGGGGCCGGAACAGCAAGTAAAAGGGCTGTAGATGCTGAGTAGCATCCTCAGTGTGGTGCGGACGCGGTTTGGAGGGATTTGGTGGAGAACTGAGTGAGAGCGAGGCACATTGAACGGCCGTGATGCGACACGGAACAAGAACGTCACGCCGTGACGCGAAAACGCCGATGGCGACAGCTGTCACTCACGAACAAATGATGACACATCCATCAAAAGTGGTCCGAACCGAGCTATGAGCCTGTTCTACACCCTGAAACCCTCAGAAATGTAAATCAATATGATACAAGGACTGTAGAAGCAAAATGGCCAGCTTCCTAGGGTGGCCAGGTAGCTAGTCACAGATAGTAGGCGAGGAAGGTTCCCGAATACTACAGATGTTATACATTAGATTACAGGAATGCCTATCTTGTGATGGGTGCAATGCTACAATCTTCGTCAGACCCCCAAGCGACGGTTCAGTCGTGAGCTTACCTAGAACCTGTGACAGTTTGATCCGTAACTGTAGTAGGCGCTTTCAGCCCTGGAAGAGGACACGCCAGCGGACCGTCCCGACGATTGGCGGAAGGATTTTCGGGACGCCTCTCTCTGGCAGATCTTCTCGCCCATGAAGATCGTTTCGATGGTGCAGCACCAAAACATTTCTGTCGTGGAATAAGCGAGGCTAAACTCGGGACAAGCGTTACGTTACTTTGAACAAGTCAAAGGTCTTGCTGAACAGCGACAGAGAAGCTCCCTTCTGGAAAAAAGCGAAGAAATCGGCATTGGCGCTAACTGAAACATCCAAGCCAATCTGTAGATCAATGCAGCCCCCAAAGTTGACATTCGTCGAGCCAATAGTGCCGGTCTCGGATGAAATTGATGCTGAAGCGGTTTTTGTTTCAGCACTAGTAGCGCCGGCGGTCGCGGTCGGAGTGGCGCTACTTTGTATTGTAGTCAACACACACACACAGGTCGGGTTTATTCTTGCTGAAGTCGCTGTCGGACCTAATGCAGTCACAGTAACCCCTTTCTGTGCATCCTTTCTTGCAACGAGAGATGCAGGAGGATCTATTGATCGTTTAACAGGGATTGAATGAGCTGATTGTGCTTGCAACGACAAGATGAGACTTGCACTGGCATCAAAGTTGATAGATACAGTCGTCTTGACCAGATCATCCAGCGCGGAGATACCGATATCGAGCGATGGAATTATGTGCGCTGACAAAGTCGCTTTCGAGCTGACATCAGGGGTCGCAGACAGTGATAGTGCTACGGTGATTGTTAGAGAGAGATCAAAGTATTACGAGTCAGAGCTTACGAGTATCCCCCACGGTGAAATCCAGTGTCTCTGTCTCGCTTGAAGGGAATGCAATCTTCGCATTTGCAACATGATAGTTTAATCCGACTGTGATGGCAGCGCCTATATCCAGGGTTGATGTGGCTTCGGCGTCAACTTCGAAGAAGGGCCCTATTGCTAGAATCCTTTGGACCCCGATACATCAGTATAGGAGATTTGATACATGGAATATGACATACCCTGGGAAATCGAGGCCTGGAATACCTATTTGCGGGACGATAGGTATCTTACCGGTGTCTAAAGTGCCCTGAAATTACTGAATGAGTGAAGGAAGATGGGTATACGTTTGATACCTACAACAAGATCCGCTTTGACACCTATAGTCCCAGTTATATCTGCGGTAAGCCCTGTTTGAAATGTCAGGACCACTCTGCGGCAAGCATGTAATTGAAGATTACATACCGATAATCATCTGGAACTGATCCAGCGCTGGCGGAGCTATCGTCCCGACCACTGCCACAGTTATCGGAATCTCTGCATGCACTTTAGCATCAACGTCAATGCTGAAAGTCCCCTGAATTGGACCACAGTTTACAGATTGGTTGAACAGATTGAATGGCTGATCCACATCGATAGGTTGAGGTATTGTCGTGTTCGTGAAATTGAAGTCATTGGAAAATACTGCTTTCATCAATGGCGCAGCTAGGCAGCAGCAATAGAGTCCTTACGAGAGGAATCAGCTCGACGATGCAAAAGCGACCAATGTGTGACTACTGCCGATGAGCTGCTGGAGTCAGAGGGCGTGTTGGAGCCATGGATGCTAAAATTGACCGCTCCGAATCTGGATCATCGTTTATTTAAATTGGGATGTAGAAGCTGACAGACTTCCCTCGAGGTATCGATAGCGGAGAAGTTGCTATCAAGAGACAGTGCTTTGACTTGAGGCTTTATGTCATCTCTACCGGCCAGCCGTTTGGACACCGAAGAGGGCAGAGATTGGTCGTCTGGAATCCAAGCTCTTCCTACTCGTGCAAATGCACTTCTGCCGCACTGTTCCACGTTATCTCTGATCTCAAGGTCGACTGGAAGGCACTCACGTTTTCGGGCAACCGAACCAACTTTCCTTCGGCTCCAGACTTCTGATACAAATGATCACATCCGTCACCACCGATGCAGACCAAACGAATGTCCTGGACAAGCAAATCGGGATTACATCCTATGATCTCCCAGCCAGCCGCTGCTGTAATGTCTGAAATTGCATCGGAAGAGCCCCACTGTAATATATGTCACTCAATCTCCGAGTCTAGCAGGTCATAGAAAACCAACGCACAATCTTTAAAGTACCAGAAGATGCACCAGAAGGCGGGGAATATTCGCAGACACCATCAAAGCAAGGGATGGACCAATCATTGGCATGAACCAGCGAAAGGAAGCTGATAGAGACCCATATCGATGGATAGAGCATGCTGATAAACGAAAGTAAGCCAGCCAGGGCCTCTGAGAAATGAACGAAAGTGGGCCGAAATGAAGATGGGAGAAGAAGGGATCAGATCACAAAGCATTGATTATATGTTGCTCAAAGACTCCCAGAATGAGACGAGCGACGGGCGCTACGCCAAGCACAGCTAAGACTGGCCGCTTGGAAGGAATCGTCGTCAAGTGAACTGAATCACATATGATCATGGGCGCTCATAGCCATTGAAACGTGGAATAACAAGTCAAGTCGCGGATCTTCAGGTTTCAAGAGCTTTCGAGTAGAAAAATGGAACCTGGTTCTTGGAAATGTGGGATTCCGGAGTCGCGAGATTTCCGGTTCGAGCAGAGGATATGTTCTGGACTCAAGTCAGTAAGTTAAAAGTAGGAGGTTACGTGTCATGATTGCAACACTGGCAAATTACCGAGCGCCCCAAATGCTTTCCCGCTCTTCCACTTTATGTGGCGGAGACGACAATCAAAGATGGACAGTAAAGATGGGAGGAGGACATTTGGAGATCATCCGTTGTCAATATGATGGTCGCGACAGAGCTGGGAATGCCAAATCTTCCCCGAATATGCCCATCAGATCAAGCACGTCAAGTCACATATCGTGATAGTGACGTCACACCAAAGAAAAAGGAAGAAAGAAAAGCCGATAGATTCACGGTGATTAAAAGAGTAAAATGGGTTCTCGAAGGGCCCTATTCAACATCTCGCAGTCTCTGAAGCATTTCATCCATCGAGATTCGCTGGGCTGGTTCATGCGCCCATACATCTGTGATGATTGTCCAGATTTTGTCCGACATCGCGATCTGACAATCGATTGGCTTTGAAGCTGGTCGCCACCGTTGATGAACAACTTGGGAGATCACCACACCTTCATGAAGAGCATGAAATGGTCGTTTACTAGTGTAAATCTAGAGGAATAGATCAGATACCATATCGGAGTCATGGTCAGACAAGGACAAACCTCGAGAGCCAGACAGCCAAATGCATAAATATCGCTCAATGGGCTTCGACAAGCGCCATCAACAAATAGTTCCGGCGCCATCCATCGGATTGAGCCTTGTCCAGTGTGAGAGGACGTTAAGGTGGCATCTGTAATTACAGCAAGACCAAAATCAGCCAGCTGTACATGTCCTTCATCGCTAATCAGGACATTGTCCTGTATAGAATTTAGCGCGAGTGTATGGAAAATTAACTCTCTTACGCCTTTGAGGTCTCCATGGATGATCTTACAAGAGTGAAGGTACGCTAGTCCTTCAGCAATCTCTCGAAGCTGAAAACGATCAATAAGCACCTTGACTGTACCAAAAAAAAAAGTAGGAGCCCACCAATCGGCAAATATCCGCCGAGTTCGGATTGTTCGTCTTGACAAAGTGGTTGATTGTACCCTTCTGCATGAATGGTGTGACGATGGAAGGTGGATGACGGGGAAAGCAATTTTGGTCCAGCCCCAGGAACTTCAAAATGAATGGATGCTGCTTCAAACGAACCCATGACATGACTTCTTTCCGTAGTTTCTGCAGATTTGTTAGTTCGAAAGACATCGAAGGAGACTCATGCGTACCTTTCGCAAGTCAGCCTGGTCGTCCAATTGGCCGTGATACATTCGTACACGCTTTATAACCACCGGATGCCCATCCAGAGTTCCTTTGAATATATCCCCAAACCCGCCTTGTCCAATGATTGTGTCTCCAGATATCTGTACGGTATTGAGGAATACACTTTGAGGAAAGTCGTCACAGGCATTGCACAACTTCGAGATGAGAAGCCATCCATCGTGGTTGAAAATCGGATCGTCGGTGGCCAGTAGGCACTAGGAGACATCAGATAACTGTTTCGAAACTAACGCTGAACTGACCTTACGCAAGACGTCCATGAACGACTGAGCCCTGTCACCCCTCAATTCCAGCACTTTTTTCTGTTGAGTCGCACTCATGAGTCCACGAAACAGAAGAGCCGTGGCCTCCAAATCCTTCTGCTTTGCGTCGTTGATTCGATCAGCATCAGCGAAACTCAGTTGAGCAAGGATCTGCGGGACTGTGTCACTCATCGACAAAAGGATGACCTGAATGGGAACTGACATGCTCTATACCGATATCGAGCTTTGCCTTAAATATGAGGCTGTGTACCTCATCGAGCCGACTCGTGTTCTGCACCAGGTCGTCCAAACGAACCATTAACCTTTTCATGAGTGAGTAATCACGCGTTAAAGTCGATGGTACCAGCCCTACCCCAATTTCTGATTGCCTGTGGCGTAGAAAGTGACGACCTCCACGGCAAGCTTGACATAACTCTGCAAAAGAGTGAGCTACATCGCTGGGAGACCGTGTGACTCACACGTCCGACCTTGAGCCGCGATTTGTCGATAAATGGGACCGGAGGAGCTGCTGCGGCCTGAAACTTGAACTCGTTCAATTGAGCTTTCAGGTCCTTGAGGCGACTGGCTTCCCGACTGGGTTGGACACCAGTCTTGTTGACCTAATCAGAAAATGGCGACGAAGCCGGATCACGGAAACACTGACATTGTCATTCGAAGCAATCCAACTAGGGGGAGAGACTGAGTATCCTGATGTAACTTTTGAGATTATATCAACGGCAAAGAGAATAGATACCTTGTACGAAGAAGTTCGCCGTAGGCATGGCAGTTTGCGGGACGGTCCTGGACCGAAGAATCGGAGAAACAGCCAGGGAAGCAGAGCTGTCGAAGCTATCAGAGGCATGATCAGGCAAAAGAGACGACATACGGAATATTGATTGAATGCTGAACAGAGGTCGGAGAAGAAGTCGTTGTGGCTGGTCTAGAATGGACGTCCTGGATGTGCGCCTGAAGAGACTCTTTCTTCGTAAAGCTCCTGTTACAGCCACTCTTGCATTTGAAAGGGTTCGGGCCTGAAGTTTGACTCTGTCGATGAACAGCCTTGACGTGGTCATTAAGAGACTCTCGTCCCTGAAATATTCGATTACAACCGCTCTGGCATTTCATTGCAGTCATTGGGTTGTCTAATGAGGTCGTTGGGTGCTCTCGAATGACTGAGACCTTGAAAAGCGAGTCGGTTAGTTCTGTTGCAGGACTGGAGAACTAGCGCATACCGATGAGGCTGATAAAATAACGAAGAGAGGAAAGGAAAAGAAATGGTGGCAGCACGTGGAAAGCGAGATGCCATAGAAGCTTTCCTTGAGGCGTAATGAGGGAATCGGGAAGCTGGTTCTGGTACCGGGGTGATGCTGTCATTGACCTAATAGTAGCCCTGACCTTCTACATCCAGAAGAAGACCAGGTCACGAAGGAAAGGTATTCGGTCCAACGAAAAAGGGGATCAACGTGTATCAAAAGTATATTGTCGATGGTATCCAGGTGACGCGGAGATTGGAAAAGATGCTTGAAACAATATCAAACATGAATATAAAAGTTTCAGAAATCCAGAAAAGCATACGCTGTCGAGGAAAATTGATGATGACAAGAAGGAAGTCTGAAGCCAAAGCTAATAGGACTGCAAGCGACCTCTTCTTGACTCTTTTGGTCTATCCAGTCCAGAATGATGGCTCCTCGCGGCCTCGAAGGATGGTCAGGAACTGGATGAAATACTAGGACTCGTCAGCCCTTCCACACCAATAGCCTGTAATGCCGCACCTCATCCGATGAAAGCTGACAAGCTGCCAGGACCACTTGTTTGATATTCATAGACGAACGATGAATCTGAGAAACTGACTTCCTTTGGCGAATCAACAATGTGGCGAGGCGCCGTCTGTGGGTCACCCAAAGTCCACCGGATCCTGACAAACACAACCTGGAAACTTGTGATTAAAACTTGACCAGTGATAGGATATATTAAGATTCTGCACTTGTCTACCTCCATCTCGAGTGGCTGTGCTGCTACCAAACTTCAACAATGAGTCGTAAACACCGCTTTGCTGGTGCAGCACAGCCGCATCATTGCCCAATACGCTGGAAGACGCCTACTAGGCCGCGGGGATGTGCGACGTGCTAAGGGTCCGCAGATATTCGTTCAGCATCAATGTCTGAAGCCTGGCATCAAGCTGAAGAATTCGTCACTTGCGCTGGTCATTTGGAGCATCGAGAGCCCCGACCTGACTTCCAACGAGCTGGTGCCTCGATGACTGAACCATGCTGCGAATAGGTCTTTCGGCGGCGGCTGAATGGACATTTCAGCGGATATTACAAGGGATAGGGCGTCATGGAATAAATATGAATCAAGAAAGCGAAAAACTGTCGCGCTCTGGCAAGGAAAGAGAGCCAGAGCACCGATGCCTGCTCGTGATGGTTAAGGCTGACGAGTGGTGGTGATGTCACCATCCAAACCGAGTGAATACCGGATATGGCTTCATGACTCAGCCGGGTCGGATCGGAAACGTCGACGCCAAATATTTGTCAGGTTAAGGAGGACATGCAAAAACCGATTCACACGCAGCCGTTTAAGAAACGATAGGCCGACCAAAAACTCCAAAAACTCGCGCTGTTCAGCGGACTTGACTTTGAATGTTTCATCCTGCTTGTCAACCGCAGAACAACGGCCAACAGTTTTAAACTTACTCCGCTGTAAATGAACAAATTTTTAACTCCGCCGAACAGTGCGAGTTCTGATGGGGGTCTATCGTTTCTTAAACAGCTGTAAAATATTCTACAGATCTTCCGGCTATTTGAGCTGTGTACACTAGTCCGTTATTTCCCTGCTTTTGGTTCATCAGTAAGATGACACATAACTTTTTGCGCTTTTTTGGGCTTGTATGTAAAGACGTAAAAAAGCGCAAAAAACGCGAAAACCAGCGAAAAACACGTAAAACGCTGAAACACGCCACTTTTTATGTCCGAAATCCTACAAGCAGAACACCGCAGACAGTGCAAAAAGTTGAACTATTGGCAAGAGTATTGCCTACATCTTCTCAAGTGACCTCTAGCTTACTTCCATAGTACTTGACCACCTAGTTTCAGGTGCATTCTGTGCACCAGGTATGCTCATTGCCACGGTTCGGGGCTATGACAGCCGTGAGAGTGTGACCACGGCGACGACGATCAGGACCGTTTCCAGCATCCACAGATCCCGATCGGCGTCCAGAGAGCTCTCCTCTCACGTCCCTGTCGAGACGCTACATGGCACAAACTCGAGTTTCACGCCCTTCACGGGCTGCTTTAGATATCTCGCGCTTTTTACAAGCTGAAATGCGCAAAAAGCTGACAAGCTAATTGCAATTTTGCTGATGCCTTTTCGTGTGCAACCGATTACCAGAGCTACTTGAGGATCTAGTTGTAGATCCGGAGTCCGCTCGGCGGCGTGGTGGGCTGGTGCGAGACAGAGCGATATCAGGGGATATCAATGCATTCTTTGTCCTTGCCTCTATCAACGTATGGTCCTCACGACCGCTCAAGTCACTGTGCAATAGTAAAGTTGATATTATAGCTCTACAAACACCCGCCGTTTGCAATACGACATCTCTTCCTGAATCTTACGTCATTGCGCACTTCTCAGACACTGTAGCAAAGATATTTGTGGCACGTACAAAGTTGAGTGTTATTGACGATCAAATACATGCGGAGTAGGCTCGTCACTAGCCTCTCTACGGGAGAAGTTTTGGTGAGGGGAGGAACTTCTCGGTGGGGTTGGTAACCGAACTACATGCGGAGTCGGGACCATCGGAAATTATCAATAATTTTGGCGCAAATACTTCAATCTTTGTTCAAGGCGTGTTCAAGGCGATACGTGCAGCAGGATATCTTTGCTGCGAGAGAAACATACGACCAGAATAGACAATACAGCAATCTCCATACTGTTGATACATTGTGCGGACAGATGTGACACACGATTTCTCAAGGTATGACGGTGACCCTACTAGCTGGGCGCTAATGGATCCAGTACCACTGAAGGAAAGACGGACTTTTTGGCAAGAGCGAGTCGGGCCAAAATTCGAAAGTCACTCATTCTACTTTCTGATGTCCGCGACACTCCGCAGCAGGAGCAAAGCTTCCTTCAGTGCCTGTATACATCGAGGTGCTCCAATTTGAGGCAGTAGAGAGTTCCATAGACGGTCTAGACCACGTCGAGCGAGAAATTCCCCGGAGAAAGGTTTTCAAGTCCATGGTTTAGAATCCATTCCATGTCCATCTTGCCTTGTCATGAGTGCTCGTACTCCGGATTTTCGTGCAGGCAGCTCTCCAATTCAATTATTCAGAACTGTACTTGTCAAATCCTGGGATTGTACCCGGCCTTCATGTTCCATTGGAGTCGGAATACAGTAAGTAAACCTGTTTGAAAGATCAGTGCTCTATGAATTGAATTGAAATCTTCATAGTTGATTCCTTTATAGCCTAGGCCTGTGTTCCAATTCTTTCCAAACTGGGTCGTCGGGAGTGCGCTGAGCGAAGATCCGTATCACACGGGGAGCTATTGCTTCATCGGGAGACGTACTGAGACGTAGCGATCTGGTGCGTAGGATCACGGATCTCGCAGGCGCCTGTGTAAGATCATGGATGGCAGGCGCCTATGATCGCGGCCCGATACGAAATTGACATGACCCTTCACGGTAGTTTTCACGGCCCGCGACGAAATTGATATGACTCTTGGCCGATAGTGATCCCTTGAAAGTCAAAGTGGCTGCGTTCATCAAAATTCAATCCCCTACTACGTTAGTTCTTGCCAAATTCTAGGGGACGTCGGGGTTTCAGCCTTCATCCAAGACCTATAAAGACTGGTGGAGATATGGCCAAATTTCTTCATCCACAAGAACTACCATGCAGTTCAAGTTTTCCGCTTTCTTACTCGCTACTGTCTTGGCCACTACCTCGGTCATCGCTTCGCCAGTCGTCGAGGCCACCGCAATGTAAGTTCAAATTACTATGGTTGAGCTTGTCTTCGCTGTGGATCTAACATGATATCCACAGGACCGAGAGATCTGTCAGGGATGATTGTTTCAACGAGGGCTTTGAAGATGGCGAGGCTGCTGGATGCAACGCTGCCAGCAATGGCCGTCGTAGGGAGTTGCCAGTCGAACTGTAATTTCCGTTTTTCAGATAGCTTTGAACGTCGTGCTGACTCGTACGAATTTTAGCCAGCGACGACTGTCCTGCACTGGAACCAACGGCGACGCATTCAACCAAGGCTTCAACGAGGGCTTCAACGATGGTTTCAACAAGTGCTTCTAAGATGGTTAGTATGTTCTTCGAATTAGATTTCATCTCAGCTCAGTTCTGGTAGATTTGAAAGGACGAGTTTGGCCACCTCGTCTTGGTTTAGTCTTCAATGTGCACTCTTAGTTTGAATCAATACGCGTTATTTATTTTTGACTTGAGATTTCCATGACAGTCGGCTCGTACGTGTGGTCTAGTCCGTACGAGATGACTGTCCCTTGAACCATGGTCCGTGCGTGCTATTGGAACCATAAAAGCTAGCATTCCTCATTCAAAGCCATACTTACCTTGAAGCCATAGACCCATTCACATACGGCTGTTGAAACTCTTCATAGCACGGCGACCTATCTCTAGAGGGCTTGGCAGTTTCAATGTCTCTAGGGGCACTAATTTTCTCAATGTTTCCCTTCCCACAACTGTGTGGGGCCTCTTTTGTTCAAATGTCGTTCCAACCCTAACCTTACTTGTACAACCATGAATAGAGCCTTGTTTCTGGCGCTCTTTGTGATTGTAAGCTCAGCTAGCATATCCATGTTGAGATTCTGAGGCGCCACGAGTGCGAAGAATATTGGAATATATGAATATGTATGGGATACCGCTTTATCTGGATCTCCAAATCATATAATTTCTGCTACATTATGTCTAGTAGCACTATCACAATATAGTCAGTTCAGTCCAAGCCCAGCTACCTTTGAAGGCTTCAGTGGCATACCGTATCGGGATCGGACTGTATAGTCAAGTTGGTAATATTAAGCGATGATGACAATCGAGCATCCAATGGACCCAGGGAGCATGCTAGCCTCAGCGATGGTTCCATGAGCTACCTTTCTTTAAGCGTTAGCCCGAGATACCACTCAGGTCACGCATACTGGCCCTGCACGGCTCTCCCCACTCTCGGACCTTGGGCACTACCGCACTGTCCTGGGGACCTAGTAAAGCGACAACAGGAACCTGGAGATTGGCAGTCCCGTCCGATGCTTTCTTCTCCACCTCCATCATCAATTCCTCGCTAGAGGTTTCCAAAGCCATTGTAGACATCTTAGGATGACGGAAGAGGCCCGAGATTGCTTCTTCAATTGAAAATGTTGAACCTCTCTTAGTGAGTTTCATGCACAAAGGCGGACACGCTTACCACCAAGTCGCGCCAATTTGACGGCGTGGAACTTTTCTGTATTCTTGTTTGTCCACTCGGGCCACCTTGACCCCTTGTGAACAGCCCACAAGCAATATTATTCCCGCTACAAAGCCCAAGACAACGTAGCTAGGAACCCAGTTACATTAGCGTTCAATTCCAGGACCCATGAGAGAAAGCTCTTACATGATCACCATTCTGCATGAAGGTCTCTATTGACTTGAGGACTGAACAGCTGCAGCGGCCGTGGCTGTGGGTGCAAGTTGGGAAATTACGAAAGTGTCGAACTTTCAGACTTATATATATATAGGGTAGAAATGATCTCAGAGACTTTGGGCGGCTGATTGCACTCTCATTGCAGAGCTCCCAAGCTCCGATACTCCGACATCGGCGTTGAGTCATTCAATATGACGTACGCGTAAATCGTCGCGAATCATCAGGTGATGAGAATCTACTGCTCCTTTTGTACTCAGGTCCAAGTTTGAGCAAGGGTCGGGGTGCACACCAACTACCTAGTAATGGGTCTCCAAAGAAAGAAAATAATGAAGGATTAAGTACGCGGCATTGGCCGCGAAAGACTGGTTCATTCCCGTTCAGCCGAGTCCTCATCTAAATCTGATCCTTCATGTCCCATAATCCAACTATCCAGACTTCTCACTACTTCACTGACAAAGGACGCACAATCTATAATCAACACTTAAGAGAAGATTATGACGGGATATGTTGAAGTGACATACTTCGGTCGGGCTGAAATCTGGTGCTGGTGTAAAATACATTTTGTTCTTGTCTGTGTCGCCCGAGCGTCTCCCACTCTCAAGTTCAAAACCCACTGAAATCTAATCTCGTCCTACAGAATTAACTTGCTTCTCAGGCTACAGCGCAGATGACATCACATCAAGTTAGTCCTACTTTTCTTCTGAACCGGAGACACGGCCTTCTCTTGCCAGCATTTTCATGTTCCCCGAACGAGGCTCCTTCTGCCCAACTTCTAGATATCTCTTTGAAGTTCCACTGATACTATCCTGTTTCGCCAAACCATTCTCTAGCGGCTCCTCAGCCCGTCCGCTCGCGACCTTGTCGAAGTTGCAAGTTATCAGAACAAATGGAATACAGCTTTTCAATCTATACCCCAAAATCTCCCTATCAAGGCTCAAGGCTTGATGTAGTACCGATTCTTCTCTTTTTTTTTTGTCAGGATGGATGTTGCGCGAGCTCGCAATTAGGCCAATGGGTCAATATGTACAAACCTTACTTAAGCTTAGCATAGCCACCTAGTCAATTTTCCTGAGTTTAATCACTCATCTTGTTTGCTCTTTACGTGGTTCAGCGGTCCAGCAGTGCTATTCTTGACATTTTTTTGGTGGTATGTCCTCGCAGATGCAGGTGCTCCAAACCAACAACTAACTCTGTCAGCCTCGGTATATAACATAAGGGTCAGAGGAATTAAAACCTCCAACAGGTCAGGGCCACCCCAAGGAAATGCCCAAACACACACCGCTTTGTGGTACTTGAGACTTCTGACTCGAAGGTCAGGTAAGATCATTGTTGTCCCGGAGGATCTGACGCGTCAACTTCAGAGTCTGACTCATCCTCAGGGACGGGTTGCGCCATAAGCTGTCTTTTGCTGTGGGCTTGAGTACTGATTGTTCTCGTCACCTCGGATGCACGGATATCGCTGCTTCTCGGGCTTCCTTGCGTACTACGCTGTCAAGGCTGTCTTATTTGACCGTTCTAAAAATGACCAGCCGAAATCTATATAAGGAGTCTGATACCTGAGCAAAGTGCCAGGGTACCCACCTTTAAACTGTCATCATGAAGTTCAAATCCATTGCTCTTCTAGCGTTCGTCGTATACACTCAAGGAACCCCAGATATTGACTGGTCTCAGCACCAATGGATTGCTCCTCTTCCCACTGATTTGCGCGGTCCATGTCCTGGCTTGAATACGTACGTCGCTCTGTAGATGTCATTCAACTTCTCATGTCTTGAATAGCCTGGCGAATCATGGTTTTCTTCCTCGGGATGGACGAGGACTCACCGTCGGTTCTGTGGTTCAAGCTGGTCTCGGTATTGCCTTCTCTACTTGCGATGAACGAAAGGTTGACCGCTCTTAGATGGATTCAACATTCAAGCGGACGTCTTGGCTCTCGCTGCAAAAGCTGGACTTCTGACCACATCTACCATCGAGACATTTACATTGGAAGACATCAAATTGTGAGCAGATGTATAATATTCTCCCGGGATTCGGTCCCCTGACCAGTAGGTCACCAGACACAACACCATTGAACATGATGCCTCGGTATCTCGCGGAGATTTTGCTCTCGGTGACAACTTCCACTTCAACGAAACGATCTTCAGCGCTTTGGCCAACTCCAATCCCGGTGTTGACTTTTACAACGCAACTTCGGCTGGACAGGTTCAAAAACAGAGACTCGCCGAGTCTCAAGCAACCAATCCTCAGCTTATCAATACCAAGAAGGAGATTGCTATTAGGTGAACATCAGTGCCTTGAACCTGTTTCTTGCGAACTAATCGGATATTCATCAAGAACCCGCGAGTCTGCACTGTACTTGAGTGTCATGGGGGACCCATTGACAGGTGTCGCACCTAAAAAGTCAGTGCTCGAATGTCTTAGAGAAACATTCTGAACATGTGTCTCCAGTTTCGTGAACATCTTCTTCCGAGAGGAACGTTTACCTCTTGAAGAGGGATGGACACGACCAACTGTAGCCATAAATGGAACCACCTTGGCTCCAATGTCATCAATAATCCTGAAAGCATCAGAATGGACTCCGGACACCAAATGTCCTTCCATTGTGCTAACTCTCGACGCCACGAGCTTTTTCACAGTTTGAATTATACATACTTACAACGGGTACTTGGGGTCAGGAAACGGCTACTTTATAGCCTTCATTATTGGGAATGGATCTTGAAATTGATATTATGGACCGCGAGAATATCGGCGACAATCTGTCATAGCGACCACAGCGAAATGACATGAATGATCCGAAGCCTCTGCCCAATCAGGGCGACGCATTTATGGAGTCCGATTTTTGACTCTGGTGCTAGACGAATGCCTGAGCCTGAAGTGCATAGAACTTGAAATATTCCCCAGCTTTGGCCATAAGCTCTAGATGTGTACCTGACTCGGCTATTTGTCCGGCTTTCATGCATCTGGAGGGGGTTGAGTAAGGACCGGTCAAGGGGCGGCCGAGACATACATGATCATGTCGGCACAGGTGGTTAAATGACCAAACCTATGAGTTACGAAGACCATAGTCTTTCCTTTGCGTACTTCTCGCAAGTTGTTGAAGAGATCTCGCTCTCCTTCGGCGTCCAGAGCCGATGTGGGCTCGTCCACTGCGACAAATTTGATTTTGCCTGATTGGAGTCGCATAAACGTCCGTGCTCTGGAAATCGGAATATCAGAAATAGTCAAGGATGATTTAAATAGAAGCTCACGCTACAACACGCTGTCGTTCACCGCCAGATAGCTCGCTTCTCTGCTTCATCTCTCTCCAGTACTCAAGCAGAGAAATCGCATCAGGATTCCCCCGGCACTGAGACATATACTGCACGCTTGGCTGATGTAGAATGGTATCCAAGCCATTCATCTGGCGCTCAAGAATTCCTGACGCCCCGCCTTGCTTGGCAGCCTGGACTATCCGACAGCGGTCCTCGGAATGTTCTGGATCGCCCAATCCAATGTTCTCGCCGAGAGTCAATGGATAAAGCTGATGATCCTGTGTAAGATTTGCGGTAGCCTGTCTTAGATCACCTATGCTGTAATTCCGGATATCCACACCATCGACAAGGACCTGGCCGTCGCTCGAGTCATATAATCGAGCTAAAAGCTTGACTATTGTTGATTTCCCAGATCCGTTGGCCCCAACGATGACTACTAGCTGACCAGGTTTGATTGACAGTGATATATTATCAAGAGCCTTGGCTGAAGATCCAGGATACGAGAAAGAGACGTTGCTGTTCGAAATGTTGGAGACATAGATTAAATAAAGGTTGACGAGCTTACCGAAGCTCAAAGGACATTCCAGGGGAATCCTCGCTCGGTTTCAATCCAGGGTATGGTAAATTTGAGGTATCCACTTTGTACCCTGAAGATGGATAGAGAGTGGCTTGCATATTGGTTGTCATGAGGTCAAGCGACTCCAGCCGGTCGAAGAAAGTACGAAAGGTCTGACGGAGGAGCGCAGAGCAATGTTGCAAGATTGCTATGGTAGTAATACTCATGTTCTTTGGATTGAGCAGTACCGCTCCAACATAATACATCTGCGAAAGATCAGTAAGACCGGATTGCTTGAGATAAGATGGTACTTCACCATCGGAAAGTCACCAAAGATATTGGTCACGATATCGGTGATGAAAAAACGATGGTATTCCTGCTGGATCTCGGGCATCTCGAGCGCACGATCTCCTATATGCATGCGACATTGACGAAACTCTGAAATGGAATTGAGCTCTCGACGTTGATACATTGACCCGATTGACCTTGGATGAGCCATTGCTCGATGTTGCAACTCAGAACGTCCAGCTTGAATGCCTTGGTAGACATTTCCATGAGCGAACGAAGCCGTACGAAGGCGGGCTGGGTTGATACGACAATTCGGGCTATATAGGATCAGTCCACTTGATCCACGGTGCTCGGGCATTGTACGAACGTATGAACCACATGGGACGATATGATATGGCCTCTATCACGGGTCTTGCCAGACATAGCAGGGAAAACACCGAGCCATGGGTTCCAGCCAGACGATACACGAAGCCAAGTTGGGTCAATGCGCCACCTAGGCGACACGCTGTTGCGACGGAGGCACGAAAAGCCCTTGTAGCTGACGAGTTCCTTCCCAGGCTCTCTGACTCGTCATCCATTTCTCCTGGGATCCATTTAGTGAGAAAGGATATAAAAGGCATATAGTAGTCACCGCTATGAACCGATTTCATATCTTTCTTGAGTCTCGCTATGATGAGGCATTATGAACTAAGAAATTAGCGCGAAAGAGAGTTACTTACATCGTAAGATAATTTCGTTGAAATGAAGTTGTGTTCTGGTATCGAGGACAACCTCTGTGGTGGCCCTATTCTAATTAGATCTTTCCTAGCCGTCAAAGACAAACTCACTTCCAGCTTTTGACCATTGCCGATATGATGAGAAAGACAATACGGATTATAGCAGCCAGTACAATTGCCCGTGCGTTAACGCGACCAGCAGATAAGTCGAGCTCAATCTATTGGCATCGTCACTCCAGCTTTCGAACTTCGGGTGAAAAAAGCTCACGATGCGCAGAATGCGGCTTTCTGATTCCAGCATCGCAACATCCTCTATTGTGTCCCAAATATTGAGGAGCACGTAGAACACGACTAGGTGAGGTCCGAGACCGTATACATCCCAGAATAGTCGATTCAAGGCGCATATACACGTTTCAATGCGTCGCAGTAAGCTTTGCACCTCGAATGGGCGCTTTTTGGCAGTTACCACCGTGTATACGCCGAATTGCTCAGAATACAGACGAGGTTTAATGTCGTCCTGGTGAGGGAGAAAAATAGAGTCGGGAAACGGTTTTGCATCCATCAGACCAGGAAGAGGGCAAGAAAATGAATCGCGTCCCATCCATTGACCCCGCCTTTATATCGTGTCCATCTAAAGCCTCCATATGACAGGCGAGGGAAAAACCGGTGTTATATAATCCAGGGTTGTAGGCGTGAACACGTTTTCTCGAAAGTTTGCCCCTTTTTGTGGATTTTTGAACATTATTAGGGCATCTTATGAACATAATGCGACATACGGGGTGAGGAATTTGACCGTCGATTCCTCATGTAGCGTGTTATAAACTTTCTTATTGCTTTCTTAGCATGCGAGCCGGTTCTTCCCTGCGTTAATGAGCGTGAGAATGCCGCGCTTCTCTCCGAGATTCACCGACATTGAAGAGGATCCTTTTGGGATAGGGATCCAGCTTCAATTCCAGATGACTGTCAGAATGGAAAGACCATGTCATGCGCCTTTAGCGTGCGTTTGAGGGGTTTGTTCATTTGATCTGTGCATTTTTCATCAGACAACAGAGAAAGAACCAGGTAAATGAGGATACCTATACCCGTTATGGACTGCCAAGAGCAGCCCTGTGTCCGAAACCTAAAAATAGCTTCATGAAGCCTCTTGAGGCACTAGGAGTGTTCATCCTGTCTCATTAGGCATTATTAGCCATGGAATGCTCTAGTTGAATCCAAAAATCATCCTTTTGAAACTTGACGAGACACCTTGAGACACCTCGCCAGGCTGATGAGACAGAAACTCATGAGGCTGATCGGATTTTTCCGACATGTTGGTGAACACGTATTTCTCGGGCGGGTTACCGGTCGATTAATCGATTGTGGCTGAACGGAATGGAAATGGCTTTTTCGACAAGCAGTTTCAGCTGCGGCATGAGCCCTGGAATCTGTCCTCGTGGTGTTCAGTAAAGAAGGTTATGGTCACACTAGTCGCACATTGACAACGCCTGTTGCAATTTTGGAACGGCTCTTTGAAAACATAGTAGAGAGAGATGAAATTGCATTTATTAGGATAATTGCCCACAAAGTATCAGGATTGTTGAGCTCTAATCTACGGCCCTTTTCCACCTAGGACGGTTCGCTGATAGATATGGGACATGTCCCTCTGACTCGTCACTGTCGAGATTTATCTCGTGTTTCAGAGAGCCTGATATTGAGGCTAGTTCGCTGACTTGGCACTGACGAACTACTAGGCTACAGCCCCAAAGTTGGCTTCAAGACAACAAACCTACGTCACGATGTCTCTGAAACATAAGAAGTGAGACATTGTCCACCAGAGCGAGCAATGTTGATGCAAACCTTGCGAAATGGGCAGCGTCTAACTCGAATCTGAAACTAGTGACCTGTCTAGAAGGGTCTCCGAGATGCTGCCACGACTCATTTTGTAGATCCGCTATTGCAAATTCATCGCCTGCCAAACAAGTAGGAATGAGCCATGAGAGTTTGATTGGGGTCACGACAGACCTTCCGCTGGACGTCCATTTGGGTTGTAAGTTTTTATTTACCTTCATGAATGCAGCAGTCGTCTCTTGGTCTTTGCTCGAGCACTCAGAGAAATGAGATAAAGTGCTCTTCTAGGAGCGGGAGTGAAGTATGATCCAATCAGTGAAAATGAGATGCAAACCCGAGAGAAGGCTCGCTGCTCTGCGAGCGATCGTTCATTAGGTTCTAGAACTAACGAATGAATGCTGCGAGCCAGGAGAATAGATAAAGACTGCGGGTTGGCTCTATGATAGCGGAGTCAGAAGAGAACAAGCTTACAAGAAGAAAAGACGAACCTTTCCCGACAGACTATAGTCGTTTCAGAAACAATGTCCGTTATAGACGAAATCTATCGATACAATGGAGACCTCTGGAGGATTTCAGCGGTGGCTAATTGTAATCTGGAGAGAAGGAAGAGCTCGTGAACCAAGTTGCAAAGACATCAAAGGCGAGAACAAAACCAGGATGCAGGACCGTACCGACTAGGTTAGCACAAAACATCTGGAGAAACCAGAGGTGAGGACTTTCGTCAAAGCCATGTCCTTTGGACAACGTGGGAGCCGAATATGAAAAAGGGTTGGAAACAAAGCTTAAAGAAGGCTAGATTTGCAGAGCTACACCGATATGGGCCCCACGCATCATCGATATGTGCCCGGCAAGCTCATGCTGGAGACAGCTAGCCAGTGTTGTTACTGACCCGGTTTATACCTTTTGGGTCATTTCAACGATTCAAATGACTGTTTACTGACCTGGGTCAGGGGGGTCAGTCATTCATGAGGTGAACCAGGTTAAGAAGAGCTTCAAATCAGGCAAAATGACCTCTTTAATGATGCCCAGGATGTCTAAAACCATCAACTATCATTACTGTTCTGGTAATGCTCTGGTAGCACTCTGAGGACTTACCAGCGATGCCATGCCGTGTGCTGAGTCCTCGGCAGGCTCTACGGGTTTGCCGGGAGTCTTTCAGACTCTGACTGGATTCAAAAAGCAATCTGAGAAGAAAACCGGCAGGCATTTCTCGGTTCTCCACTCGGAAACCCAATATGGTGCCAAATCAAGTCCGAAAGAGGTGTTCCGAGGCCTCCCGGTCCCCGGCATCTCCTTGCCGACTGATCCCAGTGACCTCCACTTTTTTAAGATTTCAATTGGTTACGTCATGATTAGCTGATCTCGGAGGTCACGCTCAAGATGTCCCACGCCTCTCACGGCCGACTGTCGACCACAGAGACGACAAAAGGATGTCAGAACACACGGCAAAAAATTAAACACCATACAAGCATGATATTAAGTACATGCTCTTCGACTCCTCATGTCCTCCTACTCCCTCAATGGATCCCATTCCAAAGCAACCGCGGTCGAATGAACCGAATTGCTCAATATTGGCCGTTTTGCCGTTACGTTCCAGGAATAGTCATCATTACTCTTGAATGACCTTTTCTATAGCTTCATATGATCTAATATTCACCTTAGCCGCCAGTTCTGCTCATAACATGCCCAATGACAAGGAGCACCGGTCAGCCTCGATTTGAACAGTGTCACCAGCAGCTGACGAGCTCTCTCGACCAGTTTCTAGTTTAATACCCACTGAGACTGCTATAAACCTTAAGGGCGTCCAAGGGGGAATCCGGTGAAATGTTGGCCGGAAACAGAATTCCGCATCTTGCACCCACCCACTCAGAGCTACCACCAGTCATATTACTGTCTTTTTTCGACCACAAGTTCATTCCCACGCTCATCACATGACATGTCACACTATTTTTTCAGTTCAAAGCTCGGGATAGAGTGTGACATACCGACATATCAGTTCATCGTCATTTTTTATATATCATACAGCATCATTGACCTTGCTTCTGTGTCTTTGGAACATGTTAATATAACTGAAAAAACTGAATTGCATGGCTTTTTGGACTTTTTGGAACCGCTTTGAAGGAAAATTGCCTTTTTTAGTACGTGGGAATGTCACAATCTCTAGTTCAGAGCTTAAAATTTGGTGTGATGTCACGCCATTTTCAGTTCAGTTCAGAGGTCCGTGTGACGTGTGACGAACTTGTGGTCGAAAAACTACAGTAGTCCGCTTTGGCTATCCGAGTCTTGTTTTCTGGTTAGTATCCATCCTCTTTCTTCTCCAGAGCTCGCTCAGCATGAACCGTTTCCCCAGGACGACCGAGCATCTCGGCGTTGATTCACGGGCCTTCGATGACGGCGCCTCTACTCGGAAACAGGTGTAAGTAATGCCTCTTCGGCCTCGTCGTTTGATCTTGACGCTAAGATATCTCGCTCATATCTTGAAGATGGAACCCCATCAGTTTGCCTATGCAGCTTTGTTGTAATCATGCGAGCTGGCCAGACAAGGAGATCGCTCGTGTGCTGGTGACTTGGTGACTGCTTGAAAAAAAGCTGCCATTTCCGATCCGTCCTTTTGATCTATCTCTGATGACACTAGATTATGTCCAGAAATACATCAAAGAGATTGTGGCTATTAGATGAAATAGACTCATCGGTTAAGCTCTACCTTCTGCACGGAAGATCGGATCGCGCTGGTGAAGATAAACCTCCAGCAAGGAATGGGTTGTGGATGCGAGAATACCTTGTTCTCGTCAGCGTGAAGAAGCATAGATATGCAATCACATTGATCCTGCTCTCAACTCATCGACTTGCACTGGAACAACTTGGATGGGCTGATCGCGGATCTAAAAGACTCTGCAGATTCTGTAAAGTCGAGGTGGAATTACCGGAACATGCCCTTCTAGATCTAGAGCGCAAGTCAAATAGCACGGTAATGGCTCTCCGAATCCATTTTTTCCTCGATCTACTTGTTATCTGCCAAGACTCTATGCCGCCATCTGGTCTCGGATCACATCATTCTACCTTGTCTGGGAAAGCTTACCTATGAGATTCTCGAGGTTTTCTACTCCTGTCCACTGTCTAATTTACATCTTGCTGAGCATGTAGTGGTTAGTGGCGGCTGTTTGAATTTCCAGATCTTCAACTTGGGGGCTCGAATGGGTGCAGGGTGTAAGTATTCTTGGGGGCGTTGGTGCGCTATGCCCTTGATATTACCTGTGAGGAAGTTCTGCTGTCGTGGGACAATGATGGGATCATTTCTTGTCGGGTTACTTCTATGGTGCGGGTCACTTAGTCACCACCAACTTTGTGCAGCCGCCAAATTGCTGAGAAATTTCTTCAAATCTGAAATTGCCCAAAACGTCAATTTCCGCAGTCAAAAAAATCGGTTAATTGTGACATCCTGTGACGTTTCCCTGCCAAATGTGACAGATCCGCCAAATTGGGGTCATCAAAAAGTCATAACTCAGTCAGTTTTTGGTTTAAAAAGATTTCCTCTTGACAAAAGATGTGGCTCATCAATTGAGGCACTTTGGCAAGAGGGATAAGTGGCCTGATTTTTTCCCAGGCCGGCTATAGCCTTTTACCCACGGTGCACACAACTAGCGGTGACTAAGTGACCTGTACCATACATACTAGGGACCTCGCCATGTATTTATCTATCTATCTATTACGAGTCCCCATTTATGGGGCTCGTTTGTTGGGCAAGAGCGATTTTTACTCCAGGGCCATCAGCCCAAAGGGGATGAGCACGTGAGTTTCCATGCCAACATTTGCTCTGCTGACACGTCTGACCTTTTAATCAACTTTCAATTGGGCTCGGGTCCTTGCCGTCGCTCCACAGTGATCCTCCCTCTTCACGTCATCATATTTTGTCATCACCCAAAATCACTGCAGAGTGAATGGGAAGGAGTCTGGAGTGACTGGCATAAACTGTGTGGTAAATTTGGGCATGTTTATTATTTCATTGCCAGTGAAAAAAAAGGGGGACTCGTATCTGTCACGGGGAACCCGTTGGCCTCTACCCCACTGGTCTATCTATCTGAACATGACCATAAGTACTAGGTCGAGCTTCCTCACTCATTGATGGTTGAAAACCCTTCAGTTATGCTATATCGATGTGGAACAGCCGGCTCAGACTGCAGAGGAGCCATCGTGATTCAGGACTAGTTTCCTTACCTGTTTTTTGTCTGCAGATTTGGCGAGAATTTCAAAGCAAGACGTCTAGGTCGGGTTGACTTTAAGTTTCGCGTTTCTTGATCTGGGCTCAATATTCCTCGATAGTTCAGCGGAGACAGATCCTTGGCTGTTGAGCACCACGAATCCTAACCGAATCCAGGCTGTGACGAGTTGGACTCGACGGTCTTGGAGCTTTGGCGCAACTTTGAAGGCCCTTACTATGTCCTGTACAGCTTCTCATTTAGGTCGTTGACGCTATGTTGTTCCAAAACAGTGGCGCTGACGATGTTCGAGCAATAGTTTGATTTGGTGGACAACAGTCCAAGTTGGCCAACAAGGGTACCGGTTTTTGAACTCTTGATGAAGTTCTCGCTGACCCCTTCATAGACTGTATTATTTATACTTGACAATTGGTTCCATGACCTTCGTAACATGTTTCGAGAGCTAGAAGTTTCTTCACACCAGGTCAATTATGGATGCCGCGAAACAAAGTCGATCATTTGGCAATTTTTGACGTTTGGACCTTTTTCAAAACAGGATTCCTTCCCCGACAATCCATATGGCGCAAACTCACCACCGGTGCGACCAGCTTGTCCTTGGGATGCCCTCACTGGGATAACTGACTGCGAATTCCAACCGCTTATGATTTGCTTATGTCTTTACTGTATCTCATGATGACAGTAAGTATTTTTCATTATCTCATCAGAACATCCACGTCATAAACAACAATATACTTGGTTCACATTAATTGAGAAAGTCGAAGCCTGTCACACAAGGCCCTGAAACCATGAAACCTTCCCCTAGATTCATCATGCATCTGACTCACCCGGTTTGGCGCCGAGTAAGTAATCAGGGCTAGCTGGAGACCAACTGACGGTAGAGGACCGGCGGCACAGAGCGGAATCTACGTGAGGAGAATGATAAGTACTGTATATGTCGCTCACGTTTCTGAACTCTCGAAACAGTCTTTCTTTCGAATAACCTCGCTTCACCGCGGTTATCTAGTCATGTTGACGTCCGCGATCATCGCCACCTCGTTCTATTCTCTATACCGCAGGTCACGAGGTCCACTGTGACGTGGCATTCTTTGTATAGTTGATCCGTGGTGGACTGCGGTAGAGAAATGCCCAAGGTCAATGTTGCAAGATTGTCTGTGCGCGAGCAATAAAGGGACAATTTTACCTGTTTCGATCATTAGAGCAGAAATACTGATCAGATGATATTATTCCCACGAACCTCTCTTCAATTTTACCTTCATCACGACCTGCATTTTCGCGCTCTGGGCGTCGCACTGCTTCTCTTCTCATTCCTTGCCACCTATTTGCGCTGTGTACGAGTCAACTCCGTTTTGCTGCTTGGGTTTCTACCCTTAGTCAGCCTCCCTAAAATTCGCCATGAAACGCGAGCTGTATTCGCCTTCTACAGCCCAGTGGCCCAAAGTCGTTCTTCCAGAGGATGA
Organism: Mycena floridula; assembly: GCA_029320655.1. NCBI lineage: Eukaryota > Fungi > Basidiomycota > Agaricomycetes > Agaricales > Mycenaceae > Mycena > Mycena floridula. The sequence continues at coordinate 72,175 of JARIHS010000058.1, forward strand.
GACGTACGGCTGGAAGCATCCTGATGAGCTTCCATATCCTGAGGAATCAGATTGGCCGGACGACAAGATTATTCCCTATTTAAAAGACCATGCTTTCAGCATTCCGTCCAAGCGGGCTTGTGGTCGCACGATGTTTCAAACGGTCTCAGCAGACGGAATAACGACGGATTTGCCTATGAAGTATCGTATTCCCCTTCTCTGGGTCACAATCTACCAGTGGCGAACCCTCTGGCTCGTTTTGAATTCGCCCGAAGAGAAGAAATGGGAGGAATTCAAGCTAAGGTTGCTCTATTTATCCATGATATGCACATCTCTGTTAGAGAGTGCAAGGTATGCTGCTACTACCACAACAAAAGGGGTAATGACCCGAGGTTGGCGGTCCGCAATGTTCGATAGGGTCCTGCGTCGAGTGCGAGACGGTCACTTGGAACAGGAACCGCTCGCAATCAAGGAATACTGGGATGAATTCGGCGGTCTTCGGTATAAAGACGACGTTTTTGATGGCGCTGGTAGGTTCAATGTTTTTTCGCGTTTCGGGATCCTGCTGACGCAAAGGCTGAAGATTTTCGGAGGATATTTGGAGAGGGTTCCAAGACGATGGGACCGCACTGGGTCATACTTGCCCACGAAATGGACAATGGTCTCACCGTGACCGAGATGACCCGAGGGCTCCGGCAGACAGAAGACGGACAATGGGTCTGGCTTTCGACTCCAGAAGCGCCTGCGCATTGGGCACCGCAAGTACCAGCTACTACTCCTCTTTCGGTCAACAATGTCCAGCTGTTGGAGACAAATCGGTCAGATGACAGTCGCAATTCGTCAGCACCGCCACGTCAGCCAACGCCGCCGGCCCAGCAATTTGACAAGGCCTCCGAGTTATCTTCTCCATTCTCGTCTCCACCTGGATCGCCAGCGCACATAGCAGAAACGAATGATGAACCAGCGGACTCTGTCGAACCTGCTAGAGAGCCTTTGACGGTTCGCATTCCACCGCGAACTTCTCCAAAAGCGGTTGAGAATGGAAAAGTACCGGAATCTATGGCGAGCAAGCTTTCGTCTATATTCCCGGATTTCAGACCGCTGAATGAGAATTCTTCACCCGTTAACCCGCCGACCGAACCATCGTTGCTCCCTCAAAACCCCTCTATAGCGACAGATTCTGCGTCAACGAGTCCTAAAGTTTGTGATTCGATACCAACGGAGGATCCTCTTGGACCTTCGAACACTAGCACTGTCCTTGATGCACCACCCTCTCCAGCTCGCTCAAGCATGGAGCTCGAGTATCCCGGTTCCCTTGGCGACGGTAATAATGTCCCGACAGATGAACCGAAGGACACCGACATGGACGTCGATAATGAACCAGCCCCATCTTCGACGGTCCAGCAGAGTCCAATAATGGCGCCACTGACAAGTCCCTCGGTCGAGTCTCCTGTAGTCGAGTCACCTGTGCTAGATGATGTTACACCAGTGATTCCGTATGTTACGAGTCAGACGCCCGAACCGACGGTAAATGCGACGTCAGGTCCATCATTCCGCCGAGGTGAGTCGCATTATATTTGCCTTTGACTGTTTCTCATCTCTCTCAGATATCGTCGAACCTCCGATTATTGAACCTGAACCTCCGATTATCGAACCTCTGAATGTCGAACCACTGGTTCCGCCAATCCAAAGTCGGCATCGCTCTGCATTCTCCGCATTTCCAGGACCATCTTCTTTCTCTCCTGTCCCAAATCGTACGTCAAACCTCCTAAATTGTCTCTCTTTATCGCTCATCGTCTTCCCAGCATCACAAATGTCCTCTAAATTCGGTCTTCACCAATCTGCTTCCATTTCCTCAATCCATTCGATGCCACAGTTCAACTCTAATAGCAGTCCCTGGAACATCACCAGCCCAGACCCGAATTTCGAATCTCTCATCGAAGCAACACGTCAGCTTCAAGAAGCTCGTGAAAAACTGCGAGAAGAGGAACTTGCCTTGGTTCACGCTCGTAATCTCGCCATGGAAGAGCGCAAGATTTCCATAAACGAGCGCTCGGTGATGCGTGAGCTCGAACAGCAAGCCGAAATCCGAGAAAGAGCAGCTTTGGAAAAAGTTGCACAGGCGAGCGAGCGAGAGAGAATCGCTCGGGAGAAGGAACAGGATGCTAGGATTCGGGAAGACCAAGCCCGTGAACGAGAGCGTCAGGTTCTCGAACGAGAAGAGCGGTTGAAGGAACAAGAGCTTGCTCTGGTTGACCGTCTGCAACGGGCCCAGGAGAATGAGCGATTGGCTTTGCAACGTGCTGAAGAGCGTGAAGAAAGAGCCAAGGAACAAGCACGACTAGCTGTCGAGCGTGCGAAGGAGCAAGCGGATCTGGAGCTCAGTCGAGCAAAAGACCGCGAAAGACTTGCGGTGCAAGCTGCAAAAGAGCAGGAGAGACTGGCTGCAGAGCGAGAAGAGCGTGCGAGGAAACAGGAAGAGAGAGCTGGAGAAAGAGAAGATCTTGCGCGAAAACAGGAGAGCAGGGCGAGTAATTGGGAAGAGATGGCGAGGAAGAAACAAGAGCGATTGGAAGAAAGAGCTCGAGAAGAGGAAGAGCGTGCAAGACAAGAAAGAATGCTCTTGAATGAAATTCGGGCCAACTACGAAGCTGTTCAAGTAGAGAACCAGTCTCTGAAGCGTCGTCTTTCCGCCACATCATTCTTTGACCCCCATTCTTCTTTCCCTTCTGCCTCTCGAATGCGGATGGATGACACGACAAGAGGTCGTTCACCATTGGTTCGTTCAAACTCTTCATTTTTGGCTTCTTCAGCGACTATGATTGGTCCCAACGACGACGAAAGCTCGATGCAGATGTCCCCGCCAGATACCACCGACCGCAATGGTCCAATTCCTGACACCCATTCTCCACCTCATGTTATCACGAAAAGGTCCACGAGCTCTCGGGCACCATCGGCAGATTCCATCGAATATCACCCGTCACCTGAAGGCGCGAGCCCGCTTCCCATCGCTGGTCCTTCGAGACCACAATCTCAAACCAACTGGACCCGTCGCAAATTTCAAAAATTCGCCGATGGTGAATGAATTTTAAATGATCACGATATGTATCTATCTATGGGACCGTGGTTCTCGATGTCTTTTCCTGCCTAGCCTGTATCATAGATCGTCTTTTAATACCTTAGATTGTACGCTTGTACCTACCTATGCCCTACTCTCTTTTTGCTCATAAAACATTGAATTGAAAGCGGGAAATAATATTATTCAAGAGTTTACAGTTCATCCGCCAGCCTGGTTGTCGCTGTGGATTCCGGAATTACATTGACTACGGACTCTGGGTCTCGATTCAGTGGACGCTTCGACGGACTAGGTCTAGCTGTCCAAGGAATCTCGTCCTCGTAAACCATGGTTGTCGTCCCTTTTACTTCGTCCCAAATCTTCTTGGGTGTGAAAGGTTTGACCTTCTTTAGCCATTTCCTAATTACACTGTTTACAACCTTCGGGTTCTCGAGATGCACCCAATGAGCACCGTCGACTGTCTGAAATACGGTCAGTCGATAAAGTATATAGATAAGGGCTGGACCAACCTCGACTGTTAGATGTGGGAGAAAACTTGCGGATTTGAGCAACATGGCTGCGACTTCCCAATTGGCCACTGGATCCTACAACAATATCAGCCTACGATTCGAGAAAGGGAAGGAATACCGACATGTCTTGGATATACAGCTAAAACTGGGACAGGGATCGTGTGATTACCCTGTTCGTTGGCATGTTTCCATGATGCACGTCGGTTCTGTGAGAAATTTGTCAGCTTCATATGGTCGAACCCTGATCGAACTGACTTCATCGGTGTAGAAATGGAGAGCTGGTTCACGAATATCAACTTCCTGAACCAAAGATAGACTGCAATGACGAACTGTTTCCAAAGCCCTGCATCTCGAAATGCTCAATCAAATAATCTTCCTCATCGACGGACAAGAATGGAATTCGAGGAAGCTAAGGAGATGCATTAGCTGTAGTTCAGTAGCTGGGTTTCGGTACTCGCCTTTGGGACATGACTCCATGCTTCCAAAAAGCTCGTCTCGCTCGTCAAATAAGCATCTGGAGGAGGGCTGTCTTTCGTTCGAAGGGTAGCACGCAATGTCCTTGTGATATTCTTGTCCAGTTCTGCAATGGCGGCATCTGTCTGGGTATCAAAGAAGAGCTGATATTTGAGTTTCGGCAAGACATTCGTGAGTTGAGATACCGGCACAAAAGGTCCTTCTGCTGGAATATACTGTGGACGTTGACAGGTGAAAGGGAAAAGGTAAAGGAGATCGCGGGAGGCTAATTCAGCTATACATGACTTCGAATTGAGACTAAAGCCTACCGGAACAACAATGCCTATGACCGCATGGAAGACGTCAGGTCTCTTTCTCGCAGCTTCGTAACAGAGCTGAGAGCCCCAGTCATGTCTGATTAAACGGTTGAGAAGATCAAAGGCGCCATAGAAAATCAGACTGACCCCATACAAACGACGCTGCTGACTCCAGCGTCGCGTAAAACGCAAAGAAGATCATCGACCATGTCAAACATGGTTCCTGATGATTTGACGTTTCCTGGATGGGTCGATTCACCAAAGCCACGTAGGTCTGGGACAATAAGTCGGTAATTGTGCTGTCCGACGATATATCAGCCATGGTTTCACGAAGAGATGGAGAACTGACACGGAGCTCCTGAATTTGCTGAGCCCACAAGCTCCATAACCCAGGCCAACCGTGAACCATAAGAATCGTATGCTCTTTATCGAGAGCTCCAATATCGGCATAGGCTTGTAATGGCATGAGCTGGATAGACCGCGACAAGATTTCCGTGGATACGCACAAATTCTGATATCGACTTTTGTTTCCTCGTTTGAAGCAGTGTCTCGTTTTACAGCTGGACATTTTGCAAGGGTCTTGATCTGGTGTTTCGGGCTGAATGTCGCAGAAACGGTTGTTGCCAACGCTACAATCGCCAGCCATACAGGCAGCACTGGCAGCTTGCTCAGCAGCATCGTTGGTCTTTGCGGTAAAACGAGAAAATGCTCGGGCGAGAGAATGCCGTGAGTGACGTGGAGAAGAGAAAGGTCGCTGTCATTTCGCCAAAATGATTCCGGGACAGTTGACGGCAAAAGATTTAGGTCACGTGGAGCGTTTGCTGCCGAGATCAGCCGATGTCCTATTTTGGATGCTCAGCCGATCGGCCATGCCGCTCATTGTCGGATTTGTTCATGTCGGAGTTCTGACTGAGGCTTTTATACAGTATTTTGTCGTGTCAGAGGTAGGCTTTCTATGTCGATGAATTTCGAGAACTAGCGCTCAAAATAACTGGGCATCGATCAATCAAATCACAGTGCCAGGATCCTGTTCAACGATCAACTATTTGGGCCAAATATACCGGGTTTCAGGAGCGCACTTAGCTGGAGATCATCGTAGCTCGAAGAACTTCTTTTGTGGCCCGCAAGGGCGGCGACAGTCGTGACAACCAAGTGACGCTGATAATCTGGGTTATACCGTTCAGATGGAAACCTCGAATCATTGCATGTGTCGGGCTTAAGATATCGAGTTTCCCGTGCCTGACAGGATACTGAATCACGTCCAGCCCTCGATGAAAGAGCCTAGACATCCACGCCGATCGGTCTCTGGTGAGGAGCTAAATAGTAAATAGCCCCTTGAAGTTGGTCGGAGTTTGTAACAAATTAGGGGAGTCTTTTCAAATGCTATTTAAAGGGGAGCAAATCCAAACCCTGCCTTCATTATCCTTCTCTCCACTTCCATCGTCCCAGACCCATCCATTCACAAAACTTTACGACATCCGCACTCGATTTCATCACCATGGTCAGACCTCGTCGTGCTACTGGATCCTTCCCAGATTTCTCGGGTGTCGCTCTCGACCATGGTCGCTACCGTGTTCTCAGCGTATTGGGAGCAGGCTCCTACGGCAAAGTCTACAAGGCCATCGACACCTTCGACACTAACCAGCGTTTCGTAGCCATCAAATGCTTGGAGAAACCAGAACCTGATTCTCGCGAAGAAACATGGCAAAACCGCGAGTTCGCCCTTCACAAGAAAGTCAGAGACCATCCGAATATTATCACCTTCCATACTTACTTTTACGCCGGAGATTTTGTGTTTGTCGTTCTGGACCTCTGCGAACGAGGAGATCTTTTCAAAGCCTTCCACGAAAAAGACTTCTTTCTGGACAAACCCGAGTTGATCAAATCAACGATGACCCAGATTATCGATGCAGTGCAATACTGCCACGAGCGCAACATATATCACCGTGATCTGAAACCAGAGAACATCCTTCTTGATCACGATGGGCATGTCTATCTCGCCGACTTTGGTCTCTGCACCGACAGTGCTATCTCGAGCGATTTTGGCTGCGGCAGCGCCTTCTACATGAGTCCGGGTCAGTAATTTCTTCTATCCACTTACCCCTTACTCACAAAGATTTAGAGTCATTCGGGAGCGAAACGTCGAACCGACCATTCCAAAATGCCGCCAGCGACGTCTGGGCTATCGGAGTCATCCTGGTAAATATTGTCACTGGATGCAATCCCTGGCAACGTGCTTCGATTACTGACCCTTCGTATCGCCTCTTTATGGGCGAGAGGGATTATCTGAGGCAGGTGCTGCCAATATCGGAGGGCATGAGCCGAATTCTTCGTGGTGTCTTCACCATGACGCCCAATATTCGTATTTCACTGCCAACTTTGCGTCAACGTATCCAGGAAGTCGATACCTTCTTCAGAACTGATGCTCGAGCGATCATCAAAATGGTTGAATCAGCTCCTTCCGAGGAAGTTGTCCTCCACAGTCCATGGGCTGATCCCCCTCCAGCGGCTGTTTCTCCCTTCGTCATTGGCAATACTTCTTTCCCAGAAAGCGGAATCAGCTCTTCATTCTATGGAGATAGCCAGAACAGCTCTGGATCATTGAATATCTCTCTACTTGCTGTCACACTCATCGAATCGGATATCGTAGAGCGTTCTGCATCCCCTTTACCCATCAAGCCTATCGTTCGCATTCCGGGAGCCAGCCAATATCCGAATGGCCCACCTGGCCTGGAGCGCCCGGGTCATCTCGGTCCCTTCAAGACCCCGATATCAACCTGGAGCCCTTGAGCGAAAGCAGAGAAGAAATGAATGTATCAGATAGAAAGCCGCAATGTTACCGAAATTAAAAATGTTCGAGATTGCTCGTCCCATGTAGCGAAAGATATCATAATTAATTTCATCCTTGATAGTGCAACTCGAGGACGAAAAGGAAAGAGAGTCACAGACTTACCTAGCTAAATATGTGAAAGGGAACAATTAAGAGCCGGCCGTTGTACGACGGATCCGCTGCTCCTCCTCACTCAGACAGTCAAAGATGCTTGGTGAGTAGGGAAAGTGGCGACTCTGGTGAGTGTCCTCTACATGGACATCTCTGCTGCATTTCCAAACGTTTCACACATTCGTCTTCTTTTTATGAATGGAGTCCATGGGTCTCGATGGCACGCTCGTAGACTGGACAAGGAGCTTTCTCGCTGGTAGAGCAACATCGCTCATCTTCAACGACTTCACTTCACTTCACTGAATGTTTGTGTCCCAACGGGCTTCCCCAAGGATCACCTTTAAGTGTCATCCTTTACCTCGTCTACAGCTCAGGTCTACTGGAGATAGGGAACTCGGTTTTATCGACGACACAGCCATGGTGGTAGTTGGAGACTCAGTCAAGGAGAACATGGTGAAGCTGCAGAAGCTAGGAGAGGAAGGATTGGAATGGGGAAATGACTCTGCTTCAAAGTTCGATGTAGGGAAGTATCAACTGGTCCATCATACCCATCTCTCGACCCCGGAAGCTGATAAACTTCTCCCTGTCACCATCTCGGGGACCATGATTCACCCGTCAGAGGATGCCAAATACCTCGGGGTACATATCGCAACGCTCAAATTCAAAACACATGTCGAATTTGCCATAGCCAAGGGTGCCAAAGCTGCTGTTGCCCTTTCGCGACTTTCCAATGCAGCCTCGGGCATGCCCCAAAAATTTGTTCGTTGCCTTTACATTGGTCTCGTGGTTCCAAGAATGGCTTCACTATTCATACCCTCAATTGCACTTGGAATCGGACACCCTTGATGTTTCACGACCTTTCGGACCTCTCGGTCTCACGTACCAGGCTTGTGTGATGTCGGATGCTTGTTCGTGTCTGCTTCGCTCCAGTATGGACTGATCTCTCCTGAACTTCCAAGCAGCAGTATTTTATGATGAAAAATAAGTAGGGTCATAGATGCAGAAATCCACAGACTATCACTTGTATGCCACGAAGTCCTCGTCTTGTGAATAATCTCTTGAGGAGCTCGGTTGACAGTTTCTTCCTGCCTTCCTTCCTTGGCTGTTTTGTTGACTGCGATCTTGTTTCCAGGTTTTATTTTGGAGTTGGAACCAAAAGCCTAGCTCCTTATTGTGATCCCGGACTGGTTGGTTGTTGAGAGCAGTTCGGAGTAGATATTACCAGAGAAGGATTGCTTGTTGTTGTCCTGACTGTATTTGAAAAGGAAAGAAGTCGCTCTCCCTGCCAACAACAATTTTCCATGACACCACTGTCTATTTCAGTACGAGCGGCGGATTCGACAGTCGGGAGCTTTCGGGACCTGGACCTCGGCGAATATATTGTCAGAGGGCGCAAAGTGACACCGGGACGTCTATGATCATGAAACGGCCTTGTCCAAAATTTCACCTGAAGGAACTAAACCGACCGTGGCGCCAGAGAAGGAAAACTTGAAGGTGCAATAACATGGGTTCTGCTAGTGATTCAAGCTTCTCATCGCATGTACTGAGCGATGTGGCTGTCAAGAACAACTCGAGGCAGTGCATCTGCGGCGTCGTGATGAACTAGATCTGACATTACCCGAAACAACGTCCCGCCATACGCTGCTTCGGACACGCTGGCTATCAATCAATCTTATTATACAAAAGACGGGCATACATCCCGAAAAGGAATTAATTCCTTTTTTTCGGTCGCAAGGCTGACGTAGCAGGAGGATCAGGTATCGGAATTGACGAACCGTCGAGCCGGCGAACTGTCGAACACCACTTACACAGGTGTTTCCCGCATTTTTTGCATACAATGGTACTTCCTATATTATTCCAGACTTGCAATACATTTTTAAGGCCTTGAATGTTTGCCAAATGCTCAGAAAGAAATTCTGCTGACCAATCCGCCATCAGTGGTCCGAGGCAGATTAGTTAAGCCTGCACGTGTTACGCTGTTAGCAATTATTTTTATCTTATCACGGAACAAAACGGAACAATACGGAACAATCGGACAAGTCAGATAACCCGAACACACGGTACATCGATAGTTTGACGTTTTGACATTTGACATGACGTGAGAAAACACATGGACAACACAATAGCACGTTGGAAAAGCGCGACTACGAATACAATTACATGCATCTAGCAACATGGAAACGGTATTGTGTTGAACAGACAATTATACATGAGTTGTACAGTATAAAAGAACAGTAGTTTACAAGATGTACTTTAGTTTTTTGATTCCTCTGAATTTACATTCTCATTTTCAAACTCTTAGTCTAACGCTCTTCATACCGAGCGGCCACTTTGCCCTTGTTGGCCTATAGTGTGGTTAAGGACGGGATTAGATTTGAGTCTAAGTTGTCACATAATCAAAAAACTACTTCATACCCTCGTACCATTTACTCTTCCTTTTCATCGTCGACCTTGCCTACGAGAGTGATCGCTCCGCTTCGAGTCGGGTTCCGGGACTCATAAAATATACTGGAAATTGGCGTGGCTATCGAAGCCGCCGATTTGGAGAACACCCTTGGAAAGCAACTAGACATTGTTGAGTTTCCCTCTTATCCTTTTCTTACCTCTGTTCCTCCTCTCCTCTACTCTCTACCTCTTCCTCTTTGGACAACTCTACCGTTGCTCGGGAACGTCACACGTACCGACATTCCCTTTGAGAGACGTATCTCGCTCTTCCCTTCCAGGACTATCTCACAGTCCTTTCAACTCCCAACGCTTCGCCGACGTTTGTATCGGTCAGCACCACTGAGACTTCCACTATTGTGAACCGCCCCAATACCCTTAAAGAGTAACGTTGAGTCCGACTCTTGGGTGGGAGCATCAAGGACAGGTCGCTAATCTTCGGAGAGGCACCGTCGCCGGAGTTGCACGAAAGTAGCAGCGGCAATCTGGTTTCACACGCAAAAGAAGTCTTGGAATTTCCCTCCTACCACTTTCACCTCCGCGTTCCTAGAAACACATTTTAAGGTTCTTGCTTACGTAGAGTCCTTCTAGTGTTACAACAAAAAAGGGCTCTATTTTCGTGTAGAACTTGAGTAGCTGCTCAATAACCACAGCTCCCTGCCTGGAGGTACCAACCAGGTCGTTATAGTCCGCGAGCACCGGACTTTAAACTTTCATCATCATGTATTCCGGAGGCCGCTTTGGGATATCTCTTATTGCAGACACACCGCCGCCATCACCGCCAATATCATCTTCGTCAGAACATACCACTGACAACACATTTCATTCCCCGCCTCTGATCCCTGAAATGGATCAGGATCAACCATCCGCCGGCCCTAGTGGCCAACAAGGACCTGTCAGCCTACAAGAAGCTCTGACAGTAAACAGTAACCTCCAACACGAAGTGGAGGAATTGAGACGACGTCTAGCAGAGACGGAGGCTCGACAACCGGTTCCACAGCCAGAATATTTTATACCCCGGCCAGCGTCACAGCCGGCTTATTTTCCTCGACCGGCTTCCCCACCGGTCCAAGCACCAGCTCAGGTAGTGAGCAGATTGCGAGTAGCCCTCGCAAAGGAACCGCCGCTCTTCACGGGCGACAAGTCGAAATGGGAGAACTTCTTCCGTTGTCTGGTCACCTACATGGTGGCCTATCGAAAGGAATTTCCGGACGATGAGTCCCGGATTTTCTACACTCTGTCCCTCCTAAGAACAGAGGACGGAGCAGATTGTGCCGCTTTGGATTGGGCCCGAAGCTGGCAAAACAACAGAATCGTCGACTACAGATATGTCGACAATGATACTTACAGTTCATTCCTCGATGAACTGAAGGCGACATTCGAGGACCGGGCTGTGGCCGAAGTGGCCCAGCAAAAATTAAACATGATCCGACAGGGCCAGCATGAGGCCCTTGGTGATTTTATCACCAGGTTTGAACTCTTAGCCGACAAAGCCGGCTATAGTCCCTATGAGCCAGGACGGCTATGGGACAAATTCCTGATCAGCCTTATGGCTAGATCGGTTCACAGGTCAATTGTGAACCAACTCTATATTGGAGGGAGCGACGTTCCCACCAGTTACATCAGTTACCGTGACCGGTTAATAAAGGTCGACGGTAACAATCAGGTCGGGAAGGCCATGACTTCCGACCAAAATATGTTTTGGAAGCCCGCCGGGGCTCAAAAGACGGGAACCCAGGCAAGTTCAAAAACTGCCGCCACAGGATCGTCGGGGTCGTCGGGGACGGCTCCGAATCTGAACAAATCGGCACCCGCCCCAATGGACGTCGATAGATTCAAGACGAAGGGGGAACCCTTCCTTTGTTACAATTGTAACAAAGAGGGACATATGTCCTGGAACTGTCCAGAGCCCAAGCGGCCGAGGAAGTTCATTGCCTGGGCCATCTTGGCCCAGATCAAGGAGCTTCCGGCAGATGATGCCGAGCTCAAGACGCTCGTTGAGGAACTCCGAGCAAAGGGTTTTTAAAGTGGTCGCCTCCTCTAGCCAAGGAGTCCACGACCAGTTCATCTTTCTCCGGGTCCTCTTCCCCTACGAAGAATTCTTATGCTGTATTGGGAACCCTTGAGGCCGAGCCCGAGGAATTTGTAAATAAATATGACACTTCTTTACAACAGTCTATTGTAGAATTTCTTAGCAAGTCCTCTGAGGAGGCAAAAAATCGAGTTATATTATTAAAACGAAAACACGATATTAAATTAAAAAATCAACGAAGGAACACTGCCCAAGAAGAATGGGGCGCCTTCAAGAAATTATTTAAAACGGCTCGGGGAGAAGAAACCTCATCAACAAAGACTGAAAAGGGCAGCTCTGCTGCGGAGGCTCAATCTGGAAAGCCGGAGGAAGCGCCTAAGGTGTCTCGCACACCTGACAACGTAAAACGTCGGGAAAGTGCAGAAAAGCAGGGAAAGCCACAACCCAGTAAACTGGCATCGGAACTTTGTGAATTACAGAAACAGCGAAGAGTCGGACATGAAATGTCAGTCCCAATTAAACTTACTGCCCTGGACACCGGAAAAACTCGTGCCGTGAAAGCGCTCATGGATAGTGGTTGTTCAATCACTTGCATCGACCGTGCGTACGCTAAGGCAGAGCAATTTGAGATGCATGAACTCGGAGCACCTATTCTGGCACGAAATGCCGACGGATCTGAGAATGCTGGCAGGCGCATTTCTCATTATGTTGACTTACGTATGGCCATTGGGGCACATGAGGAGAAGCGACGCTTCCTTGTCACGAACTTAGGGAAAGCACGTATATTCATAGGCCATGATTGGCTAAATGAACATAACCCTGAGATCGATTGGCGACGTGAAAAAATTAAATTCAGTCGCTGCCCTGATACATGTGGCATGAAGGGACATGAGTTCACCGGGATGGGAGAAGACGTACCACCCGAAGAAGGGGAATCTATTCTCCTTGTTGATTTCGGAGAAGCCATTGATCTTCGACTCAAATCTACGTCTGCTCAACGGATGGCTGAAGAAGCCGAATCGAGCAAAGAACGCATGACTGAAGACAAAGTCCCTGAACAATATCGGGATTATGTTAAAGTATTTGCAAAAGAATCTTTTGATTCACTCCCGGAAAAACGGCCATGGGATCATGCAATCGAGTTAAAGCCGGAGGCTAAATCCGTAGATTGCAAAGTGTATCCATTATCTTTAATCGAACAGGAAAAGCTAAAAGAATTCCTGGAAGAGAACTTGTCAAGCGGACGAATACGACCATCGAAATCACCGATGGCATCCGCGTTCTTCTTTGTCAAGAAAAAAGATGGATCCCTGCGCCCGGTACAAGATTACCGGAAGTTGAATGAGATGACGATTAAGAATCGTTATCCATTGCCCCTTATCTCCGAGCTCGTCAATAAGCTTCAAGGGGCCAAGATTTTTACAAAGCTTGACATCAGATGGGGCTACAATAACATACGGATCAAGGAAGGTGATGAATGGAAGGCGGCATTCAGAACCAACCGAGGTCTATTCGAACCCCTAGTCATGTTTTTCGGCCTGACCAATTCGCCGGCCACATTCCAGACAATGATGAACGATATACTCAGAGATCTAATCGATGAGGGACACGTCATTGTCTATTTGGATGATATTTTGATATTCACGGATTCTATCGAAGAACATCGTCGAGTAGTAAAACGTGTGCTAGATGTGTTACAGAATCACAAGTTGTATCTCAAACCTGAAAAGTGCGAGTTTGAACGCACTGAGATAGAATACTTGGGAGTCTTAATCTCGCATAACTCGATGAAGATGGACCCAGTCAAAATTAAAGGCGTCATGGAATGGCCTGAACCAAGGACCATGAAACAAGTCCAAGCATTCCTGGGCTTCGCGAATTTCTACCGTAGATTCGTACGCGGGTACAGTGAGGTGGTGAAGCCACTGACGCGACTTACAGGAAAATCCGGATGGACATGGGGTGAGGAGCAACGTGTAGCTTTCCAGAAAATAAAAGATCGTATTGCTGAAGATGCTGTGCTCGCACTTCCGAACGATCATGGAAAGTACCGGCTCGAAGCCGATGCATCTGAAGGAGCAACTGGAGCTGTATTAAGTCAGCTACAAGAAGGCCTATGGCGCCCGGTTGCTTTCATGTCACACGGCCTGACAGAGACAGAGCGGAATTACGAGATCTACGATAAAGAGATGCTCGCGATAATGCTCGCTCTTGACGAATGGCGGGCATTGCTTATGGGCACTGATGAAACTTTTGAAGTATTTACGGATCACCAAAACCTACAATACTTCAAGAAGCCCCAGAAGCTTAACCGTCGTCAAGCACGTTGGGTAACGGAGTTGTCACAGTATGACTTCACTCTTTCACATCGACCTGGAGCGCTTAATAGAAAAGCAGACCTGCTATCTAGACGTGCTGACCATGATCAGGGAAAAGATGACAACAAGGACGTCACACTCCTAAAGCCGGAATACTTCCGAGCCACGGAGCTTGAAATCGAGGGAATCGATAAGGACCTAATCAGTCAAATCGAATCTGTCACATCTATTGACACCTCGGTTAAGTTGGCACTTGAGAAATCCTTACCGGGTTGGAAGAGAGAAGGCAACTTGATCTTCTATCGGGAATGTATTTACGTACCGAGGAACGACAAGTTACGGGGGCAAATCATTAAGCTCCATCATGACACTCCGCTTACAGGACACCCAGGCGAAACAAGTACGCAAGAGAAGATTGAAAGAAACTTCTTTTGGCCCCGATTGGGAAACCAAGTACGGGAGTACGTTCGCACATGTGAAGACTGTCAGCGAACTCGAGTCAAGCGGTCGAGACAAGGGATGCTTAACCCTCATAAAATAGCTAAGGAGCCTTGGGAGGAGGTGTCAATGGACCTTATCGGTCCCCTTCCAGAGAGCAATGGCTTTGATGCCATTCAAGTGTGGGTGGACACATTTTCAAAGATGATTCACGTAGAACCCACAAACATGGAAGTAACGAGTGAGGGAATCGCGCGCCTAACACGCGACCGTGTCATCAGATACCACGGCATTCCCCGAAAGATAATTTCGGATCGCGATCCTCGTTATGTGTCCAAGTTTATGCGAGAGCTTAATAAGCTCCTCGGGATAGAAATGAACCCGAGTACGGCGTATCGCCCCCAGACGGACGGTCAGACAGAACGAACGAACCAGGAGATAGAACAATATCTTCGGTTGTATGTCAATTTTCATCAGTCAGACTGGGCCGAATGGCTAGCGCTAGCAGAGTTTAGTCATAATGACAAAACTAGCACTTCAACAAAGGTGACGCCATTCTTCGCAAATATGGGACGACATCCGTGGAAGGGTCACGAGGGAAAGTCGGACAATCGAAACGAATCCGCCCAGCAGTTTGCTGACCGAATGAAAAAGATTCGGGAAGAGACATCAATGGCGCTTGAAAAAGCGCAGGCTAAAATGAAACGAAACTATGATAAACATCGAAAGCCTGCGCCGGAGTTCAAAGCCGGAGATAAAGTTTATGTAGAAGCCATGAACCTTGATACAGGTCGACCTTCTCGGAAACTTTCAGATAAGCGTCTTGGCCCCTACGAGATAGTAGATAAAGTGGGCCCTTCAAGTTATAAAGTTCTACTCCCGGGTAATACTCGGAAGTATAATGTATTTAATGAGGCGTTACTTACGCCATATCATGAGCCTCCCGCTCACAGAAGGGATGAACGACCACTGCCAGAAATCATTGATGATGCAGAGGAACATGAGGTTGAGTCTATTTTAGACTCCCGACGACGTGGTAAGGGATATCAATTCCTTATCAAATGGAAAGGCTACCCAATGGCTGAAAACACATGGGAACCAGAGCGTAATCTCACAAACGCATCTGAATTATTATTGAAGTACAAACGAGACAACGGCATTCTTACCCGGGCCGTTCGAATTCATATCTCACCTCCGATTTTACCCACTGGCAGTTGGGACAAATACATCGAACGCTTTATACACAAGGAAAAAGCGAAGCCCTACCATCGTCGATATCTCTTCAATGCATCAACTGGTGTGTTTGATCGAATTCATGGTCATGACTTAGACGAAAAGCGTAAACCGGATCTCTTCCTAGCTGACGAGGACGTCAGCCTTAATGGGGGGGTAATGTTACGCTGTTAGCAATTATTTTTATCTTATCACGGAACAAAACGGAACAATATGGAACAATCGGACAAGTCAGATAACCCGAACACACGGTACATCGATAGTTTGACGTTTTGACATTTGACATGACGTGAGAAAACACATGGACAACACAATAGCACGTTGGAAAAGCGCGACTACGAATACAATTACATGCATCTAGCAACATGGAAACGGTATTGTGTTGAACAGACAATTATACATGAGTTGTACAGTATAAAAGAACAGTAGTTTACAAGATGTACTTTAGTTTTTTGATTCCTCTGAATTTACATTCTCATTTTCAAACTCTTAGTCTAACGCTCTTCATACCGAGCGGCCACTTTGCCCTTGTTGGCCTATAGTGTGGTTAAGGACGGGATTAGATTTGAGTCTAAGTTGTCACAGCACATGCAATTCAGGTTTTCTGCTCGCCTTCAAAGCTTCCTTCTCTTCCTCAACCACCTTCACGCTGAGCCCAATTTCAACATACGCTCTTTCGCATTTTCCACAGGTATGCTACTATTCCCTCTGTCGGCGTCATGATTGGCATGGGTGAGAAGAATGTCATCTTTGAGCTCGGAAGCAAGGTCCAGATACTGTATAACAGTATTAATGTTGATATGTGACGTGAAAAGCGGGTCAGCCTCGAGCTGCGCGAGGATATTGAACAGCATGGACCGAGGTGAGCTGACGTAGTGACACGTGACACTCGGATGCGCCCTCCTCTAGCCCGTTTTGCGCTTGATTTAAATTCTCTAAAACTCATGTAATAATTGTATACAGCCTTAGAAACAACATACAAAGGTATAGAGACCTTTTAAAAAATTATTATTTTTTTGGTTTGGCAGTTCATCAAGTTCGTCGGTTCGGCAGTTCGCCAATTCTGTTTCCCGGTTGTCCTCTGACGTAGAGTTGCTGACGCCATGGTTGCGCAATAAAACCGCTGAGCTATTCCTGACCCGAGAGTTCGAGCCTCAGCGAGATCATGATTTTTATCATCACATGCTAACCCCTCTCACATGTTGTGATGGAAATTTTGGCTTCTGAGTCACTTGAGATCATGTTCAGAGCCAATACCATTGATGTGCATCGCAAAGAGCAATGAGGCCGCTGTGTTTACAAGAAAGATGCAAATGTGGCGCAAAGTTCAGTGCTGCAGGCCTGAAAAATGCAAATTTCATGAGGGTAAGACTCCTTGAGCTTATAGCTCTGCTTGGGACAATTTTTTGATCCTGGAACCCTCAAGACAATCAAGGTTCACTTGCTGAATATGCCAGACAGAGCCGCAGACATGAAAAATACTGTAACAGCAGAATGGGGTGAACACGCAGAATACATGGTTCCATTATGGTCTCTTGGATACCCCCAGAGTCAGGGAGGATATTCTCATAAGCCACAATTATTTTGCAGCTGCAGCAGTGTCAAAGAGCACCAAACTGGTGTGACTGCTGAATATTACATATGTGGCATACAACTATGCACCACAGGCTCGGATATTTTGTAGATTTATAATATTTAGTAGCCTTAAGCTGGCCATTCCATTTTCTATTGTCATTAGCTTCCAATTCAATCAGTTTGAGTGGATAAGGACTGCACTCCACTAGAGGTGGTCAAAAACTCAATAAATGAAGGGAACCAACAAGTCAAACAGGCCTCAAATCTCACCGGTGTCTATTCAGACTGCTGAATAGAAGTTTATAAACCATTATCTGATTGTATTTCCTCAATGGTAGCGCAAACAAAGCCATATTGTATCATGTAATCAATCCCACGTACACTGCTGAATTCACTATCAAAATTCATCAATTTATTGTTCATTGCACAAGAAATCTCAATTTCAGCCTTCACACAAGCTTGATGCCTAGCACGAGCATTGTAGGTTGGCATAAGATCTCATATGGAGGTGAACTACTAAGTATGCCTTGCCCACCAGCATGGGATCAGCTTCATCTCAAAATATTGAGAATACTTGGTACTGTAGCCTGCTGGGCTAAGTACCCCAGCATGGGTAATAGCTTAGCATGAGCAATTGCATAGATAATAGCCTAGCATGGCCCATGGGTCCTACAATTTACAATTCATAGCCGGGCATAGCACAGGAAATACCCAATTCTTTGCAATATCAAATTATGTGGGTCTCTTGACTCTGGTACATTCTAGCACCCAACATAGGAATTCCTGAGTCTTGCCTGAATGCATTTACTGTGATTCTGAGTTAAGCACAGGTATTTAGCAAGGCTTGAAATCAAGTCCTAAGCCACTAGTCTAGCATGGGTAGTGCTACACTGCTGCTTTCTCAAATAAGGGTCTCGCAGATGCAGCGCACGGGTTTCTGCTGCCATTCAACCATTGTTTTGACTCAGAACCTTGAGCATCAACTTATGAATCAGGCCTAAATAACTTGCACTTTCCAGAGCATGAAAGTTAAGCCTATCACCTAACACAGGAAATCTGGCTCAAGTTGCTTTGCATGGGTATCTACCAAGTATCAAGCCTCTAGCATTGTAGAAAAGCTTTAAATAAGTTGCAAAGTGTCTCATTTCTTGCCTACCACGGGTCTTGCATGACACATCTAATCTGTCCATGAATTTGAAGCTCATAGCCTCGAATCTTGATCTATCTTTGAGTGTAACACTGGATGAGGCACAAACATACACAGGTTTCTAGATGTTGAAGTAGTGAAGAGTAAACAGCTTTCAGGTTCTTGCAAAAGAAATATGAGGGATTATCCCGTGCAGCGCACGGGTTTCTGCTAGTCAATACATATAAAACACCTCGGTCAGGTGATGCTGATTGATTCATGACAAATCATTTTAACTGACATAATAACATTAAGCGCCGAAGGCGCAGACGCCGCCCTGCGGGTGCAGGGTTGGAAAACAAGCTGTGGTTCCTCCCGGAGGTAGGTGGCGAGCAGATGGCGAGCAGAGCGAGCCATCCTACCAGAGGGAGGAACCTAAAGCTTGTGTCAGCCAAAGATATATAAACCTCGACATCTGTTCCTTAATCCTCAGCTGGTCTCAATCATCCAATTACCTACTACTTACTACCTTCTTCAACCATGGTCAAATTTCTCACTATCATTTCTTTGGCTGTGGCTGTAACTTCCACAGTCGCAGTACCTGTGTATGTCTTGCGATTTCCCCGTCTGACTCTTTGTTCAACTGATCTACAAATTAGCGTCACCGAGTATGGTGCTCTCGCCGCTTGAGACCACAGTTCTGTAATTGCCCGGGACGAGAGTGATCATCATTGATGAGCTTGTCGTTAGAAACGATCCGGAACTTGATGCGCGATTCCTCGGTGCACTGCTTGGAGGCATCGATCGAGTCATTCCGAAGATCGCTGGCAGTGCCGCAGGCCATCATCACAAGAAGAACTGAATCGAAATGAAGGAGCTGTGCAGTAGTCCGATATTGGATGTACTTTGGGTCTGCTATATGCATAGAACTGCATGAATATTCAATCGATAATCCGGATTTTGGATAAATGGATGTTCAAAGTAAGTACAGAGGTACTCCCGTATTCAACCCGTATTGCTTTAACCATTGAGTATCCTTGAGACCCGTCCTCGAAATTTATCTCTCTACAAGGTGGTATCAACTTTTCAAACTTGTCTCGGAACGGGAATTTGTAACTATGTAACATAGGATGATGAACTTTCCACATGATCATCTACGAGTTTTCCATGAATTGAAGAACAAACGGCCACGGGTGTGATGACGAGAAATCACACATTTACTGACTCATTGATATGTCCTCACTCAGCTTGGGCGTCGTTGATCGGCGAAGCTCGGCCGGAATCTGATGTGAGATGCAGCGCTGGTAATCGATAACAAGGACAAATCAGTCTTGCACCTCCGGGCCTGCTGGGCTAGATGTTCTGTTCTGTTTTCAGTTGCTGTCGCCTGGAAGATTGTTCAAGCCTTGAGTGAAGTACTCTAAGTATCAGATTGCGAGTTGGCTTAGCGAAGGTATTGATGTATACACTATGTCCGAGTCAATAAATCAAATGAATATCAGAAAGACTGAATTATTGGGAATGTCTCAAGCGCCTTTTTATCGTGTTTCTCCTCAACGACAACGGACGGTCCTTACCTTTTAGTCTCGAATATACACTACAGGCATTGCAGAGTTGATCACCAGTCTTGCTCCATCGCCATTCTGAGGTGTTATGGGTATGGCAGCGACTACATTCGGGTCGGATGCCGTCACCAGCACTGTAGTTGGGGTTGTCATCATCTTTGTCGGCATCGATGAGCTCCTGCGGTCGAGGTCGATTGCGTTGCTGGAGATACAGACCACAAGCATTGCAGAGCAGTCGAAACGTAACGGGTTCTCGACGCCAGAGAGGTGTCAAAGTGGTACGACAATGCGAACAGCGTTTTATGTTGTTCTGAGTCACAGAATCCAGGCTAGCAGCCAGATCGAGGGAGGAATGGTTGGACGTCAGAACGACTCGGAGCGTCCCGTTGGACACTGGAGAAGCAGCTATGCCAGAGCATAAATCATCAAATAAGGGTCCTGTCCAACTTGGAATGCCCACGCTCTGCTGAGGCAGATGAGACCTCTCGGAAGTTTCTGCCTTGTGAAACCGAGGAAGCCTCCAAGGCATAGGCGCCGGGACCCCAGACCTGATGTATTGCTCGTTACTGCTCGAATGGCTCCCATGTCCAGGCCAGAAAAGAATCGGATCACAGGCCATAGCCATTTCAAGAGACCAGGAATCCGTGTACTGTAGCACCGTATAGGGACTCTGATTCATTGATGGTGTATGATCAGCAGAGTGGACACTGTCTAGAGTTTCCAACTTTGAGTCCATGTAGATGCAGCGTGATGATGATTTGAGCGTACCAGAGCTATAGAATTGCTCATATCTTTGCATTTCAGCCTCTGAATCAGGAGCTGGAGAATTTGCGGCGAAGGTGTGATTCGAGTTGAATATTGGGGGAGAGTACATGTCATGCGGCTGGGGTAATGTAGAGCACAAATATCTGGCGGGATGGTCCATGGAAGAAGGAGGGATAACAAGTACGTTGAGCGAAGGGTCCGGCGCTGTTTCTTTAATGTAACAAAGTAGATGCCGACGGTGAGACGTAACACTCTATCCAGTCCTTTCCTCTTTCATGTCCTCTCCGTCCTTCACGCGCAATGAATTTTCCCAGCAGTGACTCTATCCGATGATGTCAATTTGCGTTTGTCCTCGGACTTGCTTCCAGATTCACAATCCTATATTACGCGACGTAAATAACCTGCACGTGCTGGCAAACACCCCGACCAATCGGTATCAACTGGGATCTTTATCAGCAGACTGGCAGCATAGTTGAGCCCATGGACGTGGCGCCTGAGATGGTCAAAATAGAGGGCGAACGTGGCCCATATCTATAAAAGATATGCTGTGCAGCCTGTCCTTCAATTTCAAATTCTGCAGACTAGGGCTGTCTGGGCTTCATTAGTTCTATTTTCTGGAATAATCCACGGGACCCAGTACTCAGTCCTGTACATGTATACACAACATCAATGGCGCAACACCGTGTGAACAAACCTTTTTCTGAGCCATTATCATGATTATGATTTCGTCCCCCTCGATACAAAGTGGACCGTGTTTTGTTTGTCGGTATTCTTTTCTGAAGAGCTTAAATGACAGCAAGCTCACTCCAAGCTCTCCTTCGTTTTTTTCTCAGGTGATTGAGAAGCGCCCCGAGACGTCACGGGTAAGTACCGCCTTCATCGCCTTGACAGCCGGCGACGAGTGTCTTGGGCGCTCTTTCATTCCAACGTCCTCGATGCTATCGACGGCCCCAGTTGAACTCGTCGCAGCCATCCTCGACTTTCTCGGTGACGATCTCGAGACCTTGAAATCTTTACTCCTCGTCTGTCGGCTTTGGCGCACCATCTGCAGACCCTATCTCTTCACATCTTTGAGCCTGCTGTACAGCAGCAAATCTGCAATAGAGAATTGCGTTCATCTCAGAACTTTTCTCGACTTCCTCGCGCATTCGCCAGAAATCGCGATGTATGTCAAGCAGGTTTCCCTGGTGAAGCCCTCTCCCGAGCAAAACGACCTTGTCCGGGAAGTTCTGGGTCATCTGATCAACGTCCGTTCGATATTATTCATCAGATGGTCATTCTCCGCAGATATTTCCATTGAAGTTCGGTCGATCATTTTCACATTCCTGGGATCATTGGATCATGCAGTTTCAATCAAGTTCGCGACTTGCAAGATAGTGGATAGAGGAATAGTGATGGAGATGCTAGGAAGGTGTAAATACGGGGTCGAGGAGCTCATTTTGATGTGCCAATGCAGCGAAGGGGCAGGCGCCCAGACCTCAGTGCCCAACCGTACCCGAATACAAGCCAAGAAAGTCAGTGTATGCGTCACTTCGCTTATTTTAGCCACTTTTGGTCCTGGCGGACTTCTATTGCAGGCATCACAGAGTCTGGAATGCTCAGCGCCATTAGCTTCTGTCTTGTTGCCTCAAATCGGGCGCTCACTCCAGTCAATGGAGATCACTGTCGCAAGCTTCAGTCCACGATTCAAGGAATTTTCCAGTAAGTTCTCCTTCAGCTACTACTTATACGAATGTGCTGATCGTTTGATAGTACCTCTTGATCTTGGGCTTACCCCTGAACTTCGCTCTCTAAAGTTCTCAATTCATAACACCAGTCGTTGTGCCATCGCTTACGCCTCGATATATTCTTCCCTCTCGTCCCATCCCAGCTATCCCATTCAGAAGATCACGATCCGTCGCACAGGTCGAGATGAACCAGATACATCTCCACTACTTGCATTGGATGAGATACTTGGAAGCTTGATCCGTTTTCCAGCACTGAAGAGGGTTAGCTTGCGGATACCGAGATCTGTCAAGGACAATGAGACGAGATTCCCGATGCTCAGAGCACGAGGAATATTGAAGGAGAAGTTGTATACCCCGCAGAGTAGACATATATAGCTTACAGAATCTTACAATCCAAGATCAAGTCCACTGAGCGGCGCAGATCACGCTCGTTTACATCATAATGGCATAGTTTGACTGGCTTTCGTATCCGAGGGTATGACGGCCGTTTGACGGGAGACAGGTGTCACAAGATGAGGACCGACTTTTCCTGAGATTATGTTGCACCCAAATGTGAGAGGTGATCTGGTCATATTGGAAAGTACTACTCACATGCTTAAATCAGATTTGGTCAGCTTGAGATCACAATAGCATGATAATTTTTGTGGTACCTGTCGAATCCAGGTCGGATTTCATCTCTAGTATGCAAATGAAGACTCACTGGCCAATATAAATAACCAGGATGACCCTGAAACTGTCACGGAAGCTATCAGGAAATGTGGCGCAACTGCCCTTTTCAATCATCTTCGTTCGCTTAGGCCATCAAAGTACTTCTTCGGGGACTGGACTTTGCAAATTTGTAAATTCAACCTCTCTTGGTCAATCTCTGACCTGTAGGATCACTGAGAATGCAGCACATGGAGTTAGATCAACCATACCAGGGCAAGGACTGTCTAGACAGCCGTCGCGGCCGTTTTTCGACGGGTGAAAAGGGGTGTACCCGTACCGTTGAGAATTCGAAAAAAAAATCGGCGGGACAGAGTACGGGTAGCCCTAATGGATATACTTACAGTAACTGTAACAAGAGTTTTAACGTGAAAAATCTCAGCCTGAAAGCTGGGGGCAAAGACGGTACTGCTATCCCTGATTGTCTTCTCCATTGCACGACAGACGGTAGACTCGGTAGAGATTGGCAGCCTGCTATACCAAGAACCTGGTGTTGGACAGTTGATCAGACATCATCTCATAGTACAACTACCTTAGTGGATATCCCCAATGTTATCTGTACAATGGTTATTACCCTTGCAGTAATGGGCCCCAAAGGACTGTATTGAAAGATTGCATGTACTGGATAATCACTGTACCAGAACTAATGGCTAGTTAGCTCAGTGGTTAGAGCACCTGCTATATTTGCATGGAGGTCATTGGTTCAATCCCAATA
Source organism: Mycena floridula (assembly GCA_029320655.1). NCBI lineage: Eukaryota > Fungi > Basidiomycota > Agaricomycetes > Agaricales > Mycenaceae > Mycena > Mycena floridula. The sequence goes on from JARIHS010000058.1 coordinate 96,091, forward strand.
CTGGCTGATACTTTTCACACATGACTGTTCAACACCTGGGAAGTCTAACAAAGGCAAGGGCATGTCATCAACCACGAGATACTACAGTACGTATAGTATTGACATGTCTTGATGAATGGAGAGATTCAATATCACTTGCCTGGTGACTCAGGTAAATTACAAAATGGACGCTCAGAATCTCGCCAGTGGTAAATGTATTTCATCGCGCACGAGGGCTCTTTCATGGTGAATTCGTGCCTGAACAAACTCGAAGCTGAATTGAGATCTGGAGATACCGTCGGATTGAACGAAAGCCAGTCAAACTACGCCATTATGATGTAAACTAGCGTGACCTGAGCCACTCAGAAGACTTGAACAGCGAAGACATCCGAAACCGACGCTTCACCTCGCCCGCAGCAATACCTAGCCCGGGAAGCCCAGAGAATGAACATGTCGAACGGGTAAAACCATGATCGACTAAGGGAACAATAGAATACGAAAATCTATTCTAGAACTGTTGGTCTAAGAACAAAGGGCCGAGTGAACACGTGAGGTTGTCTATTACATAAAGGTCCTGAGCTTATTTCCTATTAGCGCCGCCACACCCTTTCGATAACGATAACGATATTCACCGCGTCTCTCAGGAAAGCTTTGTGAACCAGCGTCGTTCAAACAGCTGCAATATCATGACGCCGCAAACAGAAACCATCCTGGCCTGTGCACATTGCCACTGGGCGGCGAAAGACGAGAAACCTGGACTGGACCGGGAAGAAGTGGATGTCAGAATGGGCCTGCATGAACGCATATGTCCTGGAAAACCACCGTAAGATCTTTGATCTTCTGTTTTGCCTCGATCCATGGCTCAAGATTCTACAGAGGAGCGTCACATAGAGTGATAACTCGACAAGCGCTTGACGCTGACTCAATGGTTGTCGACCGCGCCACTTTTAAATTTACGCCCCAGGTCCCGGACCCCGGGCCTATCCAGAATGATTTGATCATCTATTGTGATTCGGATTCCGAGGAAGAGGACGAATCGGAGAAAGAAGAGGAAATGAAGCGAAAGATACCATGGGGGCTCTCGGATTCGTCGTCCTCTGATGGCGAACCTCACTCATTCTTGCCGCAAAGAATCACTTACACTCTAACCTTTCGGCCCGTTTTACAATCACTTCGCAGTCAGCAACAAGCTCTCGCGATGCGCCAGGCCCTCGAGAGTGATCCAGGTATCGTTCCAGGGACAATTCGGCCTTGGAGCGTCGAATGTAGGGGTTGTAGGAATCGAATCCAGGTCACAGGTAGAGCAAAGTATTGCGATCAGGCTTGGAGAGCTCACAAGGCGAAATGTATCAGTTTGAAAGAGCTGATTTGGACAGTCTTTTCTTAATGTTCTTTGTAGCGATATCCATTGTACTATTACTCCTATTGCACAAAAGCCACTGGAGCCACTACGTGGCTTATTTTCGTTGCACAAGCTGGTGGCTTTTGGCGCCAGAAAATGGCGTAGTGCAGGCCAGCGCCATGCGGAAAAGCCACGTGGTGGCTCCAATGACTTTTGCGCAATCGGTCTATTTCACTCATTTTAATCGCTTCAACGCTGTGGAACCTGGCGCCCTAGGCTCGTAACCAGCCTCTCTGATGCGGCAAGAGGCGAACCTCTCGTCAGCTGGGATCACGGCGAATGCCGTGGGTGATGGAGCTTGGCGTGATAGCAATGAGTCATGGCTAGGAGATGGGGAAATGCCATGACATGAATTGTATTATATCATATGACAGGGATCGGCCACGTCATCGCCCTCTGGTTCCTGCTCTCATTTCGTGGTCGGTTTGCAGCACTCAGAGATGCGATAGCCATGGCATTGCCTCAGAATAATGTCAATAAATCCATTTTTACTCCATTACCTTGTGATAAAATGCCCCAGAGCCATCCCAAAGCAACGAGTATTGCCAGCGGTCTCGAGCCTTCAATAATTTTCCTTTCCAGCCATATTCCTTTTGCAGATGGTTTCTCTCCACCCCAAAACCAATCCCCATCCATATTCATGCCTCCTCCTCCTCCTCCTGTCCCTGTTCAGTCTAGATACCGTGCTGCCCCAGCATTGGCAGGCGCAAAACAATCTTTGTCGTCAATGAATGACGTGGGTCATGTCTGTCATGTCATATAATATTGTCTGTGTCATTACATTTTCCCATCGGCCAGACATGGCACATCGTCATCACGCCAAGCTCCATCACCCACGGCATTCGCCGTGACACCGGAGAGGCTTGCCGCTCATAGTTTTAATGACCTCTTCATTTCCATCATGAATTTTCATTCTGTAAGTAATGCTGGCCACTATTCCTCGGACATTGTAGATAGGATAACATTGAAATTTGCACCACAGGCGCTGAAGGTTGGCTCAAGGACAGTCAAATGGCTGAATTTTCGGAGAGTCAATGGTCAATTTGTCATTGCAGGCTTGAGACAGCTGAGATTTCTTGGTACAAATATTAGGCTGCTCATAGCTCCGCAGAGCAGCTCAAAAATTGAGTGTATTTGTTATTCTTGTGTATCTATTGCCCTGTAATTTCAGGAGCCTTTTCTCTATCTCTCGGCACATTGAGGATTGGACATCATGTATCATCTGTTCAGGGTCAGGTTATGGAGGTTAATTTCAATGAGGATCCTTCTGTTGGGTCCAATATCCAAGTGGAAGTGAAGATACTGTGATGCCACAGGCCTAGGAAAACAAGGCAAGCTGGGGAGTCAAACCTTTGACTCAATAGCAAGTAGAAGTTGAAAGGCAGCTGAGTTAACATGTATACTGAGCAGCTCTGTTAAACCACTCCACCTCAGCCAACCTGAATAAAACTGACTTGCCATGGATATAACACTTGAGCTTGTAGTTACAGTGTCTTGTAGTAACCACAATGAAATGGTACCTGCTTTTAACTTTACAATACAGGACTAAGTACAGTGAGAACAGGGAGAGGGGGACTCATATTTGCCACCAGAACGGTTGGCCTATATCCCACTGGTTTAGCCCAGTATATCGAGGACATGGCGTCCTCTATATGGATATGAGCCAACAACACGGGCAAAATAGCAGGATCATATCAGCAAAAAAACTAAAGGGATGATCATGCCTGATAAATAGACATTAGTCCTGCTCACCCACCATTAGGCCTGGTCAGGCATCTCAGACTGGCACCGCTCTGATAAGGGTACTTTCTATTTGGTCAGACTGACAAGGTGCTGTCAGACTCACGAAATTTTGTCAGTCTGCCCATACTTCATCAGGCTGAGTGGCCTTATGAGGGACGGTCAGGCTCTGTCAAGCTTGAAGGAAATTTTGGAAAAAGAGGTTTCCTGGCTGCTCCCCATCTTGGGCACAGCCAGTATTTATGTATATTTATTCAATGGCGGAGTTCAATTCACCTCAGCAATTCATGACTCATTGAGGAGTTGAACTTGAGGTTGAATTAAATGTTACGCAGCTCAGATTTGAGAACTTGCGACCTCGGAGATCAAGCGGAGATCAAAATTGTTTAGATAAGTCAGCTACTACACTATGCGGACTTCTAATGGCTATGCCGGCCTGTTCCTTTTATGCTCCGCTTCAGCTGCTCAAACTGCTCTCCCAGCCCGATTCTGCATATTAAATTCTTCATGCATCATGCCATTTGCTTCTATATCATTTATTTGAATGCTGAATTGCATGCTAGTCCATAAAACAAACTGCACAAGCTGTTTTCCATGGAACCACTTCTGGCTTGTTCGGCTGATGAAACTTGATGGACATGCCGGTCAGCGATCACACCTGACATAGATGCCACCATTCTGACACCTCTCTGACCAAGCTTGACAAGGGAGCGGTCAGCCTGGTGAGCATCTGTTGATGCCTGAGCACTGTCTGTCAGACTCAGATCCTCTGCTCAGGAAAGACCAGACATGAATATTCTGACATGAATCTTATCATGCCAGATATCCTGTCAGCAGGCAGTGCCCGATAAATCCCATCAGGCCTGATAAGGTTTGGTAGTTTTTGCTGATTCGGATATATGGGAGAGCAGCATCAGCTTCTTGGCCAATCCGAGATGTCTATACGACCTGAGCACAGAAATTGAATTGACATGCCCAGAGACCTCTTTTCCCTCTCCTTCTTCTGAGCCGTCGTCACTGGCTTACTTGGCTACATTTTGGCAAGGACATACCTGACAATCCTCCCTTTGTGATCCTCTGCTACGAACGACACCTGTGGCCATGTTATTGCGTGATATATCCCTGTTCCCGAAATCAGCCCAAAAGGAAGAAATGAAGCGCTGACATTACAAAATTTCATCATATAGTTTTCCGGAAGATTATGGAGATTCGCAGATTGCATTCCCATGAGGTCTTCGACCTGGATAGACAGTCAGAATGCGAAATCGTGGCCAGCCGGAGGGAACCAGGGACACGGAGATTTCAGCGATGCAAGCAGATTTCCATTGTGACGCCAGTAAGTACTTATATGGATCAAGACGCGGTGAGAGAGCGACATGGAAAATACTGTCATTGGGTGTATCGCGCACGAAGAAAATCGACCCACCCTGGCGACGCGAATGTTCATGGTCGTTTTGGCTGTGACAGTGAAGGTGAGAACTAAGAACTTGTTTTCTGATGATATGGAGGTCAGGTGTTAACTTTGTTCTTATCTTATCTCTGCCGCCGGTGACAGCCGGGGCCAACGTCATCTCGCTGACGCTGCAACCTTTTGTATGAATCGTCTTTGTTATTGTCCTGGGTAAGTATTTTCCGAGAGAACTTTCACAGGTACTTTTGAGATCAGGATTAACGGCGAGTATAGACTTCCAAACAATCAAGCAAGTACAGTACTGTCCTCGACGGAATAGAGAGCTACATTGACGGTAGGTCTGGTGATTGGAGTTTTTAGACCAAGCGTTTTTCCGGCGGCACCCGCTATGATGCCACCGATGTTGAGTCGCGCGCCCTCCCTGGCGGAAGCTCCTTGGCCTCGGACGTTCTTGTAAGAAAATAAGCCTGCGTTCATTATGCGTTCATATGATGCTTGAAGAAACCTACAAGGGAGCTACGAGTGTAGAGCCTCGAGCGACCAGAACGAGAGAAGGATCAAGTTGTTCACCGACGAGGAAAACTCCTCACCTTCATGAAGGTCCATCTTGGCATCAATCAGCTTCAACGAATGTAACAAAATGGAATAAAGTTGCCGTAAAAGCAAAGCCATGTTTGGTATTAGCACATTCGTCGTCCTGCAGAAAGGGGAGTTTGACTAGTAACGGCTTCCACTATTTGAGATAAGCTTGAGGTCAATCATAATTGGGCAACCGGGCAGCGAACCGACCAGAGCATCGTCAGGAAGCAACAACAGGTCAATCGGTGAGCTCACTATCGCCAGTTTTGAAGGCTCCATTTATCCTCCGCACCAGTGCTGGTTCAATACAATGAGCGAACCAGAGAGAAGTCGAAAATGCACTGGATTCACCTTCACCTGGGGCCAATTGTTGAACCTTGCGTGGAGGTCGTCCAAGACATCGGAATTGAAGAGCGCCCTTGTGCGAGAGAAATGAGTGGAAGCCTGGATGAAATGAGTCCATTTAGGCCGTAGCTTATTGAAGAATTAGCATAATTCGAGCCGCAACTTGGTTCGTATACCCGGTTCAGCTCAAGCAGAGTCGGAATCTTGATCTTCTCCAAACAAGGAACCAGACATCGAGGCAGAGGATATACCCAGCGAGATGCTTTTGCGACCATCGCAAGCGCCGTTGATGAAGATTTGGTGGCACTATCATAGAAAACGGGGTTTTGAGCTATCACCAGTACTGTCCCATTTCGTTCAATTCGGCAGTCACGGGTCACAGCCATCTCAAAGTCCCCCTTTTTTAGCACTTTGCTGACAAAGATTAGGTTCTAGCGGGCTGAAATTTTACACTTTTTTCAAGGTCAACATGGATTTGGGCTCTTTGAAGGGAACGGGATCCATTGCTGCATAGACCTAAGCCCTCTGGGCTATATTTTCAATTTTCGGCATGGTCACAGGTCACAAGGCCTGCCGAATTGAATGAAATGAGACAGTACCACTGGGACGACGAGACATTGGAATGACAGGGGGACATGGAAGAGGTCCAGAATATGCTAAGCAGCTTTTTATCGTTAGGAGCGGGTTGTATAAGAGAAGAATCCATACCAATTTCGCTCTTGGACGATCGTTGGAGAATAACCCAATTCCACGGCACAGACAGAGCGACAGACAGAAAAACGGCCATGGTCGACGGAGAGAAGGATATTATTGTGCAATTGAAAGCCTCGAGCAGTGAAAGAGAAAGCTGCGCCCGTTGTGACGGGATCTCGAGCACAATATGGTCACGTGGACAAGGTTCGAGCCAAAGAAGCACGAGAAAATCTGTTCGGGTATGCGGTTGGAGGAGAGGCCATATGGATGATGTCGATATGTACCAAGGGACCCAGATTGAGCACCGTGCGCCGCCGGTTCTGTGATCCTGACCGTCCAGAGGCAGCATCGCGATTCGTCACCTAAACGTGAAACACGACACCCTGTCGTAGCGAATGGCCTGTGGAGAGATTGGGTTTCCGAAACAGGCACAGTGACAGGAAAAACCTACTATTTGGCCGTGGAGACCGAGTAATCGCGATGCTCCCTGGTGGGCCCGTCCCGGCAGGTGGTCGACAAAACAGTCGCTATGCTGACGCACTGAATTTCCTGTAGCTCTTTTGGTCAGCAGATATGGATTCAGAGGCAGGAAAGACATACTATTCCACCGGTGACACCGGGTGATTGTTACGTCTGGTGCTGAATCGGTTCGAGGTGCAAATCAAGAAAATCGCGAGCACATGGCCCCAAGAATTATCCAAAGATGAACTGGAAACCTGGAGCGGCTGCAGCGTTGGGATATGTAGGCTCTTCGGATGGCGAAGTCTGGGAGATTGGGTTCAATTGTTTGCTGGAGCGGTCGATGCTGTCTGGGCGCGTATCGTGACTCCAAGGGTACCCGGTAGATGTGTCGGACGAGCATTCTCATGAACCATGCTTGGTTTACGGTGACCTCTGTTCGGCAATAATAAATGGATTAATTCAAAGCTCGTCGGACCGTCCGCCGCGAGCTGTGAACATTATCGGCTTATCCGCGACATGGAGAGAAGGCCAGGGTGGGTATAGAGGCATGAGGATAACCCGGATAGTATGACAGAAGGCTCCTGTAAGGGATCAGAAAATTCCTGGTGGTTTTTGAACGCTTGTCGTCGTCGATGACAATGAACCGGCTTGTGACCGTGACTGTCACGGTGAAATCAGCAGTTTCTTGTCGCCAAGTCATTTTGCGAAGTCAAAAACATTTTCATTTGGGAACCAGATTGCAAGCAACGTTTCGTAGACAATGATTATTGAGCAACAAGTAGTAAGACAGCCGGTACACTACAGCCTTTGATGAAACAGAAGTTCCGGGTGTCAAGACGAGAGTCTTGGTAATAGGGGACGGTGGAGGAGATGTGGATATCAATGCCAGCGCTCGGTTGTGGAAAAGCGACAGCCGGTGAAATTGCGCACGATATTTCGGAAACATTGGTGACTGGAGTTAGATCCGGGATAGAGAAGAGTTCTAATGATGTCGAGACTCGAACATCGGCTCGTTGGATTGGCCGCGAGAGAGCGACCATGAAGGAGTCGGTAGCATACCAAATTTGAGTCAGAGATCAAGGCGCTCGTCGCTTCTCGTCAACGCCTCGCCCTCCGAGCCGTCTCTTGCTCCCTTCCCTTGATACAAGTGCAATGACCCCGTCGTCGCCTCGTTCAGCTCGCCAAGGGTCAAGAAAGGGTGAAAGAGCTAGATTGGGTGGAATCTTCCATGCTGGTGTGCAAGACCAAGGTTTCCTGAACCGAATCGCTGTCTGTTTCTGGCTCTTTTCCACGACTCGGAAACGGGGTAGGAGAGGATGTCGCTTCCTAGCTTCAAGCCAGACATGGTGCCGGGTTTTGGCGATGATGCATGGTGGTTTCTTCCGATGGATTGTAGGCCACACTCCAGAGGGCATTGAACCGCTGAAGTCGCAAACGAGCCTAGCTTATCTGTCGTGATGAGGACGTTCGGTGGTTTGCCGTGGATATTGAGATACGGTCGAAGATGACGGTGTTTCCGAATGAATAGGGCTCTATGTTGGATGTCGGAAAGGCGTCGGTCCTGTCTTCACTCAATTCTCTGATTTTGGTCCTTCTCTCTCTCTTCTGCTGTCTCTTCTGCCTGTCTGTATTGCCTTTTCTGTCTCTCCTTTCGTCTCTCCGTCTCGTCATCCCCCGGCGAGACTTGAGTCCCATCTCTCTTCTCCCGGCTCGAAGTTGGACGCTAGAGCAGTGGTAGACAACATGCTGATAAGACGTTGAAGAAACAGATCCAGGAGGAGCAAAATCGTTGCCGCAGAGAAATACGCTCTTTTCGGTGTCAGCCAGATTCATAAAAGATAAGGCAAGGACCTTACCTCGCATGGTGTTCCCCTTCTCCTTTGCCTGGACGTCCTTTCTGCGTATTGAATGCTGATTCTTCGTCCCTAGGGTTATAGCGCGGGATAAGCCTAGTTAGGCGCTTGGGATGGTCTTTGGAAGCCGCCGTGGACAAATGGTGGCCATGTCGAGCAAATAAAAGGGGAATGACTTTCTGGAATGCCTGAGACGATTTCCCGTATGCTATAGCATTCTGCCAGGCCGCCTTTCTTTTGCCTTTTTGGCCCACCGACGATCATTGAGCTCTACTCGGTGGGCTTGAGCATAGAAATGAGGGGACCAGCTAAAATTCGGCTTCGGGCATCAGGCGCAGAGATCTCGAGCGGCAGCGCAGTCACGTATTTCGAGATCAGTAAATAGGTCCCTCTACGTAGAATGTCAATTTTTGCACCAATAAATGAAAGCAAGAAAAAGCACCATTTTTCTGGAACACCAATTCATGGCTTCGATGCAATCATAGCGAATGGCTGGCGAAGCAATACGTCTAGATTAATGGTTTAGTACGGAGAAAGGGCGGTAATGGAAGGTAAATCCTACCCTGTTGTTTTCCCGAATCACGGATCCAGAGCACCTTTTCCTCCATAGACGAGGAAATCCACCTCCACAATGAATTTCCGTGGAGCTTATCATGATCCATTTATCTCCAAGGATTTTGCGGCAATATTCTGGGCGCTGCGTGGAAAGGAGAAAAAAGGTAGAATGACTCAGGCGAGCTCAGGCGAGAGAGATGTGACCAGACGTCACATTTTTAAGTTTCCCACCACGTGATGCCACGATCTCAGACGCGTCTTGGCCATTGGACCCGTCGATGCCAGCCTCTGGTGGCCTGGCGGCAGATTTTTCGGGAAGGATATAATTGTATGATTGCTAACCGGAATAATCCACACGAGGAAGGATGAAATACGTGGCTATGTTTTGAGAAACCACGAAGAGCAATTGATGCCACATCAACTGCGCCATTTCTCCAGGGATTGTCGAATTTCGCCGAAATATTTTTCCGCTCAGAGATTAATTCGTGGACTGAGAATGAGAGTTCTGTGCAACAACAAGGCTATGTATGGCCGTGTAACCTCGTGTTCACGATTTGGCTCCAATTGGCCGGCGCTAACCAGGCACTAAAGGGTGCAGCAATAAATCAATTTAATCTAATGGCGGTGAAGCAAGTGGACATGATGGTTACTGCAATATTACGATAGCTCGATATCCTGTTCCTTCGACAATATTGATATTACTGACGGATGTCGGTCGTGCCCTGAATAGTTTAGCAAGTTATTGTAAGTCCTTTTCCTACCAAGACTCTGTGATACCTCAAGTTCAGATTTCGACATCTCGGCAATCTCTCATTCAATATTCAATATTTCAGCCGTTCTAACCACGATCCTGTCCAGGTCATTTCGATGCGAGATCGTTGTGTGATCTGTCAATGCTGTAGATGGTGTTTACCGGGCAGAATAAGCGCCCTGGCCAGACAATGTTCCTCGCATAAAGCCGAATATGGACACTTCCTTCCTAGCATCCATCCATCCATCCATCAATTGATCGCGATTGTGATCCTAGATCTGAGTGCTCGTCAACGGTTTGTGCCGGTCGATCTGACGCCTGGATAGGCGTCGCACAATGCACTAAAATGTGAAATCCGGGATCGAATCGATCCGCCGCTGAGGTGACCTATTGAACTGTCGAATGACCACAAGGATGGAGGCGTCCAATCTCGATCAACGACCTAGATAGCCTTGACCAGCCTACATGAAGGAATACATGGATGCTATATTCCTTGTTGGAACACAGTCGAGCAACGATCCATTACTTCCGCAGTCATCAATGTCAACTTCAGCTTGATTGTTCGACAGGTCCACTCCGGGTCTCTGAGCGTCCATTATTTGGCCATAAGGGCTGGAAGTAGTGATGGGTACCGCATCATTTTTACGCAGTCACTCAGGTATCCATGTCCCAACAGTAGGCTGTTTTGACACAGGTACATTGTGATGGTGAGCCTTGGACAATATAAAAGGGAGTCTCAATGAACACCATGTTTCTTCAACTGCTGGTCGGTTCCCAAGTTTGCCAAGCCAAACCATCGTCCTCCTCTAATATCATCATCTTCAATCATACACCACGTTTCAGGCCGAAATATTCGCAGGGTGGAGCAGATTGGGGTGAATCTGAATATATTTAGAGAGGTGGCTATTCTGGGGCCGGACACGTCATCTATTCCCAGGGTTGGAGTAGATGAGTCAAGATTTGCTAGAAATGGGGCACATGTCAAGAGGTCACCTGCTCCGACCCTGGAATAAACATAAAATTACTAAATCAGGCCTAGGATCTATTCCAACTCTTGGAGCACATGACCTTTTCCCACCGCTTCCCAGTCTGCTCCCACGTCTGATTAGACTTCGTGAAGAAACCCCTGCGAGGATATTGCCGTGAAACGTGGTGGCATGCGTGTTATCTCCTTGATCACTCTCATCTCTTTGGCTGTAGTCGTTTCGACCGCTCCTCTCCAAAAGCCGTCGAAAACCAACGCTCTGGCTACCAAGGCCCCAGCTAGCAAGCTCCCTGCAACCAAGGTCCAGTCGGCTCTCTCTGCCAAGGCTAAACCAGGCCCGGCTTCCAAAGCGGGGAAACCACATAGATGGGGCAAGGCAAAGAAGGTCACACATCGACCTGCCTCTGCTTTCAAGGGCGCTCCCAAAGGCGCCGTCTTTCTCGGTATGGATGCCAAGAGCGGTCATTTTCACGCTTTCAGTCATCAGATGCAGAAATTGGGAAGTTTCAAGCATCCCGGCATCGCGAAAGCTGCTAGTAAATCTCCCAAGGGAAAGGCTTCCACCGCTGCCAAGGGGGATAAATCTTCCACCGCCGCTAAAGCCCCCGGCAAGGTTGCTTCTAAAGCTTCTTCCACCTCGAAAGCTCCTGCGGCTGGTAAGACTTCCAATAAAGTCAAGCGGCATTTCAAGTTGGTCAGACGGGCTGATTCATCACCGTGTCAGCCACTCTCGGTCGACAATGTCCAGAAAAGTGAGTGATTCTATCGTCTGAATTATGTTTCGATTGCTGACTGTATAATTAGTTCCCGGTTGGAGTACCGTCGTAGCTGCAGCACAAAAGAATTGGGGTACAGGATCGTACAATCTCGTCACAAACGATCCCGACGTAAGCACCTCATTATATTGTTCAGGTTGTCCTTTGCTCACGTTCAAAACAGTTCAAGGATGCTCCAGCCCTTGCCTGCGTCCAAACTAGTAGTGTTACGATCATTCCAGACAGTGAGAATCTTTCATTCCATATTTTACCGATACTGAGACCATTCAGGCGACCCCACTTGCACGAGCGCTGATCTCGGTGGGCAGGGTCAGCTGCAGAGTAACGGTAGCGTCACCTTAGGTACCTCAGCAGCGGGAACCAGTACCGTTGAAACAACTGTCACACGTCAGTCTCGAGTTTCTATCTCATCTACCTTACTCAATAATATTCTTTTCAGAGGAATCTTCCCTCATGGTCGGATCGACTACGACTGTAGGCATCAATATTGAAGGGATCAAAGCGGAAGAGGCAATCACTGTGCAGGCAACAGTGACCAATACGGTGGGAAGCAGGTAAGTAATATCAAGACAGTCGCTATTATATCCTCACAAGTCCCTCACAGCAACTCGGCATCCACTACCGTTGAAGCTTCAGCCGGTATAACCTACACCCCCAATCCAGGCCAGAAGTGTTCAGCCTCTGTATGCGATTTGATTGATCATTGAATATGTTTACTTACATTCCATCAGCTTATACAGACGACCTGTTCAATGACGGGCCATGGTCAAGTTGATATCCAAGCGACTGGATGGGTCTGGTTTGAATTTAATGACCAGGTTCGCACTCCTCTTGATTTCATCGAAGAGTCCTTGATGAATCTTGTTATAGACGAATGGACACTACAAATGGGCGCTGAACCTGGACGCGGTGCTGCCGAATGCCAAGGATCGTTCAAGCCCTCTCCAGCTCAAAGCGGCTGCCAAATCTAAATCGCGGGCCAAGTATGAAGAAAAATGCACTACACCTCAGTAGAGGACCCTACTTACCGTACATCGTATTCCATACTCTGTTAATCATAACTAACCTGGATTTATGTCAAGTTCACTGCACGCTTCTAGCGTCAATAAGATTAAACTTCGACGGGACTTCCGAATGGCAAATGATCCGCGCCATCCGAGATCAGACATGATAAGATTAACAACTACCGAAGAATGAGATCAAGCAAACATCATTGTTCCACCGGGTTGGAGGGCTAGCAGTCCGAGAAAATCGCTGAATACATATACCATACTATTAATATTGTTCTAAGATTATTATAGAGCTATAAGGAATGAGAAATCCTCCGACAGAGTTTAACTAACATCCAAAGAGCGCTCCGGCAAGATCGGTTCCTTGAAATGGAGGTGAGCAGAAAGCTTGTCAATAGAGATAGAATCCTTACCTGGATAAAACCAGAATACGATTGCTATCATGAGATACATGACTAGCAGAGACATCAGAGTGCATCAAGACGGAACTATCTGAAACGACGAACCAACTAGAACAAGACCCTCCATCCAATTCGCTTTCCCATCTTGAACAGTACAGTTCACCATCCACACTGGAAAGAAGTCATTGTTAGTTAGCTTCGGCTGCCAGATGCACTGACGAGACATGCCGGCTGCGAAGAGCGTGAATAGCTCTAAAGGATCCACGACAAACGTCATAGGCTTTCCAGTGAACCATCCAATGATGACTGTAACTCTGGTAAACACAGTCAACATATTCCCAAACATCCGAAGAAACGAGACGTACGGGAAAACAAAGAAAGCAATTTGCTAGGCAACAAAGTTAGACCAAGACCTTGAAAGCAGAAGTGCACGTACGATACTGGATCCAGCAGCGACCGCAAAGCTCAAAGGCAAGTTGTCTTTGACAGCGACAGTGACAGCTGATGCGTGTTCTGCAGCATTCCCGACAAGAGGAAGCAGAATGAGTCCCACAAACTCCTTACTGATTGTTCCAGACGCAGTCAGACCATCAATAGAGCGGACAAGCCATTCTGAGGTGAATCCAACTAACTGCGCGATGATGAGCAGAAGAAGCTCAGCAGTGATACAGACACATACAACTGTCGTGACGATCAAGAATACAACCAGTACTGGTAGATTGAGCAACATGACATGAGGCTCATCGTCGTCGCCTGCGGTCGGCTCGGTGTTGCTTCTTGGAAGAAGAGGTTGGGACTTAGCCTTGTATCTTGTCGATTTCAGAGGGACGCTGTAGACCTTGTTATGCGTGAGGAGTTGGAAGCAAAGCGATGCAGCATACTGTACCATTTCATTCAATTCGGCAGTCACAGGTCACAGCCGTCTGAAAGTCACCCTTTTTTAGCACTTTGCTGACAAAGATTCAGTTCTAGCGGGCCGGAATTCTACCCCTTTTGCAAGGTCAGCACGGATTCGAGCTCTTTCAAGTGTGCTGAATCCATCTCTGCACAGACCTAAGCCCTCTGGGCGATATTTTCAATTTTCGGCAAGGTCACAGGTCACAGTGCCTGCCGAATTGAATGAAATAGTACAGTAGACTGAAGGAACATGAGAGCCAGTAGATAAATCCCGAGAAGGTCTCGTACCGAGGATCAGGATCACAGCGATCTGCGAGGTCAGTGAGCTTCATGTATCCGACTCCGAATGAAAGAAACATACCGCGCGACAGATTTTGAGCACGTCAGTGGCGGGAAGATGCGGCGCAATGCTTTGTGATGACAAAACATAACCGACGGGTAATGCCATGGACATAAATGCGACGACCAGCAGTGACGACGTAATCTGAATTGCAACTGTTCAAAGTGTGATCAGGTCGATGTCCTTGATACGGGAAACTGACCTACGGAAACTTAGACCTTGCTCTTCAAACCGATAGCCGCCTGCGAGGAAACATGTGCCAAGGACGAGCACTGGAGGGAGCGATTAGCTAAGATCACAATGCAGCCACAAGACGATGCTCACACAGATTGCTGAGAATCGATCCAACGACTAGGGATGGACATTAGTCGTAATACAACTTTGAGAATCACTCGACCTACGAGACGCTTGTACAACCCTCAGCTCGCACTGAAAAAGAGCAAGGACCTAGACAGATGATCAGTTTCGACTTTGCATGATGAAGCCCAGGACTTACAGCTACGATGAGTTCGACGCTGTTGAAACATGATCAAGGATTGTCGAGCGAAACTACCAGACGAAAAGACATACACATTCCCCTAGAGATGAAAGCTGTTCAATGACGCGATATCAATCAAGATGAAGAAAACTGACCAATGCAGCGTTCAAGATACCAGCGATAGTGGATCCGAATCTCCCACACAGCTCTTCGGTGCCCAATGAGAACAGCTAGAACCGTGGATGTGAGCGTCAATCAAGGAAATGTCGAAGTGACATACATTAGCAAGGGGGATGATGCCCAGGAAAGAGACTGATGAAAGGTCAGTGCTGTTGAGCCACTAGACGGTGACAACAACATACAAATGAAGATCAACGTGTCCTTTTCGCCCGCGTACCGGAAATGAAGTATCCACTGTTGCCTCGTCAGCTATGACTCGTCTTTTCACTGTGATGACTCACTGAAACCAGCATGAACACCACCATGGCATTGGTCCCTGAATGCATAGAGATGTCAATTCATAGAATCGGTGAGCATCGGACACCCACATGAATAGATGACAATCGCTTTGAGACTCTGAAGGGTAGTCGGCGATTTCGTTAACACTTTAGCCACTGGGCGACTTTCAATTTTGTCGACGATCCGGCGCTGCCACCAACTACGACGTGGACTGCTAGTAGCAGCAACCGGGAATGGTTTTGATCGTTGTAAAGCTAAGAAAGTCAGATCATCGGATCGGGAATGAAAAAAATGAAGGATGACTCACTGTGCATCGGATACTCGGGCGTTGAAGTTAAGGAGGACATTGATGGCAGCTAGCTTTCAGTCACAACCTTTATATAGCGGGCGCCTCGTGGCCCCAAAGCTGTACAATAAACTACCTAAACACATCAATGGATGTCGCAGACAAGGGCACAGCTTAGAGAAGATAATGGATTTTGGCCACTGGCAACCGATAATACAAGCCAATGCGGTCTCCTTTCGGCGGAAATACAGGATGCACTGCATTTCCACGAAATCCACTGATCTCGTCGATCATTTTCTTGTTTTCGAGAACAAAAGGTCGCGATGGGAAAACAAGGGCAAACAACTGCTGCGGCGGCAGAGGATGATTTGACTTGGAAACAAGGTTGGTCATTCGGATGAAAATAGGCTCGCAAGATGACTCACCATGCACCATGAACGAAAACTTTTTCTAGATCCCGAATCCGGAAATTCCTAGATCGCACCAATTCTTCTCTGGCCCGCTAGGCGTCAGTGGTCATGGAGTATTTGATCATGAGAAACTTCTCTGTCGGAATGCACCGCAAAGAAGGTAAGCATATGGTCTCCCTTTCGCAGCGCTGGATGGATGGTCTGGTCGTGGCTATAGGGTTGCCGAGACACGTGATGCGTCGGGACTGATCTCAGCGGGCCAGTATGCACTTATCCCGAATTATCGGATGCCTAACTATGTGGCGATATGGAAAGCTGGCTTTTCGAGTCAAGTTGGTCACCATTGGATCCTTGAATATGTCATATTGTATGTCATGGAGCTCCGTATTCGCTTGATCTGATCAACTCTCCATCGGCTATAATCGTCCAAGATGGTCTTCTATGAAAGAACTCACTCTCTTGGCTGTTTCCTTACTCTAGTACTGAGATTTTTTGGATCCGTAAGCAGATTTCCGTGGCTATGCTCCGGAACCTCTTCGACTTTCCTTGGAAGTGCGATTGGTTGGCACATGGAAAGTGGGAAAAACACTGGTGCATCTTTACTTCCCCCGAACTCACATGAATAAAGTTATATCAAGTACGAAAGGTCCTATTCTCTCCATCGCAGGCACTCGGAACATGAGAATCAGCTCCTACCAAAAAGAACACTTCAATCTACTCATCACGGTGTTAGATTCCAAAATTTGTCAAGAATTGCCTATCGAACCAGAGACTGGTCAATCATTGCTTCCAGTAAGGATCTCTGGCTTTCTGGGTCGTACACTCGAATATTTTTGACTCGAATCACCCATTTTCTCTCTAAACTTACACCGCTTACGTGCGAACAAGGGATCGTGAGTCTCCCAAAGCGGTATCGCGAAAAGCGGTTGTTTGGTCATGTTATCGTCCACCCTCTTGAACCATCGGCTTCTTCATCATGCTATGTCATTATTCCTGGATGGACCCCGCTAAATTTAGCAGCCAAGGATGCTTTAGAGTTCGACGAATCAACGGATCTATCTCACTCGAAGAAATGTCCATTGACTAACTAATCAAACAATGGGCTTCGGAATCGGGAAACGATGTCATGGCCCAATCGAGATTTCATTTCGCTAAAAATTCAACATTTAAACGGACCAGTCCAACCCATCACCCCTCATTCTTGCTTTCCCCATGCCTGGACTCGTCATAATCGATGAATCGTCCGAAGTGGAATCCAACAAGACATCCATGGCCACTGGGCCTTTGACGTTACCGATGGCTGGACCTACCAACGAACCTCGCTCCAACGGTCACATCCTCTTTTGTTATACTATGGCGGCAGCTCTGCGAGCGGGACAGATATCTGTGGCATTGGCACCCGGAGAGACGATTCCGGAATTTATGGAGCGGACATGGGCAAATTTTACTGCGGAGAAACGGGCAGAGTTCGACCACGTTGCGAGCACCGAATATCGGGAGCAGCGGGCCAAACGTCGAACTTCTATGACCCCGGCTCAATCGCAGAAGGGCGAGACCCCCGTCGCATCGCTGCCCTTTCCGATCGAGGTTCAGCCGAGCAATACTCCAAGCGTATCCCAGAGTCGGTCTACTTTGGTTTCGCGCACCTCTCGAGATAGAATGCAGGCCACTCATCCGTATCGATCTGTGGCGCCTCCAGCCGACGCGATTTCTGGCAAATGGTATTACGCTGGGGATTACGAAGTGAGTTCGGCATTCCATTCATTGGGGATTATTGAATTTACCGGGTTACGCAGTCCGATATTCCTTTTCTCGTCCAAGATTATTATCTCCCAATCGCACGTATGCGCTCGTTGATCGACATACCACCGCCAACATTGTACGACCCCAAGATTTTCGAACGGCCGAGTTCATTGGATCGTCCAGGGCCCACGGACAATGAACTTTGGGTATTTGTTCCTTATGCTTCGATTGTACTAGCTGATGGTTTCTCGACAGCGCCGGTACATGCATGACTACAATTACACGGCTCCAGATCATGTAGAGCCCGACGACAGAGTTGATTATTACGCCGAACGTGTCAGAGGGTGAAACATTCCTTTGATAGGCGACCCAACGCCTCCACTTTCCTTATTATTTTACAACGATTGAGTACCGTGGAATCCTAGCTAGATATTGTAGAATACTTCATAATTGCCATTTCATATCATATATAAAGCTTGTGACAATAAGGAGCACGGATGAATCAAAGAAGCGAAAGAGACAAATTATGAATGATACTCGGTATTCTAAGACAACCCAGGTCTTCTTGTCTCGACATCGTCGGCGCCACATCTCGTCTCTTTATCCCTTTACCGTAGCATTTCTGTGAAAAAGCGGAATGTCATTATCTGAATCGAGAAGCCAACTGTACGACATACCTTTAAGATCTCAAAGTCTTTGTCAAAGAGCGTCAGGGATATTGATGGGTCAAAAAGATGAAAGAATGAGGCATCTGCTCCAGCCTTCACTGCAAAATCGGCGTTGAGATCAACGCAGCCAGTGAGAGAATCAGGTACTGCTTCATTCGGGCTTTTTGAATGCATCTTTGGTGTGAAAAGACCAGTACCGGTCAAGCTCAATGCAAGATGATACTGGCATCGAAATCGAGATGTATCGAAGCTTTGGCGGCACCACTGAAAGCGTCGAGACCAAGGATCAAGTTGGGGATGATGTGAGCGCTAGCAGTGCCACTCGAAACATTCGAAGGTACGACAGAAAGAGTGAAAGCTGAAGATTTGTCAAAATTAGTGCCCCAAAAACTATTCATTCCGTAAACTCACGATTCCCAGCGTTCGCAAAATTCCCACCACTGTTGCCACTATTACTCGGAGGGAAGAATAGTTGAACTCCGGAGATGTTGTATTTCAACACGAGTTCGAGGTCCACGCCGATATCAAGAGTCGCTTGAGCTTGAGCTGATATCTGGATGGATGGTCCAAGGGTCAGAATGCTATGAGAGGATCAGGAAGACGTGACTGCCGAGATTGCAATTTACTTGCCCAGGGAAATCGAGTCCAGGGATACCGACTTTGAAAAGTGAGATTGTTGGCAGGGTTACAGTGGCCTAATATACTGATGAGTAACATATCTGGTTGGACGAAGCAACTCGTACCAAGACATGAGCTTTCAGCGCCAATGATACATCCAATTCTGCATCAAGCCCAGCAAAGACACCAATATACGACAGAACCAGAGGTATAATTGTACCGGTAGCTGCCAGACCCAAAGAGAGTTTCGTATTGATAAGTTTGGTCTCTGAATCTGCTTTGAGATAGGCAGTAAACGCTGGTGAATCGCTCGTCGCTGGGCAAGATACAGACAGATTGAGAAGGGGGAATAATTTGTCGAGAGAGAAAGGTGCGAGAGTTGTATTTGTATGCTTGTCGAAACCAGTGAAACTCGCCAAAACCGGGGACCCAGAGGCTATTTGAAAGTTGGATACTATCTCAGCATTGAAGCTGAGAAAATTCGATCCTTGAATCGCGATAGACACAGGGCCAGTCCTGATATTTGATTGTCAACGAAACTAGATAGCTTGAAGAAATTGATCCACTGACCGGCTATGATTGACAGCGGCAAAGTTGGTATCGATAGCTAACCCGTAGACGCTGGGAAGCCGCCCAGCGATTCCAGTATTAGTTGTGATCTTGTCGATGACTGAAGCAGGGATTTTCTGATTCCTGTCAACCCAGATGTTCGCTACTCGAGCAAAGGAAGAGGCGCCGCACTACATCCAACAGATCAGACATGTCTTGCGACGCGATAAGACCAATCAATGTACTCACGTCTTCAGGCAATCGGACAAGCTTGCCAATGGCCACTCTCGTGTCGGTGTTATCTTCGTGCAAATGGGTGCATGCAGAATTGTGGCAGACGAGTCGAATATCCTGGACAAGAGCCGAGCCACTACAGGTTAGGATAGACCATCCTGCGGTATTGGTGATATCAGAAATGGCCGTTGGTGAACCCCACTGTAGTTCTTTAGCCCTGATTTGACAAAATACGACATTACTTACGACTTTAATCGACCCAGCGCTGCTATGATGGTAGCATTCTCTAGAGAAGCAAGGTTTCGTCCAATCATTGAGATAAGTGCTGCCGAAAACCAGAGACCACAGTGACGAAAAGATGAGGAAAAGCAAGATTGGTGTCATTCCGTTGGCATTCCGAGGTGGCAGAATCAGAGGAATCCGGAGAGAAGAAAGAGGGGAAGGGGATCATTAAAAGGAGCTGCCAAGCCGGACGTAACGAGTGCAATTCTAACCTCTATGCAGCTACGATTGGAAATTTGGATAAGAAGTTGATAAGAAGTTGGCCAACGTGTCAGCCTTCTGGACAGAAGCATCCGGTGTTGAGAAGCCGCCTGATCTACAAGGAACCTGAATCAGGATTCAATCTGGACAATGCATAAACGGCGGTTGAGCGAACGTGGTTTTCCCCAGCACGGGGCAGAGAACCGCAATGAGACCATACGTACCAAAGCAAATGGCCATACCAGGTCGATAAGCATTTGGATCCTGCAAGCGCCGATAGCCAACATTTCGCGGCCATTTCGCTGCTGGAAATTCGCTTGTCGCTTGCTCGTCGCGCTAGGTTGATAACTGAATCTTGACCAAGTCAGTAGCAGCCTTCTGAGGAGGCAAATATACATACCAGGTGCCTGAGGATAACGTTCCGCATCGTTGGAATGAGATTTTGTCCTTCCTGGCTGATCTTGGATTTCGTAGGTTGATTTTTGAGAAAGGTCAACGTCCACGATTTTTTCAGTTTCTGCGGTTGGATTCGAAGGAAAATGTCGATGGAAAATGACTCAGGGATTACGAGGAAAAAGCAGCATAGTCACTCGGAGGCATAAGTATGCCGCGGCGGATTTCTGGGCAGGGAATTTGTTTTGACCGCTGAAGCGGAAGGAAATTAGCTCCACATTTTTGAGGAAGCGAATATAAGTACGAGGGTGATAATGATGAGATTTCCGAGGAGTGAAACGGCATTTTGTGGCTGTTGGCGAAGCTTGGATTTCCGAGGTTCGTTGTTGAGAAACGTGAACCAGCGAGATTTCCGGTGTTTCTTGGTGCGTAAAAGATGGGTAATAGCATCACTGCAATGGGGATAATGCAGTAGTAGGACCAGCCAATCTAAAAGCACGAACCATATTTGTGGATGGTATTTTGCGAATGGCCATGCAAGCCCAAGAGGAGGATTACCAGCGGGAAAAGCTTGCATAATATGCGGATACCATATGAATTGTACGACAGGTAATGGGATCTACAACCACCTCCAAGAATTGACTGCGAGGACTGAGTACTGAGGAGCTGGTCAAGGTCACGAAACGTGGGAGCGTTACGAGCTCGTCACAGCGTGACACAAAAACTTCACCTCGACGTTCATGATTCAAATTCGCTGGTATGGATTTCTCAATATCTTGGGATTCTTCTGATTCATCTTTATTTAGATATATCGCCAGGAGCGGCCTAGTTGAGCTCCGTCCGTTTTTCACCTCCTTTGCATGGGCGCTCCTCCAGCTTTGGGCTGGAAATAATCTGCCATACGTCTCATGCGAGACCTGCCGAACGTATCATTGCCAGACGTATACGAGCCCATAAATAGGAGTCGCAATCTCCCTCTGACCGTCGTAGACAGCATCTGCATCACAATTGTCGATATGTACGCTTGACGTTAACCTTCTTTGACGATGATCTTGCCTGACCTTCTTCGCAGAAAACAATACACGTCCCATTCCCATGATCATTGTATATATACGACCTGAAAAATCCATTCAAGGTGCTTATTTGCGTCGTTTCTCTTGCTTAGATTTCTGACCTGGATTATGACAGCGATATCTGCCAGCAAACCATGGGACCTACTACGTCATCAGGACCTAGAGAGAGATTTGCTGCTATCGACAAGCTTCTTATCTAGGTTGTCTAGCGCTCCAGCTCCAGAAATCGTTTATCCTCGATATGCTATATGGGTCGTCATGTTCACGCATTTGGGAGGCTTGAGGGGATGATTCAATGAGGAGAGAGCCAATGAAAGAGACGTTGGAGCGACCAGAGAAACTAGATATATTGACGAGAAGGTCCGTCGGTGTCGACTTTTCTTTCACCTTTTCCGTGCTAAACTGTTCGTCAGCCCCTGTTCTCCTACGTTAGGCTGTGCCAAGGCCTCGCTTCCTGTCGTCATTCGTCGCTTCTTCACAACCTTGAGCTCGCTGGCTCGCATATGGCTCACGATGACATGTAACCTGTCAGCTCTGGAACCCGCTGTGCAAGAGTCAGCCATTGTGTCAAGGCTTCTCCATGGTCCACACCGTTTGCCACCATCTCTCGCTGTTGAGAAAGCAAGGGGTTCGGTCGTCAAGAGAGTCTCCTGGATCCCGGGCGAGAAATGCAAAAAGAAACGTCAAGGTCCGTGGCCCGAGATTCTTTTCCAGCTTGGTCTCATGGCTCATGATCTTCCAGAATGCTCTTTAGCACCTCTAATATGGCTGGAGCTTGCAAGGCTCTCCTTTCGCCGCGTTTTTAATCACTGCTGAACAGCCTATCGCCGTCAAATTCCACATCATGCCCGATTCTACGATTGAGAAATGTACGATGTCGTCCGATGCAGAAGGGACTAACGTCAAGGTCGGTGATTCTGCGCTTCCTTCCGTTTTCCAGGCTTATTGAGCTTTTAGACTTTTGTCCTTGGCACGTTAATGTTGGGCGACATCTTTTGGGGAAGCATTGCATTACTGCAAGGAGCTGAAGGCGAGGTCCGTTCATATGTCTCTGATTTTGCGATGATCTTGACAAGGTCACAGTAAAGTTTTTGTCGCTTCACGTTCTTTCGATTCAACCACTGCCCGTTCTTCGACAAGGGGCAGAGCATACATTTTGGTGAACCGCCTCACCGACTTGGTAGCTTCACATCATGAATGTTACCAAGGATGTAGGGTTGACTTGAGCCTTGTTTCATTGTTGAGATATAATGGGTTGGACTGGCTCAAGGGTGTCCTCGAGGTATGATTTCTGTTTTGCATTGCTTGAAGATGGCTCATGATATTTAGAAGCTCAATGCAGGACCTTTCGAGGTCTTGCGCCTTATCTCAATGCATATGTTCAAAGAAACTTTGACAATTGTTACACATCCGCTGTCATGAGCTCTTTTCGTTGCCATTGATTTTTCCGTACCTTAGTTACAGTCGCTGATTTACTTTCGGGATTCCCTCACTCGACCATGTAATCTTGTATAGTTTCTGCGAAGACGCAGGCGTAGCGCCACTGATCTCGCTGTCCACGGTATCGGCAAATCGTATATCAAATTAGTACACATGACCAAACATAAGTAGTTCTTCTCGACCATGCGAACAGCATCGCAGGAATACGAACTCGGTTCGTCGTTCTTTGTCCCGACCCCCCAGTTTCTCTTCTCTGACGACTTGAATGCAGAAACAGTCACTGGAGCCAAAGTCACCAAAGCCAAGGCTGCAGGTCGAAGCAAATCAGAAGCCGAATTGTATTGGGTGAGCCCTGTTCATCTCACAGCCTTTGCAGATCCTTGACCATTTCTTTAGACGTTCAACGTTAAGGTATTTACGGCGATTCTGTAACCAGAATGTCGATCGTTGACTAGGCCGGTTCAGTGGAAAGGCTACTCCTCGCAGGAAAATACGTACGAAGTTCTCTGCTTCCCCTTGACTCTGCTGACCATATTATTTGCAGCTGGGAGCCGGCAGAAAATCTCAAGAATTCGCAAGATGCTCTGAAGGTGTTTTGGCGGAATGCGGATACGGGTGGTCGGGATCATGAGGACCTGACGTTGTTCAAGGTGAATGAAAAGATCAAGCGTAAAAGTGAAGAGGCTGGAGAGTCATTAGAATCATCTAGTGCGTTCGTCCATTATTCCTTCATTCATCTCGTCTTGACTTGTTCCTCAAAGAAAAGCGTACATCGTCGAAAAAACCACTTGGGCTCATGACAGCGCAGACCCGTCGTTCACCTGCGAAGGCGTCTGATGCTCATTCGTCCAAGACGTTCAAAATGCCTTCGTTCAAACGAAAAAGTGTATCCATTGATACAGATGACAGAGCTCATAAACGTCATCGAGGTCCCAACAAAGGACATGATGACACCTCAATGGAAGGGAATGCAGAAACCGCAAACAAAGAGGGAACCAGCATGGACATTGACGCCAACGTCGATACACCTGGTATCAAAGATCGCTTTCTCGGTCAGAAAGATCAATCAGGGAAGGAAGAAGACCAAGGGAAGTCGAGCAAGGAGAAAGAGTCATCATCGACTCAAGACAAAGTACAATCGATAAGTCTTACTCCTACAGCTCATCAGCACGTCGCTCCGAAAGCCCAGCATAATGTTCAAGTCCAACCTAGCTATCGCATTATCTTACCTGCGAGACCACTTCCGGAAATCATCCCAGAGACAGAAGATGAGGTAGATGGACTGGAAGATGCAGATGAGAAGGAAGCACTAGAAGATGACGGCGAGACTCCCGGGAAGCAAGAAAAAGCCGAGAAAGATCGGAAGGGAGAGTCGAACAAAGTTGCAGACGCGGTTATCTCTGAAGTCACGAAGATCACCACTGAAGTCCAAGTCCAGAACAAAAGCAACAAGGAAGATGGAAGACTCGACGAGTCAAACACTCAGACTTCTGTTGACGAGCGAGCTGTAGGAAAATTGCTGCAGAACGGGGACACCAAATCCGACCGGAATGGGGCCCAGGAATCGGTTCGTGAATTTGAAGAGGGAGAAATCGAAGATCATGAACCACCAGTGACAGAGGAGGGTGAAATATTTGAACAAGAAGTCACAGTCACTGCCAGACACCACGCGTATCACTCTCCGCTCAAGAATATCCTTGTTCTTTCAAGTTCAGAAGATGATTCCTCGACGTCTTCAGTCCCCAAAGTCAAACCAAGGTTGGTTTCGGTTCCATGGGATTCTCCTGACTCTGATATTAATCTTATTGTAGAATGAAATCGCAGGCAGTGCAGACCGATGGCTTGCTCTGCAATTATTGCGGTGCTGTAAGTACTTCATGGATTTCGACAAATTCCTTATTGACTATGTTTTTAGCATAAGTAAGTAGTTGAAGATGTTTCTCGGACAGATGATGTCGTTGACAAGTTATGCTCTCTTGAAAGCCTCCTGAGTTATCGAAGTTCTACTATGACATCCTGTAGTGCTAAACATATCAACAGTACATAGCGTGTTTATATGTTAAGTGAAGTCGATGAATAAGATGAAATAAAATCCAGAATTGCGAGTGAAACATGTGCACGCTTTGTTCAATTTGAATCAGGATCAAGGCAGTTGAGCAGGGTCAGTGAAAGGAGTAGGTATATAGAATCTGTGTCGTGGAATAGAGTACAATACGAGCAATGTGAGCCTTTGTAATTCTCACGAGCTGCCCGGATCAGAATTAGCTCCATTTATTCCATATTTCTTCCAGTACGTTCCATTTCTTTCCATTACATTCTACTACATTCTACTATCTTCCAGACCTTCAAGTATTTAAGTATATAAGATCAAGTAGATGTACGGTTGAGGAACCAATGTACTTACCATTTGAACTAGCTCTTCAGCTCTTTAACCAAATCTCTGCATGAACACCAGATTCCCTTCTGATCAACATACTGTGACACCGTGGGCTCCTGTATCTTGAATATCAACCCTTTAGTGACGCCTTGGGCTCCAAAAGTTAGATCTCTCTTTCATTCATAAGTAAGACTCGAGAACAATTGGATTCAAGTATCTATTTGTAACAGATACACGACAATCTGCAGAAAGTGAAATTGCAGAAAACAGCCACCTCCTCGGAGATATCCAGGCGCTCCTTGAAATCGTGGAATCCTGGGCCAGTTCGAACGCCGGTCGCGGTCGGTCGGTGTGATAACATAGGTAGGGCCTGAGAATATTGATTTGATTGGAGCTTCGGCCATCAACAAGTGCCAACACCGGCCGGACACTCCGGCACGTCGCCATCTTTTTCTGCTTCGACCTTCGTGATATCGAATTTCCTCGTTTCCTTCTCTTGGCTGGTCTGACACTGCCTTGGGACCAATTTTGCTGAGAAATTACGGTCAGCACGCTCCCTGTTTTTGGTGGCAGCTCCGACTTGGCTTGTAGGGTTTGTAGCGGCTTAAACATCATCCATCCCTTCCCGCGTCAAATTCCGATGCGAATCACAATGAAATAGAGCGAGGTCGCGCCTTTCCGTGATCATCCTTGAGGCCCATATCTTCATAACCAGGATGCCAGCTCTGCTGGTAACTGGTTACTGACCAGCAGGTCCTGACTCCTCAGATCCTCGTTCAGCAAGCGAGGCATATTCACATCGTTGGGCAAGAATCCCTCAAGTATTCAACATCCTCCGTTTTGTTGAAGGGCTTGCTGAAATTAATCCTCAGTCCCGGTCACCGAGAGACAGCAAATGTTGGCCAACGAGGTCATTGCAGGATAGGCTGGTTCGATTACCAAACTGATGGTCGAGCTTTGGTTTGCTCGGCATTCTCCTGGATTTCGTTGATGGTTCTATAGTGACATTACCTCCTTGACTGTAAGACATCCTGCTCCTATTTTCGTTCCATCCATTCTCTCCCCGACGCTCCCATTGGTGCATGGACACCCATATCGGATTCCCTTCGCTGCTCTTGGATCTCCAGGTCATCTTTTTCTACCGGCAGCTGCAAGAAGTTCAGTCACCAAACACGCCTTCAGACCAGTGGGATAGAGGCCAGCCGTTCCGGTGGCAGAGATACAAGTCCCCCTCTCCCTGTTCTCACTGTACTTAGTACTGCATTGTAAAGCAGGTACCATTCCATTGTGGTTACTACAAGACACTGTGGCTACAGTCTCAAGTGTTATGTCCATGGCAAGTCAGATTGAGTCAAGCTGGGTAAGGTGGAGTAGTTTAACAGAGCTGCTTAGTATAAGCACATGTTAAATTGGTTGCCTTTCAACTTCTATTTTGCTACTGAGTCAAAGGTTCAACTCCCAAGCTTGCCTCATTTTTCTAGGCCTGTGGTGTCACAGTATCTTCACTTCCATTTGGATATTGGACTGAACAGAGGGATTCCCACTCCAATTAACCTCCATAACCTTACCCTGAATATATGATACATAAGTAGTGTCCAATCCTCAATGTGCCGAGAGACAGAGAAAAAGCTTACAAAATTACTAGGCAATACATACACAAGAATAACAAACACACCAATTTTCGAACTGTTCTGTGGAGCTATGAGCAGTGCAATGTTTGTACTGACGATTCCCAGCTGTCTCAAGCCTGCAATGACAAAAATTGACCGTTGCGTCTCCAAAAATGCAGCCATTTGACTAGCCTTAGGCTAACTAGCTGTGAGCAATCATTGAAAGGACTAGCCTGAGAGTTTGAGAAGATGGAACCTGTTAAATTAAAAAGGAAGCATTGATTCATGCAACAGAACAATTTTTTTGCATACCTGAACCCTGCGGAAATACTAATGATGATGCACCAGGGTCCAGGGCTTTCTTTCAGAGTCCAGATGTTTGCTCCAAGATTGTGAACAGCTATTACACATTGGATCAGATTCAGTCTGTTGTCTCTTTCTTGGCTGTCCTGCACTAGCTCAAGTGCCACCCCAGGAATTAAGCTTGCTCAATGTCTATATCAATTCCTAGGCCTAAGGTGTCCAGAGAGAGCCAAAGATGGAAAGAAAAAGAGCCAGTTGAACACCTTGTAGTTGCCATCACACCGCAGGCAAATC
Source organism: Mycena floridula (assembly GCA_029320655.1). Lineage (NCBI taxonomy): Eukaryota > Fungi > Basidiomycota > Agaricomycetes > Agaricales > Mycenaceae > Mycena > Mycena floridula. The sequence goes on from JARIHS010000058.1 coordinate 123,688, forward strand.
ATGATGCACCTTGGTACATGCACCTGAGCTGCACCTAAGCTGTACCCAAGTTGTACCTTAGATTTGAGTCACCAGGCCAATTAATAGATCCTGGATTTGACACTTACTATTTCGAGCCAACAATTCTCAAGTGTGTGTGATGCCAAGATGCCGATGGCAGGCCATGAGATCACTCTCTTTCTACATTCTCTGCACTCTGCCATTGATCAGTATGGATTAGGGTTAGGTTTAACTACTAAAAACTCTACTAACAAACAATAGCAGACCATGTAAACTGAGGAAAAACAAAAGGTGAAACATGAGTGTAGCTAGTGTGAACTTGGCATCAAGTTTTTACTGCACAGCCTCCAATCACATCACATGTGTGAAAACAAGTCCAAAAGGAGCACACATTTTGGCAGGTGCAAGTTGGGTGTGAGCTGGGTGCAGCCTGGGTGCATGTACCACAGGTGCATCATGATTTGCCCGCAGTGTCACCAGCACGCATAGAATGAAAATTTGAATGACAAGAGACGACAAGCCAGTGATCGTGAGAGAGAAGCTTGAATTTCCCAATTGAGAACCATAACATAACATAACGGCCACGAGGACCTTACTTCAGCTGAAAGCATTGATAAGGTAAGACTATAGCTCACCCAGATTTAAACTGTGAGAAAGATAGCGGGGTTTCAAATAAAACCTGGTTTTGGCAGTGGGGCTGCCGACTCCGGCGCTGGAAGTTTGAACGCCTGTGTGGCATTTAAAGCAACCAAGACAACACTTGAGCCGATCAACTCACATACACAAGGAGACCGGACAGCGTCAGACAGAAGGCCCAAGAACCCACCCTGAGCAGAGCTCTACGAGCAAGTTGCCCAACGCTCGGCACGGGCCGGACTGCCTGACGAAGCCCCAAACCCACACTGAGGTCTGTGAAGGGACTGGTAATCATAATATTGAATTGATTGAGTTGTGACTGCCTGTGCTGTAAGGAAAAACAAGAGAAACTTGATATCGAGCAAGATGCTAAGATGCGCTGGGTGAGATATAAAGTAAAGCTTCTAGCCCTGATTTCAGAGGCAAAGCTGGAGAATGATTGTAGGATGAATAACAACACATAGTGGTGCATGTCACAGTAGATGTAATCTATAGTTCCAATCAGAAAGAGTAGTCTGAGGACTGAGTTCAGACAGCACAAGTATCCTCAGTTGAAGTTATGTAATTTTTGTAACCATCGCGCACCGAGAAAGCAGCGTCTCAAGTCCTGAATAAGCTCTTGCGACTTTCGAGAATGTGTCGTGTGACCAACATACATATATAAAAGGAGGACCAATCATCCTTGAAAATTCAATGCAGTTCAAATAACCCAGGATGAGCAATATCAAGCAGAATACCTGATACATCTTTCACGATAGACAGACCAAAGTCCATGGTGTTAGGTAGTCGGCATAGTTCAGATTAGACGCAGGATGGCAGTGGTGTAATGTGTCCTGCGACATATGTGCAACAAATTTGTAAGTCGAGACTGGATTCAACGATCTGAAGGAGAACGTCAATTATGCAAGCGGCATATTGCGTAACTCCCCTCAATAAAAGGAGTAAAGCTACCATCAAGATTATGACTCCTGCGCCTCGAGATCATATGGACAAGGTCAATTCAAGCGAAGATCTAACTTAATCATCAGTTAAAAGGATTCATCTGTGCCCGGACTTAGTCTCTATCCAGACTCCACGAGCAAGTGACAAGAAAAAGTACTTGTGTGGAGTCTGTTTTTTATCACAGGGTCGGCTCGGGGGTTCAGCCGTATTACGTACATGTGGACTTTGAAATAATTCCCATCTGCCAAATCACGGCAGGTGACGCGGCCTCGTTTTCCTAGCTCGCTCAATCTCGACCTTGCGAAGCCCATGGTCCTCAGTTCTCTTCATGAATATCATCCTGAGGCCAACCAAGCCAGATGTTGGACTATAATACCCGCTCATCGTTCCTTTTCGCCCCAGTTGATTCATGCCCTCAAGCCTTGCCTTAATGCCGGTTATTCTCCCTCCTGTGTCAAGCACCGACATTCATGGTATTCCCAGTCATCAGTAAATGATCATGGGCCATGCCAGACAGATTTGGGACAGTTTGGTGCAGAAGAAGCGGGCCTTTTGTAATTGGTGAGCATTGAATACCTTTTTCTCTCATTTTAAATGCTAAATTCTTTCCAGGGTCACCATTCATCATGTTCTGCCGCCTTCCGAAAAATCTGTCCAGCTCAACGTGGACAAGCGGGCCTTGTCGACTACAAACCCTTCCATCTCCAGTTTCTGCCCATTCCTCATCGCAATTTGGCATCATATAGCTCGAAAACTATCATGTATTTCCATTACTGTATTATTTGCCCCGTTGAGTTGAGTAGTCGCCTTGAAATCGCGCTGCAGCGCGACAGCCCATTTTCAAAGTCCGCATGTACGTAATACGGCTGAACCCCCCATATAACCCGTGGGTAAAAACTAGACTAGCCCGGACTCATGGCAACTTTGAGTAAAGCAAGCTGGAGTAACGGTAAGAAATAAATCTAGATGTATTAGGCCATGTAGGAGCCAGTTGCGATCGAAATCACCTGCGGAATCACGAATATGGTGCCCGGAGTTTGATGATTTAAAGCGAGCACCCTTGCTCGCATTTCCATGCAAATAGATCCGCAAGACACCAATCTGATAAATGAGATGGAAATATTGAATAACGAAAAAAGGAGCTCCGAGGCGTAACTCCAAAATGTACTGAGCGAGATATTTTTTCAAATATTAGTTGCGAAGCATCAAGCCCAGGTCAAAATCGTCTTCCGTCTTCCAAAATCCCTATGGGCTGTTGAGATCCGATATGCAACTTGATGTGAGTCGCGATGAGCAGATAACACCGGGGACAGAAGCCAACGCACTCCAAAAGGAGTGCCTTAAACGAAATATTGATGCACTCGTGATAGCCGGGTGTAACAGCTGATTTCGTCTGCCAAACGGCAGTGGTCATAGGCTGAGGTCATAGCCGGGATCACGAGTGCATCAACAATTCGTTTAAGGCACTCCTTTTGGAGTGCGTTGGCTTCTGCCCCTGGTGTTATAAAGAAAGAGGTCCAATAAAGCAGCTAAGTATTTCAAAGCAACGAGTGAGAAACTTGTGCACTCGATGACTCCGCAAGTCGATACTGCCATATGCAAGTTCAAGCCAATTCATAATTTCAGCTATGTCTTGAAAATGCGGAATGACTAGATTTGATGAGCATCATCCGAACCCGAGATGGATGCAAACTGATATCCAAGTTTGAGCACACCGAAGTAAACTATGATACATGGATAGATCAAGATGCAGCTTTGATTGATTTGATACAAGTCTCAGATACAGCATCGATGTTCGGCCAATTGAAAATCAAACTCAAAATCCTTTCAAGCGAGAAGAACCATCTTCGGGCACTCTGACAACAAAGGATGATTGAGTTGAGAGCCAGCTACTTTGGGCATGATTGACCGAGAGCTTGAGATTTCAGAGAAGTTGAATGTGGAACCCAAGATATAGTCTGATGCATATGCCAATAGCAAAGAGAACTGGGAGAGTTGAACTGACTCGGAGTCCAAGGAAGAACTTGGTGAGATCATACAGAATACACAGCAAAAGTGGGTCAAAGGGTCAAAGGGAACCACTCACCAGGTTATAGGAACCATGCGCAGCGCTGTCATCTCGAAGCCAAGTCAAACCCAAATATGTTGTGATGTCAAATAGGAAATCAAGCTGAAATATGAGACAGAGTCCGAGGAGGCAGAAGTTGATCAATATGTAGAGAATATGAAAACGGAGATGAAGTACATATATAATTGCGACAGATAATTGTCTAGCATGCTTGCCGAGACAACATGGAACCAATGACCAATTATGGGAATTGGAAGATTGGAAAGAGATATAGAGGACGGATTTCACTGGTGCGTCGTTTATTTTCAACGCATGTATCGTCAAACTGACTTGACCTTTGCAAGGTTGGACAGACTTCGCCCAGAGTTTCCTGCCTTGTACCCGAAACCATAACCTCGATGACAGCTTCTTTCGCCTTCTTCCCAGGTCCCGAAACCCATACATGATTGTCTCGTTTTGCTAAAGTCTGTCTCCCCGCCTATTTTACCTCCAGACTAACTACTCTATTCCAATTCTTCTATGTGCGGCCGAATGACATCCCCATGAAGCTCCACGAAGAGTAGCTGGGTCGTCTCTGGAGATCTGGTTGCATCCGAGGGTTCATCTCGACGTCACCAATATCCTGTATCTTGGTCAGCACTCTTCGATGGCCGCGATATCCCTTCCTGGTAATTATGCATCGACTGCGCTGGTATTTCGCCTTTGAAGAGTGGTGCGAACTGTTAGTGGGGGCAAATATGCGACGACTTCATATTCGCGGTTCTAACAGATCTTCATCCGCCGACAGCAATTATTGCATGGAAGAGGAGGAGAGAAGTCACCGAGGGACTAGGTCATTAGAGCTAACCTCTCCAGCATTAGTTTCATTAATCTAGCGTCGACTTGGTCGGTTTATTGGACGATTCCCAGGCTCTTTGACGGACAGTAAGGCATATCCCAGCTCATAAGTTTCATCGGCGACAGCTACGGTAGCATGAATGAGCGTCTGAAGTCAGTCTGAAGTCAGGTTTGAAGCAGGGCTGCCAATATTACCAAACATATCTGGCCCTCAAATATACACCTACTGAAGGTCTATTCCAAGGTACTCGAGCCTCGAATAGGCCCGGCCGATAGACCCTTAAATAGATGCCTATGATCACATAGTCCCGATACGTAGTGATTTGATCTCGAACAGTGGTATTGGGCTTCAGACTCAATGTGATGTGATGAGAATGAGCGGATAGCTCTTATTGTCAATAAAGCGGCCGCAGGCTTGCTTCACGTTCCTTCGTCGCAGTACTAGATCCAAAACAGAACACGGCATTGTATGGAATTAACCGCGATCGCAGATAGTGCAGATCCTCGAAATTGATGTCGTAACTGTCTTCCTTGCTGCTTCGGGACTTGATCAAGGCCTTGGCTTCGGGACCAACTTGGCATGAGCAAAACTGCGGCGTTTGAGAGTGTCTGGTTTATAAATTTCATACATCTGTCCTAGCAAGTTCCTCGTCGTTCGGACTGGTCACTTCGACATGATTTGAGAAACGCCACCACTCATTTATTGTCTGGGCAACAGAGTAACCAGCTACCAGATAATCTGATTATAGAAAAAGGAAACAGGAGATAGGGAATATCTCGGCAGGGCACGTCGTACTATTAGAATGGATAGTATATACGAGACTTACCCAGATGTTCTGTGTCGACATGCCCATTCCTCCCCACATCTTTAGCAGAAGCGACATGCAAGGATACGGCGATGACAGTATCCAGGTTGAATCTATCTATGTCGATATTTCCGACCCTGTTCTGTTCACTGCCAAGGGCGACAAACAGCAGAGCATTCTGACAGATGTTAAACCAGTGACTGACTCTGCTTCGATATCGTCTGGCCCTCTCGACTCGGACAGATATTGGTGGAAGCTTGATATACAGCTGCTTCCCATAACCATAACAATGTTTTTTTTCTCGGTACTCGTACGTTGTTCCATCATCATTGACCTACGGTACAGTTAACCGTCAATCAGGATCGCAGTAATGTTGCCAACGCCGTGGTGGCTGGACTTCTGCAATCATTGCATCTGAGCAGTTACGATGTAAGACCATCTTGCCGTCAGGATTGAACTTGTTGACCATGATTTTCAGTATAGCTTGGCACTGACCATTACTTTCATCCCTTACATTTTGATTGAAATCCCCTCCGGTCTCATGATGAAGGTCATTGATTCCAAAATTTCTCAATTACTGACCTTGACCTTGTATCCAGCGATATGGAGCTCCTTACCTGCTATGTGCTATGATTGCCCTCGGAGGTTTAATCACAACTGTGCAAGGTAACATCCTGGTTATTGGTGGGTTAATGAGAAGTTGATCGTGTCTGTATAGGCTTCATCACGGACAAGAGAGGCCTAATAGTCTGTCGATTCTTCATCGGGCTGTTCGAAGGTGGCACACAATTGCAACTTATCACAACGCCGCTGATGCCAAATCTTTAAGGCGGAGTTCAACCTGGTGCGGTCTTTTATCTAGCATCATTTTATCCGCGATACAAGTTGCAATGGAGGTGAGAGACATAATATTCCCGATCATCTCAATCACTCATGGTATAACAGAGTCGGTGTTTCCATGGCATGCATTGGGATCACCGGAATATTCGCAAGCCTGATTGCAGCGGCAATTCAAGAAAATATGGATGGATCTGGTGGACGAACCGCCTGGTCATGGATTTTCATCCTGGTATGTCCAGTGCTTCAGATGTGTGACAATGTATCACTCTTACACGACATCATAGGAGGGAGCAGCGAGTATATTTTGTGGCCTGGTCCTATTCTTCGTAGTACCGCGGTCACCACAGCATGCTCGCTTCTTGTCAAGGGAGGAAAAGGAACAGTTGGTCGTAGCTCTGAACTCAGATCCAGCCTATTTGGCCCAGGATCATGGACGTGCAATGTGGAGGCAAGCTTTAAGCTCCTGCTTGCATCCGCATCTTTGGCTACTCGCTGTGATTGCGTTTCTTGTCGGTGCGTCAACTAGTGATAAGGATTCGTAGGAAATCATCTTGACACAATTTAGGGACTGGCATGTCTGGTCTAGCATAGTACGTGAACAATTTGAGACTTCAGGAAAAGATCTCATATCGGATAGCTTTATCCCCACGATAGTGCAGAATGCAGGACACAAGGGGAGCAATGCACAGCTCTTCTCTGCTATTATTGCCGCTGTAAGCCTAGTCGGTGAGCACATTATGGCAGATAGGTTCAAATATGTGGCTCATGTATCTTCAGTCACTATGTTAGTTTCATACCTCTCGGACATATATCAGTCTCGTGGCGCACTCCTGATTGTGTCGGCGATGATTTCCATCGCTGGTTACACTCTATTCTTTGCGGCGCCACACGCCCCAAAGATCCGATATGGAGCACTGTTCCTTATGTCGTCTGGAACATTCTCCGTGTCTCCAACATTCCTCGTGTGGATTGCAAACAATGCCCTCTCGCAAACTGAAAGAGCTACCAGTTTGGCCATCATGGCTATCTTCCAGAATGCCGGTGGAATCTTGGCAGTCTGGCTTTTCGGATCACTGAGTACTGATATATCCTCAATATTTGTAGCAATACTGATACTTGACAGGTGTTGCACCGGCCTACAGTACCGCAGCCCTCACAATGGTGATCTTCATGTGTATTGTTCTGATTTTGACCATCATCAATATGGTCTGGCTTCACCGCCAAAATGCAAAGAGGGATGAAAGTGCATTCTTGTATAGTTTGTAAGTGTAATGCCGGACAAAGGTTCCATTGGTAATGGGTTCATGAACCCCAAAGTTTGTACATCAATCAATCCTACGCTCTTGCCTCTTTGGGAAATTCGTTGGGCCGCCAGAGCGGGATAACGTGATATTTGCACAGAGTTTGTAGCGTCACAGACCGGGCGTCATTCAGGTCTCCCTGTTAGAGGGAGACTGACAAGGGCTCAGAGGAGCCAAGGGATAGGGAGTCAATAGAGAGTGAAACTACGAACATGACGACTAAATATGATCCGGGGAATGCCGAGTAAGTACGTGATACGAGATGACTACCAACCCTCTGACACTCCCTTATCCACCTATGCAGCAGCAGCATGGGCGTGCGAGTTCTCAGTTCACCTCGACCTTGCCGGACCCCATCGCTCAAACTGCTCCGGACTGGAACTCGAGCCAAGCCTCCGAACATATCGTGACGTGACAGCGTGAGACTGATGTTACGATGATCTGTCAAGCACGTCAAAACTGTCAAAACGAACACGGAGTGAAGGATGCGGCTATTAAGTGGCAACGACCGCGCGGCAGGCTTCACAGCGGCCTAACCGACTTGGCAGAATAAATAATGAAACATGTTACATATCTACTCGTCCAGGACTCACTTTTGACTGAATAGTTCCTTGAACGTGCCGTCGCAGCTTTTCAACAACTCTCCGAGTCCTCTAATCTACATTTCTTCAAGTGTCTTTTGCGATAATGACGAGTAAGATTGGATTTGACATTGTAAGCTTTGCTACAGTTGGAATATTGACATTTGAATGCTGGAAGACAAGTTAGTGGATGCTGGAAAAAACATGAATCCGTACTAGTTTCTCCCGTATGGGCATTCAGATGGACCTTGAGCGTACTGGGATCTGTTATCCACAGTTTCAGACGAAGATTATCAGCCGATCAATGCTACGTACCTCTGAAGGGCTTCCAGCATATATGGCATGGATGAGCTCCCTGTCGTTTGGATGCAGCTGCTAGTTTCGTTGAACCCAACTCCCATCTTGAACGGATATCCCGAGAATGTTTGGAATGATGACGTGTCATATTTGACTTGACATTGAAGCCCTTTCCACAACCTGGGTATGAACATTTGAATGCTTCAAATACATCAGAATTCAATTCAACGATGCTTCTCAAGATTGAAACTACATACGCGTCTCGCCGGTGTGGGTGGTCATGTGCACTTTCAAGTTACTTGGATGTTTAAAGCTTCTGAAGCAGACGTTGCATACTCGAGGAGCATTGTCTTCTTCACTGGCCTGAATCCGTTGAACTTCAGCTGGAGGGGAAATAAACGATGTTTGAAAACTCACATGTGGTTTCTCCAAAGTATCATTCCAGACCTCGGGGACTGAACGATCATCAAAGTATCCTGGGACAATTCTGCGAAGACGTCCAAAATCTCAAGAAATGACCTTACCGGGAAACACATCACGAAGGCTAGGGAGCGTCCAGTGGCTAGCCATGTCAATGGGCGTTATCAGGGCGGCTCTCTGGGAAAAGGGAATACGTATCCTCAGACCTCAAATTATAACAGAACTGAGCGCCAAGGCCAAGAGACTTGGTTCAATTCCAGTGTCCTGCCAGATCCTTGCTCGGAGATCGGATCAGGGCCTACAGTATTGCTATACCAAAACAGGAGATATCTCGAGAACTGAATTCTCTCCGAGACCCAGATATACCTCAACTCTTCTCTCTGAAGAACCGGACATATTCAGTGTTGTTTCCTCCAACTGCGGATCGCACGGATCACCGACCAACTTGAAGTTGGATCTCGGGATTTCCCAGCGATGGCGTAAATGTCAAGTCAAGTCAATATCAGCGCCGCTGTTTGACGACGCCCGCTCGCAAGCACCTGCTGTACCGTTGTTGTGAGAAACCTGCATTGAACATGTATGTATGAGACGACTCACCAACGCTGTGTTTCCATTGAGATGATTCTTGGCGCCGCGCAACTCTGTGCAGCCTTGGCAGGTCGAACCTTTGGTCAGCCACGCGGGATCTAACGATCACCCCTGGACATTTTTTGTAATCTAGGCATTTCCCGGGACCGGCTGTGGGTACGCGGCCAAGTCATAATACACTTCCTTCCTTCCTTCCTTATCCTTCCAGGTACAGGAAATTTCGGGTTGGGGAAAAGCTCGGTCCGGTCAGAGCACAATGTGCAGGTGATATTGTATCAATTAATGTGGGATTTCACAATGTACCAAGTTGCAAGCGGTATTGAAAGTCATGGGCGCCATCCATTTGTGTCATAGGCATTCGCAGGGAGGCAATTGGGGAGCGCTAATTGACCGACACGTGATATCTAGAACAACGATGAGGATTTTGAGCGGAATCTAAGCTTTCTTGGCGTTGGCGCTAAGTTACGATAAGCGGCAATTGCAAGATGTTAGATCCAGGTAAATTGTAGTTTTTCCAGGGAGAATACATTAAATGAGACTTTCTCGATCCTGACCTGAGTTCAGGGGTGTCGTTTGCGCCGCTGGGTGCTGCGGGTTGCAGAAGGAATCATTGTTATGTGATGGACACGACACAGCCATAGCCATCTTCCGGAACTATAAAGACTCGATACCGGAGCTCTGTATTCCTCAGTCGTGCTGGTCACTTCTCCCCTAAGTCCCTTAATCTATCGTCACAGTTCTTCCTCTTAGCTCAACTCACCACCCCGAAGGTCACATTCTATTCAAACATAATGCGTTCTTCTACCACTTTCATCACCATGAGCGTCTTGGCTTCTGTCGCCGTCGTTACTGCGGCCCCGTATCCTGCGGTACGTCTCACCGTTTTATCTTGGAAGTGCAAACAGGACCGATTTCTATCCCAGATCTATGCTCGTGCTCCCGGAGATGGCACCATTACCGATCTCACTGCTCAGGCAACCCGTCTCCAGCGCTTGAAGAGTGCTGACAAACGAATCCAAGGCAAGGAAGCTGCACTTCAGAAGCAAATCGACGCAGACTTGAAGAATGTATGTCACGGTTGTATTCCTTGCTTTCTTGGACTCGCTGTTGATGTGATGATCAGGGTGCCAGCGCTGAGAAGATCGGAGCTGAGGAAATCCGTCTCAACCAGCTCAAGAACAAGGATGCGCGAATCCAACGCAAAGAGCAAAGGGTTTCAAACAACATCAATACTGACATCAAGAAATTGGGTACCCGTAGCGTATGTGATTTCGAAATATATTGCTGTCTATGCTGATAAATGATCCAGCTCGACCTCGACCTCGAAGCTCGTGCTCCCGGCGATGGCACCATCACCGATCTCACTGCTCAGGCGACCCGTCTCCAGCGCTTGAAGAGTGCTGACAAACGAATCCAAGGCAAGGAAGCTGCACTTCAGAAGCAAATCGACGCAGACTTGAAGAATGTATGTCACGGTTGTATTCCTTCTTTTCCTGAACTCGGTGTTGATCTCATGATCAGGGTGCCAGCGCTGGGAAGATCGGAGCTGAGGAGATTCGTCTCAACCAGCTCAAGAACAAGGATGCGCGAATCCAGCGCAAAGAGCAAAGAGTTTCGAACAATATTCAGGCTGACGTCAAGAAACTGGGTACCCGTGATCTGCACTTGGTACAGTCTACCATCTTTTACCGTTTGATTTATCACTGATGAGCTCTTGTAGGTTCTGGAAACGAGAAATCTCTTGGAACTTATTGAAGAACGTGATTTGTGGGACCACCTCGAGCAGTTGGACTAACGAGAATAGGACATACATAGATTAAACATCGTACCATCAATTCATTGATTGAATTCCTTCATATCGACCAAATGGCCTGAGGTTCTCATTTCATCATCAATCGGTACCTCAAAGTGGCTCACAATATCTTAGCCTTTGAGAGTCCACTTTCAAGAAGGTGTGCTCCAGGTATGTCGTGTCACATCTACAGAGCTGACACAACAGAGTAATGCGATTGACGGACATCGCCGTGCCTGTGAGAAAGCTTTATGTGGATATCTCCTCTTAGGCTTTTGATCGCAATAAAACACTTGAACTGAGTAAAAATCCGGTTCATAATCTTGAGCGACCAGTGTGTGAAGCCAGCTCTTCAAAGCCCCATCCCGACGGTTGATTATACTGCTGTCTCTATACTGTAAATAACGAATTACAGCTAATTGCAGTACCTAAGTCGCGGCATCATTTTTGATCAAAATTTGATGCTGTGAAAGAATAAATTGTAGCATGCTCAATTCATATTGTATTGGCCTCGGAGTAGGCTCCAAATTTTCCTTTTTCATTGCTTTAAATCATAGGATAGATAGCCCAATGTATCTGAGCAGCTTTAGTCATGCCATGAGCAGTAAGTACAATTATCTTTTCTGGAATTTTCTACAATGTTTATATATGTCTATCAAGTAGTTAAGGGCACTTAAAACATTGCCAATGAGTTCTGACACATTGAAAGACCCAAACTCACTAAAATTGTACTTACTACCTATGGCATGACTAAAGCTGCTCAGATACATTGGGCTATCTATCCTATGATTTAAAGCAATGAAAAAGAAAATTTGGAGCCTACTCCGAGGCCAATACAATATGAATTGAGCATGCTACGATTTATTCTTTCACAGCATCAAATTTTGATCAAAAATGATGCTGCACCTTAGGTACTGCAATTAGCTGTAAAGTAATATACATCTGTGTTCAGCAACCTGTGGTCACCACAAAGTCCATATCCTCCCAGGGTTTGCGCTCGGACTGTGAGAAACCCACATCTTCATTGACATGATCATTGATCCTGGAACTTGCGGAGAGTCTGTATCTTGGGGTATGGGGAGGAGTCTAGTATTCCAACTCAGCACCTTAGGGCAGCATGTAAGATATTATGCCTACTACAAAGTTCTAGATATCATTGTAAGTGTGTCAACCTGTGTAACAGATCGGCAAGCATGTACTATCTCAATCGGCACCTGTTGAGAGGGAATAATGATCTCTAGAAAGGGAATGTGAAGGTCCTGGTAGAAATATTGACCTTCTAACTTGAATGCAAGATTGTAATCCTCTTGCTTGACCCAGCTACACGGATACCCGAGGGGCTTCGACCTACTTGGTGTTAACGTTGGGTCGAGTGTCCAAAGAAAGAGTATTTGTAAGCTAGCAGACAAGACAAGTGTTACAAAGCAAGAGGTATGTGTTGAGTCTTGAGTCTTGATAGTGTGAGTTGAGAGCAAGTTGATGGCGTTGATTCAACGGAGGGAATAGGTATATGAACGGCGCGTATTTATACTAAATGGGCTTATGATGAGTAATATGATTTGTATAAGCATTTAACAGCAATAGAAAAGAAAGGACCCTTGACAATTGCGGTGAAGGCCAGATCCGGAATCCGGACAAATTTTGAGATTTTGACCTTGTATGCCTGGTGCAATTCCGGACAAAATCAGCTTTCCAGCGCGGCATGCCTGATCCGTATCTGGACAGATTCCGGACAAAAACTGAGAAATTTGGTCGATTTTGGTGTGGGAAAAAGATTTGGCTTACTAACCGTCCAAAATAGGCAATTTAGTCCGGACAAATTTTGGATTTTGGCCAAAGGCTTGATCCAAATCCGGACAGATTTTCCAAAATAGCTGATTTTCGGTCCGGACAAAATCTTGGAAAAAATGGCAAAACGGGTCAGGCCTTTACCGCAACTGTCAAGGGTCCTGAAAAGAAGCGCATACACAGCCTCAAGAAGCACGGCGGGCTTCTTTATTGGGCGATGCCGCATCTCGGCGGATCTGATCTAGATCCATATCTAGATCCCGAAGCTCGGGGTCGGTGATCGCTTGATAAGCCACGATAAGGCTCGTGACCTTGACCATTACAGGGAAACAGCGCATTGTCACCTCGATTCTGCCAAACATCCCGTGCATTCAATCTGTAAAGTCATTAGACAGAGAACGACGGTAAAGTAAAAGCCGTACGAGCTGAGGATTGTCATCAGGTATAGTCTCGAGAGCGCTAAATCTCATGCGAAGTAGCTGGGGAGTGATGAGATGTGTCTAACATGTCAACGACCAGCTCACATGGTTGAATCCTGTGAACAGGTAAGTTAAGCAGTCTCACAAAGCAACTTGAAGGAGACCTTCAGAATCATGAACACTAGTGCAGCAGAGATTGCAAACAGCGACGTCAGAGCACCAGTTTGGACCGTCACTGTATATAATTTAGCTTTGATTCACCTAGCGGAGCTTTCACACCATACGACGGATGATACAGTTCACATATGCTTCCAGAAGAGTATTGAAACCGCTCTTCCTGATCCATTGCCAGTGCATATTATTCATGGAAGATCAGACGTCAGGGAAAGTAGAAGCCTACCAGTGAATACACAAGAACTCCGGTGATTAGGATATCACATATAGCGGACGAGATTAGCTACGTCATCGGAGCAGCACGGAACTCTGGAGATTGTGAGAAATCGGTTTTTAATGAGACAGACACGGTTGTCCAAATAGATCCACCTGCACCTTGATGAACAATCAGTCTGTCTTGAACTTCCACGTACAAAATGAGACCAATGCCGCAGTCACAGGACCATGACTTTCTTTCAGTTATTACCATAATACGCCACGCCATCAATATTTGGATCGGGGTAGATATGATTCCCTGTTGGCGTCAGGACCCTCATAAGTTCACAGAATATCTCTTACTCACCGCCAGTACAGGGTCTTAGACATCTCAAGTCAAAACGTCAATATGGAAACCAGCGTACTTAACGAACCTGTTCGCAGATCTACCGGTGAGATCAGAGAGAGATCAATCAAAAAATCCTGGAACAATTGAAGTCAACAGCGATATCAAACATGAAAGTAAAGGACTTGCTATACCAAATTGCTGGACGAGAGGTTGATATACCACCAACATGTTGAGGGCGGTGTTCACGGTGACCAATACAAAGAGGAAGAAAATCTTATGGAATGTTAGAATAAGTAGCCATTCACAACCATCCAGAGATGCACCATCCCATGCAGCCAGCGTGAGTCCCTGTTGATGAATGAGATTAACACGAATGCTGCTTGACCCGTACCGTTTAGATGTCTCATAATATGTGGAGGCCTGAAAGATGCCTGAGTGAATTAATGAGCGACGCTCGGTAATACCAACCTGAACAAGATTGACCTAGACTCTGCATATTAGTTTAGGACAGATATGTGAGTCTGACCGTCCACCCCATATAACATGGTACTGAAGAGCACTCCAATCACCAAGGGCCCGAACCTACAGATGATTAGTCGGACTCGGTATCAAGAGGAAACATGAACCGCGCACATCTCCTCAATAAGGCGCTGTTCATTCTCTGAGGCAGCTTGTTGTATGCTTGGAGGCGTGAGGGAGAGGTATGAAGCAGGACAAAATGGAAGACCCCTTATAAGGCTATCTGGAATATCACTATGGCTACGGATTCCATCAAAAGAGGCTATACTGTACATATCTTATGAGGTCCCGCGTATCTGATGCTGTACAATGACAGCACAGCTTTTCAGGCATACACAGTGTGGAGAACAAGAGCACCGAACCTTTATTGTCTGTGCCAAGTTCTGACCACTGTCATGGACACCAAACTCAGACTCCGATCAACGACTTGCATGAATTCCCAGATCGGAAGTCCTGGCTCCTGCTATGATTGGCGCTCGAGTTGCATTAAGTATATGTTTTGTAGACCAGAGTCACAACAGGGTGGCAGTGGCTGTCGAATTGTATTCAGATATCCCGCTCTACGATTTATATCAGGCTCGTCGTCGAGTATGAAGAGAATTGACAAATTGGCATCAAATGAAAGATGTGAGCGTGCTGGTGGACGCAAACTGAGAAACACACCGAGATAAGCGGCCAGTGCAATATGATAGGAACCACGAAAGCTGCGACAAGGATGAGCGCTTATCCCGCGCCACGACTGACAGCCTACAGGTATGCACACCTGGAATAGCTGAGCCTATGCCGCTTCCTCGTTGAGTCCTTCAGGGCTTTCCTGATGGGATAGCAACGAGACCAACATGGACCATGGGAATAGCGACAGCAGCTGGACAGCAGCATTGTCCAGCCTTGTCTAACGCTCTGTCTCCAAGTCTAAGGATATATTGTTGGGCTGGAACTCAGTGAACCTGAGTTCGGTTCGCAAAGCCGTCAGCCGCACACCGGATGAAGGCTAAGCTATCTTAGACTAGGAGACATCACATTGCGAGATAATCCTGATGAATGATAAGGTAAGTTCTAAAGTTGAAGTGAAGGGCGGGAGGGAATGGGTGCCGAAATCCTTGGATAGCGAGCAGCTCTATACTGTAGCTGATCGCAGAGAAATGATAAATGTTCACATGACAACCGAAACTCGTGCCCTCGCCTCGTTCTGGTCCTCAGGCACCTTGGCTATAGCTTGTTCCCGTAATAGCTGTACAATGTCGACATGGTGGCGGGGAACTTTAATGGAAGGATTTACCTCATTCGTATGGGGGTAATAGACTGCCGAAATGATTGCCATTTTTCATGTTTAAATCGTGTATGGCCGTAATAGTGTGTCAAAATTAACTCACTTTTTAGGCATTTTCAGCATACTTGGACCTGATTTTGGGATGAAAAATGCGAACTTGAGGTTAAAATTTCCAACTTCAGGGTCAGTTTTTTGTTGAACTTCAGAAAAAATGAGTCATACTTGGCATTGAAATTTTCGAACTTCAGATCCAAAGTGTCCATGTTCAGATTAGTTTCCATGTGATGTTTGGAGTTTCTAGAGATGGACACGATTGGCACTCGCGAGTTATTTGTACTCGCACTCACGAGTATTTCACATGTCAAAGTCATATTTGCACTCCCGCAATACTCGTGGGAACGAATATTTTACTTGCGAGTTTTTTTAACTTGCGAGTTTACTTGCGAATACTTGGTCCAATATCACCATAACTGGCATGAAACTGGGCAAATGTATCATTTTATTTTTGTCAAATCCATATTCGTACTCACAGCCACTCATGGGAAACGAGTACTCGCACTCGCGAATGGGGAAACTTGCGAGTTTCCCATGAGTTATATTTGCAAATATTTGTGAATACAAGGCAATCATGTCCATCTCTAGGAGTTTCCATGTAATGTTCAGATTTTCCATGTAATGTTCAGAGTTTCCATGTCATGTTCAAAGTTTCCATGTCATGTTCAGATTGACAGTTTCTATGTTTGGGTCTCAAGAATCCAACTGGCTGTCTCATTGCTGTGAACTCATAATTGTGAGCAATCAACTGTCATGAACTGAGTTGAAACCTTGCCTTTGGGTTCCATCTTTGCTACAGACTCAGGCATTTTAGTCTGAATCAGATGACTACTGTCCCATACGATCACAAGATTGATGCAATGGGTGGGAAATATCACGTGAAATTGCTAATATCAGTGTAAATCATCACACACAACATGTATGACACATTTTCTGGCTTCAGGAGTTATTGCACAAAGGATATGAGTCACATAAATAGTTCACAGCTATTGAAAGCAGCCAATTAGAGTCAATAGACCATATCTTCTGACATACAGTCAGTGATCTGGTGTACTGGTGGGTCCAGAGCAGGTGGGCACATATTATGGTGACTCACAAGATTATTTTCATGCCCTTTGGGATGCTAGGAGATAACAGGAAGATTCCCCACATATACAGCTCAGCAGACTGACATAAGTCATGAATGAAGCAGAGCTATAGATGGTCATGCACAGCATGTATGTACAAGATGTTGCATGAGTCTGAGCATCATTCTCAGGGAAAGTAATTTTGACATATGAATCAATTTAGATAAAGGCTATGACACTAGGTGACCACCTGCTCAAAATCATAAGCCTATTGGAACAGCAAATGAATTAAACCACCATTGACTCCCATAAGTAGAGGTCCTCTTCATTGCAAGGAAATGAAAGCACTCAGGTGTCTATAGTAGTCTATGGTGATCAAACACTTAGGCTGAGACTAGCCCTCAAGCCGGTTGTCACTGAGTGTGACTGTGACAGCAAGATTTCACTCGCTAGTCTCCTGCTCGCTCATCTCACATCAATGAACATCACTACTGACATAGATCCAAGTTCTTCAAGTTCAATAGTATGATGCAGGATACTGTCAAGTTTCTTGCCCTGATATGAAGTTCATGGAATCAGTCCAAAAGTTTGCATCAGATTTTTTCAAGTTCGCTGATTTATGTCAAACATAGATGTCATTACTGAACATGGAGGATTCTTGAAGTTCACAGAATCAGTCCAAGATTTCACATCAGACTTTTTGAAGTTTACTGATCCATATCAAACATGGGATGTCAATACTGAACATGGAGAATTTCTGAAGTTAGATGGAAAATCAAGGTTTTATATGAAGTTTGGTAAATTTTAATTATGACACACTATTACAGCCAAAATCGTGCTTCAGATCTATGCTTTACTCAGTGGCCCTGGAAAGGAATCCCCACAAACATCGGAAATGTTGAACCCTCAAAGCTTTGGATGAAGATATGCACCCGAAGACGTCGAGGATAGGTCTTGCCATATGAAGTCTGATAAGTCTCGTGGCTCATCTGAAGATGTTTCTTAATTTGGGTGACAAAACAGATTTCTAGCCTTTGAATGATTTCTGTGTGGGTTTTTTGTCCACTGTGCTGAGTTCTTTCTTTTTTTGATCGTTCTGGCTGTACAAGTTCCTGCCGAGTTATCACATCTGATCATCAGCTTGGGTCTACCACAGGGGCGTTGGTGCGCTATGCCTGTGAGCTTGCTTGAGAGGGCGGCCAATTGTGCTGGGACGATGATGAGGGGGTCTCCTGGGCTCCACACTCGACTCATCAGGAGAATTCCAGAACTCCAGTGTTTCTACTAGGGACGTATACCATGTAATTTATCTATTTATCTATATCCAAGCCTGCACATCGCCTAGCACAGGTTCAGTTCAATATAGTGGTAATTGAACCTGAAGCTCACATCCCGAAACTACTTGAACTTGACTTGGCCTTTTTCCCCACCTCGGAAGAGACGCTCAAAGATGTCGTAGTCAGTGGCTTTGATGAATGCATGCAGCTGTGGGCTGGTATGACCCTCCTGTGAACTCAGGATCGCTGCCTTCTCAATCGAGCTGGTTATGCTTGTGTTGACAGGTGCTCTTAAGCTTGGGGGTCGTTTGTGGTTTGGTTGTATCAGGTTCTGGATAAATAAATATCACGACTAGGGTTGTAAGGTTTGACCTCGGGAGTCCAACTCAGCCTTTCAATCTGACTCGGATATGGTCCAGAGGGCCCTGATTCGGGCACCTCCAATTCCGCTTCAGCCTCTGAGATCTCTTCTGTCTCGATAGCAACGCCAAGCAATACGAGCGGTATTTGAGACTCATGCCATTCAGGAATACTTGGGTGGAATCTGAAGATCTGTGAATGGCATATGGATCAGCACATTACTCAGAGACTATTGCCCAAATCTACCTCTTCAATGAGTTTCCCCCCTGAAACGCGGTCGATATCCTCCCAGATGTTTTGCACCATGATAGGATCCAGAAGTGATTCGACTGAACTAAGGTGGGACTGGATATTGGCGTGTTGCAGAATCTGCTCAGACATTTGGCTGGCGCTGTGGAAAGCCATATACTCGACAGGCACCGTTGAAGCAGACATCAGTAAAATGACAATTTACTTTGGAACTTTTTGCATATTTTGACTTGCAAAAAAGCAGAGAAGAGTTTGACATTTTCTTGGGAACAGTCCAAATGCTTTAGCATGGCTTCATGTTGGCCCTGGTAAACATTCTGGGGAGATCAACACTCATGGGAGCTGGTGGTTTCGTCATATCTGTCACGAGTAGGGTTGCATGAAAAACCTCCTGAGAGTATCTGACTGGTTCTTTACGCCGGGGGGTCACAGAAGGGGTGTTATTTACTAGGTTTTTTACCGGTCGAAATACACATGATTCAAAAATCTTTCCCACGTGGCTTTGCCTCAGAGGCCAGAGCCATCGCAGTGCTTGACCGAGCGCTGTCTACTCTTGCGGGATGAAAGGGGAGTTACATATTTTGCTACTTCCTACAAGAAAGACAGACTAAAATCATTGTTTTCTCCGGTATCCCTTCCAATCATGCTCAACAAATCAAGCTTTGCTGATTGCTCTTCACTATCCACTGCAACAGTATCGGCCAGTAGCTCAGTGATGCGCGAGGACTTCAGATTTAGTGGAGAGTCGATTCGAAAGGTGGAAGCGCTGAAGGGCCACAGCGGAATTGGATCAACGGCTTCGGCGTCATCGAGCCAGCTGTTGCCTTTGATGTCATTGAGTTCAGCTGGCTCATTGCCAGTCCCAGTGCGATAAAACTTCTTCTTGAGGTTGTGAAACCGTAATGCTGGGTGACTTGCTGCCTAAAAGTTGAATCAGTAGAATATTCTGACAGTCTATGAATCCATACCTTTCGCTTCTCTGCATAATGTTGGTTGATTATTGCGGTAGCAGTCAGAGAGGGCACACTGAGATTAGCACGCACTTTCGGCGTTATCCAAGTAAATTGGGAGCCAAGCTGTTCATCAGGGATTGACCTAACCCGAATTGAGTACAGCTTGAGGGCGATGTACTGCATCAAAGATCAGTAGGTTCATTAGGGACTGTCTCAAAAGCATACTGGTGATATTTCAGCTCTTTTCAATGTTGCAATTGAGGCCCACCATCTCAAGACAGCATTCTCCTTGGATTCATCAATCGGTGCATTGAACAGCTCTTGCTGGTGAGCAAAGGCAAGAATCTCACGTTTGAAGACCTCGTTAAAGAGATCAGCATGTCCTTTCCACCATGTAAAGTGTTCATGGCCGCCATGCTGGATCTCGGTTGTAACAAGGCCATATAGATATTGTGTGACATGCTTGTAAACCGAAACATTATGGACCCCAGACAATGATGGAGATTCATCGGTATTCTTGTTGAATATGTCAGAGTGGAGTAGGCCTGGACTTGTTGAATTAATGGGACGTGGGCAGACAGTGAATTGCGTACCAGGATTCAGAAATGTTGCAGAAAGGTATGCCAAACTGTTCCTGCCCAAGTGTCCGCTGGTGAACATCTGTGCAAAGCAGAATTCTATAATCCCATAGACCATGTCTGCAACCTCGGCTGGAACACGGTTACGAGGGTCTTGGATTGTCTCATGCATGAGGGCAATGAAAGCATGCCAGAAGAGATAGACATCTGCTAATGTCGTCTCATGGGCTTCTAGACAAGCAAGGGCTTTCGCAGCTGGAAGTCCAAGCAAGATAAGCTGGTCAAGTCTGAATTTGTAGTTGAAGGCAGCCAGCGACATCGAATCTGACAAATCAAAACATTCGTAGAAATTCTAGACAAAAGGATTCAACAAGCAGCTCCCAGTTGAAGAAAGGTTCAACGCACAAAAGATTCGTTCACCCATCCCCAAATAACCGTCTGAGAAATTG
Organism: Mycena floridula; assembly: GCA_029320655.1. Classification (NCBI taxonomy): domain Eukaryota; kingdom Fungi; phylum Basidiomycota; class Agaricomycetes; order Agaricales; family Mycenaceae; genus Mycena; species Mycena floridula. Next base: position 144,497 of record JARIHS010000058.1, read on the forward strand.
CTGGAAGACAGCGCTTGATAGAGTTGAGGGAATGGATAATGGTGCCAAATCTTGTTGCCCCTATGGATTCGAGCCCTCGACCAATCTTGTGTAGCTCTTGGGCTTTCTCGAGTTCACTGATAGCGATGTGGGATTTGGTGTAGAATGTGATGGTTTCTCAGGAGATCTTGATTGTCTAGATAATCATTAGAGCCAAGATCAATAGGAATACAATGGACTGACTGGGGCAAAATGCTTGAGCTTGACCAAATCCTTGAGTAAGCTGTTGGTATGATGTGACGTGTCACCAAAATCAAGGATTACAGGAAATTCGTCGATGATGTGGCCCCTAGATCCTTTCGTATTGCCTGTGCTATCTGTGTATATAGCAGCAAAGCGATGCACTCCGATATTGCAGATTTGCTGTAAGCGACATGAGCGTCAAGGTCAAGATCCATGAGAATTAAAATTTGACACATACTCCGATAAAGAAATCACCGATCCACTCTGCCGTATGAGATTCCCTAGTAGCCTCAATGCATTCAGTCATATAGACCTTATGGTCTCCTTCAACACCGTCTGTGGAGACATGAGCACACCAGAAGGCAGCTTTCCCTGTTGTCGTTCCACCATCACCAGATATGGTGAGGTTTGACTGTTGTGAGAGATACAGCAGCTGACGGGTTTTGCATTCTGCTGCCTCTGAAGTAGAGCATCCCACAATTACTGACAACTTGTGATTATCCCTAAGTTTCACTTGTGAGAAACTCACAAGTTCTGGTACTCGTGAGTACAAGTACTCAGTTCCCACAGGTACCTCCAAGTACAAGTGCCAGATTCTAGGATTTTGTGGACCCCAAGTACTGGACACAGTACTCAGCCAAATAATTGCATGAGTACTCGCCAAAGTACTTGTCTAAGTAATCAAAAAGTTCAACAGGACTCATATAGCAGTGAAGATAGATGAATAAAATGAAGCTAATTGTACAGTATAATTTTCTATGCAGAGCCATATCCTGAATCCGAATCCCATGTATCAATGAGGGTTGGCATATCATCACCAGTCTCATCATCATCATACAGATCAGCGCTGATGTGAATAATGTTGTTAGATTGATACTGAACATCTAAAAGCTAAGAGAACTGACATGAGAATGGATTAATGCCTGAGACCGCACATGGTATGTACACAAACAAGCTCCGAAGTCCAATGAGTTCGCACTCAGGCTGAATTGACTCTCTGAATGGCGAAAGCATGAACGGCGGTCATACTGTGGTCAAATATCTAGAGAACCATTGTCAGAATATGGTACAAGACAATGAATTTGGAAAGAAACTGATTTACTTACAAGTTATTTGCTGAGTACTTGGATATACTTGTGTGGCGCATTTACTTGCGAGTTTATTTGTGACTTGTGAGTTTGTGACTCATGAGTCAAAGTACTTCTCTTGTGAGTATTCTACGAGTATGAATCTGACATTTTGGCAAGTGGAAACTCACGAGTGCCGAGTACAAGGTATTCACAAGTGTAATCATGAGATGCTCTACTCTGAAGGAATCAAGTTGTTTTCCAATTTCTCGTGCGTCAGATTGTTCCAACGTGGCTCCATGGTTGACATGAACTTGCGCCATATTGGTCGTTGAGCCAGAGCCGTTGAAAGTCCTGCAATGGAGAAGACCTTGACGTAGAAAGGTCTAGCTTTGCAGATCGTATCTCTTTACCCATGGCTTGAGCTTGGACAAAAAAGGGATGTTTCGGTGACTCTTTTGCTTCTTCAGCGCGGTTCACTTCAGGAGTGGCCCCAAGAACGTCAAGCTTCATTTTCTTTCTGCCCGCTTTATCTTCCGCATCCTTCACTCTTTTTGACGGTGCATCCTTGCATCCTTCTTCAATTGCTGTCTTTTTTAGATCAGCCAAAAGGTGTCAGCAAGCGAACATTGCATGTTTTAGAACACACTTTTTGGGTCTGTTAGACCAATAGACAGGACATTGGCCGCTGACATCCCCTGAACACTGCCAAAGAGTTTTGCTGTCGACTCCCTTGGTTTTATCATAGACTTTGACAAGGAGTTGATCCAGGATCTTCAACTTGGGTCGACTGCCAGCATTCTTTCCAGTAATCTCGTTCTTCTTGTGCTTAGGAGCAACTCAAATGAGATTGGATTCAGCATCGACATGGTCTTCTTGGACAATTTCAGAATCTGACTCATCATCAGATTTAGAGTCATCGCTATTGCAGAGTTCTGCAGTTTTGCGCTTCACTCCGATATTACTGGTCATAGTCTTGATGTCATTCGCAATATTGTCTCGTTTCTGCTGGGCACCACTGACAGCTTTCATCGTTTGAGACTTGACAGTGGCCTTGGCCCCTGTTTTCGTGTCCTTTGACGGTCGGTGACTTGGTGTCAGTGCTGGTTTGGGCTGATTTGTAAGAGATTCGAGTGAAGGAACAGGCTAGACGAATTTTCAGTTTGTCATTCCGAGTTGTTCTACCAAGATAAGTACTTACTGCAAGTTTGAGAAGTCGGACAATATCAATGAAATTTCTGGCACGTAGGACATTGACTTGATATGGATCAGATAAATCAGTCCCTAGATAGCGGTGCAAGATGCTATCCATAGCCAGAACTCCACAAGAGTAGGAATCTCTTTGGCGAGAGATTGGCATAGGTACAACATCAAAGAGCTCGTCTAGCCCATAATGACAACCAAGCCACCATCGAATGCAATCAACAACTTCCAACATCGAATCTGGCAAACGGGAAGCGGTAGGGTCACCGATGAGGATATCAGAGTGAGTCAGATCAATCACAATGATAATCCAATGATTTCCCAATATCCCCTGCATTTCTGACGGCAATTTGAGGACTCCATTCTCCAGCAAGACATTAAGAGGAAAGGCAAGTTCAGCCCATTCACCGCCCACCAAGGCTTGACCAGCATCACAGAGACACTGGTGGCTGTTTGTTGAATAGCTGTTGCGACAGAGTCGATAGCTCTGCAGCAGAGTCCCTGACCAGTAAGGATCAAGGATCAGCGGAGGTTTGTCGAAAGTCATCATGTTTCGAGTTGCAAAAGATAACTGTCTGGCTATTTGAGATAGAACATCTATCACAAATCTGATACTTACCTGTTCAGAGGTTTGGTTGTTTGATGAAGGGAATAAGTTTTGAATCAGATAGGTAGCAGAGATGCTGTTATATAACAAAAGATGTTCTTGAGTCTGAGGACTTATGCACTCAGACCCTCAGTTTATATACATGGATTCTAAGGACCCCAGACACTACCTAAGACCTATGATACCCTATGCTGACTGATAAATAATACTTGGCGCTTATTAATATGTAGTAGCATCAGTCAGCAGTATACTTGGCGCTGACGACTGATGTATATAATGGATGACTGATCTCTTTCACATGGTATGCCATAACGATGTGATGGTAGTCTAGACCTGTGCATATCCCCAATGTTACAGACAATTGATGGTATCCATCCTGGACTGATGAGAAGTTATAATGATTATATGTCACAGATAAGATCGATGGGAGTTTAGATAAGAGGCGAAGAGAGATTAGATGTATAGGGAGTAAATCTGTGACAACATCATCGTTCAACCACTGGTTCGTGAAGAGTGCTGACATCGATGTTGTACCGCCAAAGTTCCTTGGAATAGGTGTGTTCCAGGGTAGAACCTGCAAGACCTGACATGCAGCTTTGATAACAGGGCTACTCTTTCGCATCTCTTTCATGCTAGCGAAGGCCTGGATCCACATTGCCTGCACTGCGATCACAAAATGGAGGTTTGACCACTATCCAAAGGACCAGAGCAGGAGTCAAACCTCTCGATCTGAGGTATGCACAGAAATGTGACAAATTGACTTTTTCCCACTTGCGACAGCCTTCTGGATTCAGATATAAAGACCTTGAAGCTCCTTTTCACTAGGAAAAGGAAGGCTGAGGATAATTTAGATGGTCTGTGGATTGAAGGAGGATGGTTGAACTGAAAACAATGCATCATCATTAAGGTGAGCATAGATTTCATTTGGTGAGACTGGTGGTGTACGGAAGGCAATGAGATCGGGGATTGTAAGCATTGCAGATGGCAGAAGCAATGCAGTATCAATAAAGTCTTGTGGAATTTGTGGAATTTCCATGGTTGATAAAGTTGATTGAATGTGGATAACAGGAGAGTCTCTTGCTTTCGACTTGAAAAATTCGTTGTTCTCTGTGACTGTGACATCATATGAACCGGCACATGATGGTAAAGAACATCCTGAATCTGGTCTCTTGAGGGGGTAGGTATTTTACCAGGTAAATAACAGTAAATAACTGGTCGAAAACTATAGGTTTTTCGTGCAATCCTAGTCACGAGGCTGTTCGGATCAACTTCAACATAATGTCAACAAAGGACAAACAAACCCCCCCCGTCTCCCCCCAGCACCAGCCAGCGACATCCATTGTATCTCCTGACAATAAAGGTGTTTATAGCGAGCTCTGGTGCGTATATTTCATCTGCTTTGTCCCTCACAGGTGATATGTCTGCCCAGTTTCCCTTTGTGACACTGAGGGATGCTAGCAATGTTGACGAGGTCATCTGCCACTGAGTTTTTGTTCGGAGATGGTTTGGAACAGGCTCGGGGTGCCAGGGTTCTTCTTGAAGTTCATGAATGCTGCATTAGAATATCTCATATTGATTTTGTATTTCTATGCTCATGCTTTTTGCAAAAGTGGACTCATCTTTTGTGAGTTTCTGCTTTTCGCACTTTTTGCATATTTTTGCGTATTTTTACGTATTTTTGCATACGTACAAGCGCAAAAAGTAATTTGACAAGTTCCTGATGGATGGATAATAATAAACCATGTCAAGAAATTGCTAGAGGAGATGAGCGGAATATTGACTCGATGTCGATGAAAGCACCTGTTGTTGATCAAGCTGGGTCAGACAGTGTGCCAGAGATGGGTCCAGCCGTTTGAGCTTGCCAGGCAATGACGCTTTCCAGAAGCTTTTTGATGAGATCCTCTCTGAATTCTCTTTGGCAGTCCAGTTCTGGGCATATCCTAGGTGTTGTGAAGCATCTGCCTGATCCAGAAATCTTGCTAGTGTGGCGTCAAAGTTTGTCTCACGAGCCAAGACACAAAGATCTTCCATTGCCCTATCGTCTTTGACCATAAGTACAGCTCCACCCTATCTCGGTTTCGACTACAAAGCAGTAGCTATGAGAGTTGGGTCGCTAAATTCATGGATGACATAGCTTGTCCCAAACATAGAACTTACTACCCACCACTGAATCTCACATAATTCCAAGCTTTACATGCACTTAATCGCCTCCTCGCTGACATAATTGACATGTGTCAGCAAATTGGCAGGTGGTGTTTCACAAGGCTCAAGTGTTATGTCCGTGGTGGGTTGATATTCAAGCCAGCTAAGATAGGCTACTTAATAAGGTCATTTAGTGTAGTTGTTTCATCGGCTGTGTTGCTATTCTTGTTTTGCTACCGAGTTCAACTCCCGAACCGCCTACCTTTTCTGGGCTTGCGGCGCCAGTTCAGTCATGTTCCGGCGCTTCTTACCTCAACTCACTTTCGCTCTACTGAAGCAGAAGTCATAGAAATATGAATAGAAAAAATGCATGGACCACGAGAGAAGCTTCGTGCTTTTGCGGCAGGTTTGTAACGCCCCAGGACCAAAAAGGGTTTATTATCATTAGAAAACACAAGAGAAGAGGAAAATACATGAATTTTTTGAGCTGCTGCATGGAGCTGCAAGTAGTGCGAGCCGTGTGCTCAGGAAAAAATCTTGCACTAGTACTGCACAGCAAGCTTCACTCCAGGTCTCCTGGCCATACATTCAAGATCCCTGTCCTAGATTGCAAGCATTACTGAATGGACTATTTTTAAAATGCAACTATCGCACTATCTCTCCCCAAACATGGTTCACAACTAGTCTTCTGAAGCCGAATCCAGGGCTGTACTATGAATTCAGGCAGCAGGCAATGTCGGCCTTTGTGACATACCAGCACCTCCTAAGAGATAGAGAATGAAAGAATGAGGAGATATGGTCATGTTCAGAGCTACAATGATTCACCATAGTATACAGAAATCCACAAAAATCAAGACAGATGAACAAAAGCTCATGGGAATAACTTGATTTCCATTGCCAAATCAAGTGCCATGACATAACATATTGGCCACAAGCACCTTACTTCAGCCTTTCACAATCTGCAACCTGGCGCAGTCAACCTGCAATCATTGTTGGATGATATGTGTCATTCCTGAGAATGTGACAAGGACATTGTCCCGCCTTCCTTGCTCCCCATCAATCCAAGCTCATACCATTCAACAATCATGTCCCATTCTGCAGTAATGAGAAGTGAATTGTGATAGGCCTTCTGTTGGAGCAGCTGGTGGAGCATGATGTTGCAGCTGTGAAAGCGTCGGTTTCCCAAAATACTCATGGAGATAGTAAGTAACCATGATTTGTTCACTCAATTCTTGTCTAATTCACTCAAACTAAAATGGTATTCTGGTCAGAAGAAGCGGTGCTTTCACATGACATAGTCAGATTTTGGCTCACAGCCATCAATGCCAGACTGAAACTTTGCAAATTCCTGTTTTGGGCACTGTTGGCTGTCCTGCCTGAGCTCTCAAGGTTTTGGTGAAATTCAAAGTATGTGACTCAAAAGTACCCTAATAATGCTACATATTCACAACTTACTTCATGAAAGAATATTCAGTAGTTCTCAAGTTATTATGCCAAGAGTAAATCATGGTTACTTATTATTGCCAAGAGTACATATTCAGAGCGAGCTCACAGGTAAGGGGACTATGCAGTCACAGTAATGTTGGGGACTGGCTCAAGGATCAGTTCAGCAGCCAAGACTAGAGCATTGCACAATTGAATGCAACTTGTGAATGTCAGCGGTTGGACTCATGGGAAAATTAGTAAGTTTAAACATTCGCGAGTGCAAATTTAGACCGAGTCCTGACTTGTATGAGTGCGAGTTTGGCTTTTGGGAAATCTCCAGGTCATGAATTACTTGTACAAATACTCGTACAAATATTTGGAAAAATACTTGCCTGAGTAGTCACAGAAATGTCACACAAGTTAAATATTGACGTGTACATTGTGATTACAAGTACAAGAAATGTGAAACTAACCCAAACCTTCCCCCTGAGTCGACACAGGCATGATTGGATCAGTATGACAGGCTTTACCACCATTGTTGGGGTGCTTGCGCTTCTCATTGAAAGATTTGACACAAGCTAATTTGTCAATAAGCCTAGGAAGTTTGGACCAGGAGGAGATCAAAGTCCCTGAACAAATAGACTTGTTGGAGAGTGCATACCAGTGCTTGGAGACCATAAGTTGACAATGGCATGCTGCCTCTCATTGATGTGTCTGACTCAGACTCTGGGTATGAGTCCAAATAATACTTCTTTATTATGTTCACAAATACTTATGAATACTTGTACAATTATTTGTGGTTATTCACAAGTCTGATACTCACAAATGTACTCGTGACTCATGGGTTTCATAGTTATGAGTGCAATGCAAATATTGTAGTATACAAATATTCTACCAGTGCAAATGTGACTTTTTGAAGCATGAAACTTGCGAGTGATGAGTGTGAGTGACTCGCAAGTGCTAATCATGTGATACTCTAGCCAAGACAGAATGACCTGGAGCAACAGATACTGTAAAACATGACCATAAGTTCGCCCGTTGTTATGCATTATGGCTGAACTTGGCCAGAAGTCAGTTCAGCCAGCGAAAATGGGTGTTATGGTTTGAGGTTCAGTTCATTTTTGGCCTGGGCTGGTCTGGCAGGCCTCAGACATTATGGAGTTCGAAACATGTCAGTTCAGATGGTCCTGTTACACCAGGGGCAAACATGATGCTATTTTATGATAATCTCTGACATGGTCAACACCAAGAGTGATAGTTATGTGACTGAGATTCTCCCACAGTAAAGCAAAGTACACCTCATGGTAATTGGGTCTCAGAAGACCTAAATCATATCATTGCTGATTCTGCGGATTCAAAGTTAGTTCTCCATCTTGAATGATATGACAACACCAGTCAAGTGGATTGCAAGGAATGAATATAACAAGTGAACAGAGGCTTTGAGTGGTTGATATTGAGCTTTGGTTATGGCAGCCAGTGTCATCCCAGTGGTTAGCAAGTATATATAAATGTGACGATAAATGATTTATTTGACTCAACACATGCATTACACTATGTGTTTCAAATCCCGCCCATTGTTCTTTGAAGTTCTGCCATTGTTCCTTAAAATAGTAACGATTTCTGATGAGATGTCAAGATCTTGCCAGGACAGTGCGGCCAGAGTCTGGTGATTAGGCTACTCACACCATCCTGGTGGGTCCAATAAAGCATTCTAACCCTGAAGGATATATAGTGAGAAAATCTGGTACAAACTGTCTGAGGCTGTCGTTCATTGAAATCACCAGTATCACAAGAGATCTGCAGCTGTAGTTTTAACTGTTAGAATATTATAGTATGTTATTCTACAGTGTCAGATACCATAGTTTGGCTGCTAAAGCCATTGAAATTGTTTCTTTGGTCTTTCTGCATACTTGGGTGCGCTGTAGCCTGTTCGTGGTGGACCTTGCAGTCCACTCCTCGCAGCACATTGAACTGGGGCAGACCCCCCTAAATTCTACATGTGTCAACATAAAGATCTATTGCATAGATTTTATTGAAAATGTAGGTTTAGATGTGGGGTATAAATTATTAGAACAGAACTCAGCCGCCTGATGATGGAACAACTGAGGAAAATAAAAGTAATGACCGTGAAATATGAACATGCACGTGAGGTGCCGAAGAAACCGAAAGGCCAAAACTTGCTAAGTCCATCTTGACATAAATTATGCCAAAAAGAAAAAGAATGGGCACTGGCAGGGTCGAACCATCAACCACGCCGAGGTTTGGAGAGTCACGTGCAACTGGGCCCAAAATCTTCAAATAGCCTGAAGGGGATGTCCCTTCTAGATTCGGCGTTGAACCTAATGAGCGTGACTATACACCCAGGAAGAATGTGTTTAGGCAGACTTTACGCCTTTTATAGACTGGTACTGTGCTTGATTATGGCGTTGCTGGACTGGCACAACTCCGCTCGACCTCGATGGTAGCACATGATAAATGGATTTCAGAAAGATACAACTCCAAGCTCCTCTTTAACTATGTCTGCATATCGGATATCGCTTTGGCAAGAAATCATTTACTTTTTGTGTCAAGTCCCTGGAGTGAGATGAATTGATTGTAAATTTACATTAGCTACCGAACAGTTAATCACTAAGTCTGAGACAATAATCTGGATTCCCTTCCGGATTCAAGGCCCATGTCGGGAATGGGATCACTTTACCACTTCCTCCACCGACTGCAAACGTATACACGAAGATCATGACCGAAGTTCCTCCATCAAGAGCGGCGCTCAATAAGAAGCTGAAAGCAACATGTCAGTTCGCTGTATTCAACACTATTGAGCAGGACGCACTTGTACTTCCGGAACCATGTAGCACGGTACTTTCTGAGGTAGTATTGCGAGAAAATGGCCAACAGGAAGGACATGAAGGTACTCGAATTGATCCCAACTGAGAAAAAACCAAGTTCAGCGACAAGAACCGGTGTGAACACCTTGTCCCAGCCGAATTTTGGGTATCGTTTATGGAGAAGCCAGAATGGAATCGGGAATCCAAGTCCAGCGAGGAGCATGTAGGGTACGAAACCATATCGAGTCCCTGTGGCGTACAATGGTTGACCGAGAGCTCCCCAGGCGATCGCGCCAGAGTTGTAAGTCTGGATTTGTTGGCCGGACCAGACATTTGTTCCTTGTACCTGACGTAGAACGTCGCGCTGAGAGCTAAGGATCGTTTTCATGATGACATAGTTCAAGAGACCGCCGATAATAGTTCCGATAAACTGCATAGCGAAGGTTACGCGAGGCGGTAGTTTCGCTATAATCATGAGAATAAAGGCCAGGAAAGATACATGAGACTCACTGTATTGTCCGAGCTTCAGGTCCTTGAGCAAAGCGAGAGCTTGCACGACTGGGTTGTATCCATAGGCTGTGAAATACATATTGGCGACAGGTCTTCCTGGAACCATTGCACCACCGAGCATTTGTATCATGAGCCGGATCGAAGGTGCATATCCGACTGTGCAGTACAGCTGTTCAAAGTCAGTGTTACAGCTTCGAAAATACAGAATCACACATACAGTGCCGATAACTGGTACAAATATCCATCCGAAGAGAACCGAAATGATAGTCGCCCAGGCAGGGAGTCCAGACTTTGCAGCATATGTCGTTCCGATCGCGATTCCGAGGGTTACAACAAACACCCCAAAGTAGACCCAGTCTGAAATTTCCTTGTAGACCTTCATCTTGCGGTAATGAGGATCAGTGCACTCTTGTTTCTATACGAGAGTTGAGCAAAGTGGTTTGGGCAGACGTGAGTTGAGTAAGCTTACGTGCTCACTCCAAATAATCTTGTAGAGAGTCTTGCCGTGCCATAAGATGCAATGTGTGAGGGCCGCACCAATATACATCGTCCGACTGACTTTGTAGAGCAGTTGTGAAGCTGCATACCACGGAAGACCCTGGGCACGATCAATATTCCGGCTTGACAGTAGAACAGAATGATCACCTGGACAGCGAGCTTTTCCTCATTAAGCGTAAAGTCGTCATTGAGAATGGAGAGTTGGTCATATTCGGTGCCTGTGATGCATTAATACTAGCCGCGACTCAAGGAACAGACGATAACGTACCATTCTCCGAGAACAACAATTGTGTGAGGAATGGGAAGTTCTATTCGAGGATTCGAGAGAATTCTGTGGACGATACCTGGTACATACCTGAGTGTTCCAGGTATTCATGGCGTAGCAAGCACAGAAAGCGATTATACACACTCCACAACCAGCATATAGTGAGAGTTGGGTCGATAATGGCGTGAACAGCGATCCGATGGCTCCACCCTGAGGCCCAACATATGCCCAGTCGAGCGAGATCGAAAAAACACCCAGACCCTCATTGCCAGCAGCGCCTGAGAACTGTTAGCGACATTTGGGACCGGAGGGTTTGAGTCACACACCTCCAAAGATACGAGTAACCCAAGGACTTTTTCTGTCCGCAAGACAAAAGATCGAGATCCCAGTAAGAGTCGGAGCGATATACTCAGGGAACCATTCCCAAACGAAGATACTGATGAAAATGATCCAGAAGAACTTCATTCGCTTCCTCTGCATCACGGCTGTATGTCCCTATGGAGGAATGAGTCAACGAAAGAACAATGCAGCCTCTTTGGAAATGAACGAACCTTGAAAAGCATCTCGAAGAGCTGCACCTGGGGCATCAGATGCGGATAAACAGCAAATGTTGGATACTGAATGGTGGATCAATTGGGAAGCAATGAGGATAATGAAGATACCCACAACTCTACGATGAATGTTAGATCAACTGGGAAGCAATGAGGATGAAGATACTCACAGAGCGCGTCGTAGCACACCGGCGAGACCGTAACCGATCAATTGGGAAGCAATGAGGGTGAAGATACCGACTGCAGCGTTGGGTCGAACATTCTATCAACGTTCATTAAGAATCCGACGTCACACTGGAGTGACTCACATAGTACAGATCCTGGGTAGCGAAGATGCTGATCGCCAAGGCAGAGCTTGATGCGGTCGAGGCCATGATGGTGATAGCGACGTGCTCCTTCATATGACAGTCAGTTTGGCTTATTCCGTCACGCAGAGAAAGTACTGACTTTCATGTTGAATGGCGCACCATTCATGAATCTCCAGAACCTGTTATCCTTTGTCTTGATTCGTGCCAATGGACTGGGCCCGGGAATAATCTCTTCCATAACTCGACCCATGATATACGAGATGATCTGAAGGAAGAGCGCCGACACATCGATGGTTTGAGGACGGAAGTACTGCAAATATTTAGCAGCTAGCTTGTCATGGCTCGAATGCACTCACGAAAATCTGTCCGAGGACAGCACCGAAGCAAGATAGACCCAACGACAAGAACCAAAGTCTGAACGTGTATATCGGCAGAGTGGGGTCGTCATCGAGAGATATCAACCGTGTAGCATAGTCGAAATCAGTGTCTGGTCAAGGATGAGAAGAATCAGTGAAGAAAACCTGGTCATTACTTACCGATAGGTCTTTCCTTGCCATCTTCACCTAGATCAATCAAACGAGGACCTTGGGCAAAGACATCTCCAACGTCGACATCGTTAATATCAATGGCGCCATCGGGTTTCTCCTCAGAAAGCTTCTCATCAGTGAACGACGAGTGCTTGCTGGCCTTCTCCTGGATATCCTCTTTGTCGAGCGTTGGGACAGTGTGGTCTGTCGATGCCATGAGACGAGATGATGGGGCTCGGAAAGAGAGCTTGAGAATTCTTTGCTTCGGGTCCTTTAAGAAGGTTTCCACGGACGGAAATAGAAAGAGTGGCTTCATTGAATATCTTTATATGACGAAACCGACATATCGAGCACATGGTGCTCGAGATAAGTACTCCATGTGGGTTGGTTCGTGAACTCGGGCGCATGACACGAAAGCACCGCTTTATGTCAAAGTCTTCTGCTATCACGAAGTCCAGCGTGCTGCAAGACCAAATCGAGTGTGCCCAAGTCCCGACGCCGTCCCGCAACACAGAGTTGCAGTGGTTCGAGGAGCGGTCGTGGAACGGTAATGCGTCGGGGGAGGGGGGGGTGGCTCGGGGCAATTCATATAGCGGTAGCTGTTTTCAGAATCAGCTAACGGCATACGGGACCACGCGGGATGATATGAAATGAGATATAGTTTTGAATTCAGAATATTTTCAGATTAAACGTCAGGACTCGTGCATCGCTTGTGGCGCAGAGTCCGTGGAGTCAAAGCAGGTTGTCGGGTAATGTACGTTGAGATACTCTGAGAATGAAGCATATTGATGGCAACACTTCATGCCGTTATGCTCAAGACATACTGACAGCGCAGTGATGATTCCTTCCTTCCTGCACGATGAGATTGACACGGGTCCAATTCTGCCCGTAGACGCCTAGCGACCTCTCAATTATGGTACGTATTTTGCATTTCTTGAGATATCAGCACACTCCAAGAATAGTCAAGGCCGATCTAAGGGCAAGAAGAAAGGAGTGTAAAGTAAAGTACCCTTCCGAATGACGCTAGAATGTCGCAATCTGGTAAACCCGAGTCGCAAGGAAATGTTCCTGTAAGTTAGGGACATGTATGCCACCGTGCGAGGAGTACATGAGTTTCCGGTGGGAGGTCAATTGCGGTGAACTACAAATAGTCAGTGAATGCTTCGGAGAGATATCGGTAGAAAGTTACGGCTGTTTGACCCGCACGAACAAACGCTGCCGACCATTGTTGAATGATGGCCGACGTCGATTGAATTACTTTAGGAAGGAAGGAAGGAAGGAAAGAACCTAGATGGAGAGTCTAAAGACCTTCCAGATTCAACTCGGTGTCACTCGGTCAGAGAATGTTGACTTTCATGCCCCTTTGGGCTGCCAAGGTGCCAGAGGCACCGGTGCCGTCATGTCCATTTCATCCATTCAATTCAGATGGTTAATGCAATGATTGGATTGATTGTTGTGCCTAGGGTTCAATTCCCACTTGTGTTGTATTATTGTCATTTAAATTTTGACCTTGACTTGAGGAAAGCTCTGATTACTATATGACACAAGAGGGATCCCCGAAGGGGATCCCGATAATGCGGGAAGGCCGCTTTTTAATACAATGAAAACTCCCGCGGCTCGGGGGACCCCTCGAGGGTACCGAGGGAGGGGAGCAGGAGCGAGTGGCGCGGGTGCTCTTCCCGCGAACTTGGAAGCCCGGGATTTTCAGCTGGTATGACTTCTTATAATATACTCGTCCCCGGCTAAAGTAACCGGATTTTCGTTCTGAGCCCGATATCTCAAAAGCCGCTGCATATTTTCTCATGAAGTAAGTTGTGACTTTGGAGCATTATTAGATTACTTCAAGACTAAAAACTTTAAATTCTATGAAAACTGCGAAATTTTCACAAACTGTGCCAAAAAAGGAAATCTGCAAAATCCCCAAACAGTGTTGATGCCAATGGGCTAAAAGATGATCATACCCCCTGAAACTACACACCTTCCTGACTGTGATACCATCTTAGTTTGAGTTAATCACTTCAGAATTGGGCAAGAAATCAAGCTCGGAAAGTGCCCATTTTGGCACAAAAATCCGGTTACTTTAGCCGGTGACGAGTATTCAATAGCTTGAGGAAATAATACCCTTAGAAGCTCGAGGAATAGCTGAAAAAATGCGTTCAAACGTGACCTACAACCAAACAGGTACAAATGGTATGGATGAATAATGTTGCTCTCCGCACTGTAACCGTAGGGGCACGGTCTTAAGGTAAGTTACGCGACATCCATCTCCGCCTACATCAGGTGGCCCGTCCATATTTAGGATCTTTTGGCTGGAATCGGCTCCCATATAATTGAATAAATACCTAAAGCACAGTGTATGCAACATGGTTTGGGCCCAAAGTTGAATTTGACCGAGCTATTTAGCCAAAAAGCTCGGGTATGATCTCTGTGACCGGGCTGTCACAATATGCCCGCTGCTCTCTGCGAAGAAAATTAAATAACTTGCTTCTGCCATATTCAGCCGCTCCAAGCTCTTCAAGGAACATTATTAAGAGAAATTCAATGAAATCTACAAGAACAGATTTTCACAAACAATACCGAAAAGTATTCTATTCATTATTTTGTGAAATTTGCCCATGTTTGAATATGCACGTGATGTAGGTGGGAGATGGACAACCTTCCAGGTCCGTAAGACGGTTACGGACCCGTACCGTAACTTGATTTTCGGCCAAGAATCATGGCCACAATCTATACGGGTAAGTACAGGCCCTCTATGTAGCCATTTTGGGTGAGTTTCTCGGTGATCTATTTACCGTATCGGAGGAGACTCACCGTTTCCTGATGATTCCCGCCAGTTACGTGCGCTACAGTACGGAATACGGGTCATGTTTACCCGTACCGTAATCCGGTGATTTTTATACGGTACGGTGCGGAGTTCTAGCCCCTACCATATCTTCGCATAACTTCGGCAGCTATCTAAGCGTACATTGACAAACCAAGGACATCGGGGACTCGGAGACTGAGGTGAAACAGTCATGTTAAAAGGTCATTAATTTCACACCGATTTTTGAGCATGACCTAGGCCTGGCAGGACATCATTTCGTCCGGAATCATTCATGTTCGCTAGCTAGTAACCTGAGTCATTATCTCGTCGCAAGAATACTGAAACGGTAACCAATACTCAACAAACTGAACCGAGCTATAGTGGAGTCAGTAATCACACGCTGAGGCCGTCGGAGCTGTTTGTGCACGCTGGTCAACTCGGGCCGACATGATACCGGACCGGTTATGATTTCTGTGGCGCAGGATCAGCGATATGGGGAGAATGATTTCAGACGTTCTTTGTGATTGTGATTTTGACATATGAATCTCCCGATTGCGTCAATACAAATGGTGCGAGGTTGGATGTAAGACCACGCTGCTTTCAAGTTGAAGCTGTCGATGAATGCTAGTCCTCTTTCTTCGACAGAGACTCGAAAAGACCGGGAATACGAGAGTTGACTCAAAAGCTTTGTGACCATGATTAAACTAATTTCGACGTGTATTACTGACGAATCTCGAGACAGGGCCGATACATCGGATTTTGTTTGTCGCACATGGTGTACGCATCGATGCTTCGTAACCAAGATCTTCCAGCCCGAAAGATAATCAGATGGGCTTGTCACATCATCGTGGTGAACATGATGTCTTGGTATTTCCTCTTTAAACTGGGTTCTAGTATGGGACATTTCCCAAGCAGAACCGGAAATGACCCTGCAAAGACTCGACGAAACTGGCAGTTCAGAGCTTGGGCGACGCGAATATCTCCGGCCCGTTGAAAGAAGCTGTGGAGGTACCGGATGATCAAAGGGATCAAGTCAGTTATGCCGGTCTGTCTTGTGGCGGTCGGACCAGCCGATCCATGAGTGAAACCATGACAGCGGTAGATCCATCAGCGAGAAATCAATTGGAAAGAGTCCTACTCCGCAGATATGATCTGGTGCAACATTGGGATCGTTGTTATCTAGAGAAGCAAGCCGATGATAGTCGTGCTAGAGCGTTCTCTGATATTGTGCGTAAAAGGCTGCTTGAGGTCGTTCACGAGGAACACTGTGGAATCAGAAATGGATGCCATGGAATCAGTAAACTCGGAATTTCCGTGGATTCACGCTCCAAACCAGAGGATAAAGGAGGATCGTGCTATGCAATGATCTATCACCGAAGTAGCTGTAACTTGAAGGTACTTCCTACTGGGTTTACTACCTAGAGTACAATATGTATATCTGCTGGGATAATTTCTATAGGTATATGATACATATACCTGAAGTTTTAGGCCTTTCCAGAGAGTCCCCAAAGCATCCTCCATGTTCTAGGGTTCAGACTTCATCAAATCACCCCTACCCCTTGTACCTTGCTGAAATTCGCACAGTATATTAGAGGAAAGTGGCCTATGATTTAAAGCTTTCAGAAACAAAAAATTAGAGCCTATTCCGAGGCTAATCCAACAAGATTTGCACCTGCTATGATTTATTCTTCGGTGCCATCAAATTCATGATCAAAAATGATGCTGCACCTTAGGTACCAGAAATAGCTGTAAAAGACCAGCCTGGCAAAACATCCATTGTACAGGCTCAGCACAATAAATTAGAATTCTCGCTACAAATATATAGTGGGCTACTGGTAGCACTGCGCAGCGACTCGGAAATTTCTTGTGTATTTATTGCCCCAGTTGCATTGAAAGCTTTTTTGCCTGGGAACATTCAGCATTGAGGAGGTGCCACGAAGTTTCAGCCTGCTTCAGCCTCCAGGTATCTATTCAAGGTGGTCTAGCAAGATTATGGAGGTGAAATCCACTGGGATTCCTTCTGTGAGTCAAATATTCAAGTGCGAGTGAAGGTAGTCTAGCGCTGCAGGCCCAGACTGAATCGAACACGTTCCGAGTCGGACCTGTGACCGGTGGCAGAACAAAAGCAACCAAATAGACAAGGTGCCCACTACACTCAAAACCTTTAAAGTCATATAACCTTGGCAAAGTTGAATAATCTTGAACAGCCGCGGACATAACACTTGAGCCTTTTGGGATCCACATTGACCAGTTGAGCGTCAAAACTATTCTTTTGATGAGACAGATAGTTCTGGAACCTGTTCAACATTGACTTCAACATTTTTTGATACTTTTGGCTCACCAGAGAAGGCCATTCGCTGTCAGTCCAAAGCCCTGGGCAATGCCTAGGACATCGGGCAATTCAATAGGGTCGTTCACAGTAGATGATTATTGCACGATTATTTTGTCAATTATTCGCTGATTATTGTGGTTTTGGTGGTAAAATGATGTTAATTGACCGAATAATCAAGCCGATAATCGGCCAATAATCGCTACTGTGAAACCTCCCTCCCGGATTTTTCGCATTAATCGGCCATTAATCAGAATAATAATCAGTCCCACGGCTCTCGGCTCCTTTCGGCACACTGAGAAAGCTTGAAGCTCCGCCAATGATGTAAGCATGAGACGGAAATTTTCAAGTCCCTTGTTCTATGCGGCGAGGCTCAATC
Source organism: Mycena floridula (assembly GCA_029320655.1). Classification (NCBI taxonomy): domain Eukaryota; kingdom Fungi; phylum Basidiomycota; class Agaricomycetes; order Agaricales; family Mycenaceae; genus Mycena; species Mycena floridula. Next base: position 162,158 of record JARIHS010000058.1, read on the forward strand.
CGCAACCTGCGAGGTTTTGAACCACTGTACGACCTAGAATAATATGATATGACAAAAGCACAATTATATTAGCAGCATAATAAGACATGCAGAGGGTGACTACGGCGTACGCTAAAGACTATGGCGCCTGCCTCGATAGAACTACAGAAAGCGCAAATGATTCATTTGGGATGCTGCTAATGTAATAGAGTTGAGGTTGAACAAGAAAATAAGGTCACCAGGGATGTCCGCGCATCACCAGCACAGAGCCAACCATAATTCGAGCGCTAAGTGCCTTGAAGAGACCCAAAAACGGCACTAGGAAAGCAGTATGAGAGAAGCAGGTAATAAATTTGGACATAAGATATGACTTACCGGGCTTGTGCGTCATGGTGGATAATGAGGAAACGCATATCGGAACGACGACGTGGCAGTTTGTGATGAGCTGGCATCCGGCGGAGATTGAAATTCTAGCAAAATAATCGAAATGAATAATCAACGCAATAATCAATTATTTTTGCATAATCGGCTTCGGCGCCGATTATTGCAATAATCGTGATTATTTTCCGATTGTTTACTTGATTAATCAAATCAATAATTAGGGAATAATCAGCCAATAATCGAGAAATAATCAGTACTGTGAACGACCCTAATGTCGCTGCCCCTGCTCTCTGCCATCTCCTGCCTTACTCTTGGACCAGGGCTTTTGCGGGCAAGGCAGGGCAGGGAAGGGCGGGCATCAGGGTAGATGCCCTGCCCGATTGATTCATGCAAGTCATCGTAAGATTCTTTGTGTCGCAGAGAGCCGTCAGGATTTTTTTTCGATCTCACCATATGATGCTTCCACAGACGGGGAAAGATTTCTTCCCTGAAATGTTGTACCGCAATCGGTAAGTAAAATAAAATAACATGTGAACAAATTACAGGGATTTATCGTTGGTAAAGAGGAATCGGATGTGGTGAATCGCGGTCGGTTTATTGTGATTAGAGTGACCTCGATCAACGGTGAAGCATTCACCCATGTACAGCGTCACTTGAGGTATTTTGCAGTAACCAAAATAGACGGTTTTGAATCTTATCACCGATTTCCGATCAGTCACAGCTTCGGCACGGCATGCATATTTCCATTCTGGATTTTACATTCCCGCGATCAGCTCTTCCCCGACTGCCAGCACAGCGGACTGCTAGGTCAGTTCTACTGAATCAGGGCCAGATTGGTCAGTTCTCTCAGTTCCATCGCGTGATTCTCATCACTTAGTAACACTGTAGAGCACCATTTCATCTTTTGCCCACCAATCACCTTTTTAGCGCCCAGATAACCCCACGATGAAACTGGAGCGTAAATCGCCCTCTGTTCAGGGCAAGCCTCAGAATTCTACCGATTTATACAGTGCTACAGAGATTCCCTTTTCCCTTGCTTCCGAATGGCCTGACGACAAATTCTTCGAGTTCATGAAACAGAATGCGTTAACAATTCCACCTATCACACCGCCAGGCCCTCATTTCTTTCCTGTAAATTGTCAATTACTCGGAAGCACCCAGCTCCCATGCAAATATCGCATTCCATTGCTCTGGATATCAAAATACCAATGGCAGTCTCTGCAACTTGTTCTGACAGCGACGAACCGGGAAGCTGAATGGGAAGAAAAGAAGCTGCAGATTCTTCATGTCGCTCGATTGTGCCACGAGCTGCTTCAGAGAGCCAGGAGCACAATGACAGGTCGTCGTATCGACAAACGATGGCGGTGCCCCATGTTTGATCATGTGTTGGTGCGCTATTGGAATCATTGCTTTGGTCATGATGCCGACTCCATCGCGAAACATACCACGCGTTTTGGAGTGGGCTACAAAGGAGATATCCTGAAACTTGGTATGTGAATGTTACATCTCTTTTGTCTGCTATGTTCTGAGTCTGTTCCAGTGTGGAAGGACTGGGCGAGAAAAGGATACGGAGGATTCTTTTTGACCGATGACGAGATCGAAAATGGGATCACAGCGGATGTATTTATGCGTGGGCTGGAGAAGAAAACTGGGGTTTGGACGTGGACTACCATGCCAGACAGTCTTCCAATGCCTGTTCTCCCAGCCACCGAGGTTCCTCGACCCAAGTTCACGCGTGTGCAGGTGAAACCGGCGCCATCTGGCACGACGTCGCTTCACAAACAGCCAGCTGCGAAATTCGATGTTGTAAAAGCTCCGGTGAAATCCCTCCCTGTTCCTCGAGGTGTGTCTGACGATTTTGGCTCACCTTGCTTGCTCAACTGGATATAGTGCCACCTCCAAGCGCTGCTGCTCTGTCGTCTTCTGCGGCGAATCAAGTCAAATCTATGGAACATCAGCTCACAGTTCTCATCGACGAGCTCAAGTCGCTTCGGGAGGAACAGACGAGATCCAGGGCTGCACTTGAGGCTCTTCGCCACGAATATGTCCAATCTCAGCAGGAGCTCCGGACGTTGAAGCGCAAGTTCTCCTCAGTCGATATCAGGACGCCAAAAACTCAGAGACTTGGTGAAGAGGAAGAGCTTTTGTATGCTCCGCCACCGGTTTCAGCTACAGCCTCGACACTGGGTCATGCATTATCCCATCTGTTGAACGATGATTTCCTTACATCAGAGTCGGAAGAAGGCGACGATAATGGAAGGAATGGAGCTGTGATGAGCGTCAGTGCTCGTCCGCGGAAGTCTCATCGAAAGATTGAACAGTTTAATGTGCGACGTTAAATTTTGGTGATGAGAGTTTGATGTCTGTTACTTTTGTGGCTCCCCTTAACACGATCCCCATCATCTTTGTTGTATCACAAAACGGGAGAGGCGAGATCAGAAGGGTTAAGTTGGCTAAACAGCGGCTTGATGACAGATGAACTACAAAGTGTTCCGAACCAGTGTTAACAACTATTTATGAGCTTTTTTGCTCTCGGCCTTCACAGCCTTGGGCTGCCCCCAAATTTGCAAGTGGCTGTATGGCAATCTTTAGTCTCTAATCACGTTTCAGTGGAGCGCGCGGCGGCTTCGGGTGCTTCAAGGCCTCTTTCGGCGGTCTCATTAGACAGTTATTATTAGACTATGTAATGGTACCTGATCAATTTATCATGATGCTCCGATTGTACCACTCCGTCTCTCCAGCCATTCTAGAGACAGAAAGTGATAGCCAGGTTGACCTGCAATTCCAGTGAGAGAGATCCAAGCACATTATCAAATGGAACTTACATTGTTGGACTGGCAGGCAACCTGGACAGGCCACTTGTCTGGACAGTTTGGGCCGTTGCCTGCGGGAATCCGTTAACAAGGTACTAGAAGCGTAGTAAGAGAGAGAATTTGAACGCACAATCAGCTCCGGCGCCATCGCAACCATTGAAGTATCCGAATCCAGACGTAACCGAGAAAGCGTGGCTGGAATAAGATTAGAAATGGAAGTATGGATGGAAAGAGACAGGAAGAAAACACGTACTTGCCGACCAAAGAGATATCAGTGCTTGATCCGCATCCAGCGCACGTCGGGTTGACCAGGGTAGTTTCGACAAGCGTACATCCGTCACCGTTGAATCCACAGGAACCTAGTATATATCAGGATATGAAAGCTGAAAGCAACTTTTGCTATATGTACCGGTTTGGAGGTAGGCAATGGCTGAGTTTATGGGTCCGGAGCGAGTGTAAGCACCTCCAGTCGAGAGAACAACTCCGGCTTGGATCAGTGTAGGCTAAGTAGGGAAACAAATTAACAGTGATAATGGCTTGCTGAATTCGATTGACATACAGTTCCGAAACCACACCTGTTGTCAAAGACAATGGTGTGGGATTCACCCTTGACGAGGGCGACGACGGAAAGAAGAGCAACGAGAGTGAATTTGGAGAACATGAGGGAAGAGGGGGTGTACTCTGGAGATGAACAACGGAGTGAAGAATTATTAGCCCATGGATGCCCGAACTTTATACCCCGTAAAGGCTTCAAGGTACGCATCACGGATGGTCAATCACATCAAAGAAGAGCGAGCCGCGATCAAATCTGATTAAATATCTGCCACTTGTTCGCGGGCGCGCAAGCCTTTCTCTGGCTTCCTAATTTCTCGTTGCTCGATACTGCAACCACAGGAAGATTGAATCTCATTGGACTATCAACGTCTGCTGAAGCGCTGCACTGAGAGTTCAAAGTTGTCACGGGATAGCTTTTAGCGAGAATCCATCAATCCTGAAACACCGCATCAAAATTCAGGCCGTAGCGAGCCATAATTCGCAGAGTCTAGGCAGCTCGTGATCAGCCCTAGTCTGCCCTAATGGGTTTCCTTACATGCGGTTCCACGGATAAGGACTGGAATCAGCCTGAATCAGCCCATTGTGAGCTCTGTTTGATAACCTTCGATACCCTGGACTCAGCAGAGTCAGCATCAGAGACTCAGGCCCGGCCTTATCTGGTCCTTATCTACATATCATGGCACTCAAGTAGTGATTGATCAAAAGGGTTTACAGCCGCCCATCTTTTACGTTCTGCACTTACCTTTTCTCATATTCTAGATCTCTCATATATGCCTGACACTTTCCTCGAGCGCAGTCTACACTGCACCGCACAAGAAGACTTGATCAGGATGATTCAGGAGTGCGTTATGGACGTATGTTAGTCGACCGACGAGATCTCCAGCGGTGCTTTTGCAGACTTTAGCCGAGTTCTAAAATTCCATCAATTACAGAGTCTTAGTTCAAGGCTGTCGGAATGAATTCGTCTCCACCATGACAATACTAGCGGTTGATCTGGCTGTATGGATCTGTCAACACACCCGGGGATGCCATCAACATCTCCGCATCGTCGCCCAACATCTCCAAATCCCAGCATCTCCCCTCCGACATCTCCACCCTCAACATCTCCGCGCACCGCATCTCCGCGCACCACATCTCTACCCTCAACAGATCCGCCTCCAGCATCTACGTGGGATAGTTTGAACTCATTTGAACTACGTAGTATATCTACACTCATCTATGGTAGCTGTACCGATATATCATGATCGAATACTTATTTGTCACACCAGAACAGTAGGATAGATTGATTTTTCCAAATGTGGCGCAATGCAAAACGTATCTTCCAGTACTTCTCCGACTGATTTGGAGAATTTTATGGAGGTTCCTTGAATGGGACATATCGGTACACTCTTTAAATCCCACTGCAAAGATGTAATATCACAACACTAGTGGTCCATGCGAGGACTCGTACTCGGTCTTGACTCTTGAGTTACCAAGACCACGTGTATGTTCTCACCACGTGTCCGCCGCGTCCTCTGTTTGGCTTGGGGCCATCTTGCTCGACTTTCGATGTGCAAGTGCAGATTCTACATACTCTGTAGAACGGTTGATATTCTACACGCTGTCCTGGGAGATCTGCTAGAACCCTGGCGTCGCGGACGCTCACACTCCACATCCGGCACTCTTCGTGGCCCTGACTGTCACTTTAGACAGCGGGAATCATGATGCATTACAGCCGTTGACCAAATCTACGGTGAAAGGCTTGCTCAATGCCATAGTCAAAAGGTGCAATCGGCATCTCGGCCGTTAAAGTTTCCCGTCACGTGTGGTGCGCGCGTTGCTATTTCAATTTGGCTGGCTGTTTTTGCGTGCCTGACTTTTGTGATGTTCCCCAAGTCTCAAGTTGAAAAGCTAAATTGAATATTCTGCATGATCTCTAGGATATCACGCCTGGAGCTAGTAGGAACTCGTCATTACCCTCGTAAACGCTAATTGCATGTCACCGCGGCTACTGCCGAGGCGATGTTGTTATAACTGATCCTCAAGGCCGGTGGATTTCCACTTGGACCAGAGAAAGTGTTGCCGACATACTCGTAGTCGGGTATTCCGGATCACTTGGACCCCGATTTAGTCACTGGAGGAATGTAACCGCCCCTCGCAGGAGGTGTATGCATTTACGCACGCCAGAGGAATCGGACCCAGCGGCCAGTGTGGGACTCGATGGCTGACCGTAATACTCACTAGCACCCCCTCCCGGCGGTGACTTCGGTCTCTCTCTCCCGTTGGCTCGTAATTGTTGAAATTGTCGCCATTGGGAGTCGAACTTGGGACCTTGCCAACACAGTTCTGCTTGACTCATCACCAGGCACTAATCCATGGAGCCCGTATCATCCCATGCTTGCTTTGTCCCGCATTGATGAATTCAACCATCGGGCTTTATCAACACTAAGTACGTCGAGGTCAGTGTTATTTGTTCTATTCTTGGCTTTGGCGCACCATTGTCCTTTCCGTCTCCTTTGTCCGCCGTTGACGCTGCTTCTCCTTCGTTGGCATCCTCATTGCTCTTCCTGTCTGGCCACCAATCACGCTTTTCTTTTGAGTTTCTGGCTACAGTCCGCAATAGAGAAATAAATCATTACGTCGTTTGCGTGGTGACACGCCGGATAGTTTTTTGCTTCACGTTGGCGACATTACAGTAAATGATGATCAGTTTTCCGTGGCAGGAGCCGCTCATTGCGACGGAGTCAATCATTCCCGACGCTCATCATTTCGAATGTCAAGATCAAAACCGCAATGTTCATCTTGCTAGAAGTGTCAATGATGACACTTTCAGGAACCTGTGATAGTCTGAGACAGCGGGAAGCTTGAAGCTTGAAGTCTTACCACGCGAACGTCCTCGTCGGCGTCATCTCAAGATTGGCGCAATACAGCAATCAAAAGAGATCCCGGGCGCCGATCTTCCAACAGAGATCCTTCTTGCTCATATTTGGATATTCCGATGGATCGGCAAATAAAGGATAATAATTTCAGAAACATTGCGCTTGACGCGCCTTCCTCGTTCGTCTGCAGGTATACAAAATGTCGTGACAATATTACTTTTATGGAGGTTGTCCACTATCAAAACGATTACTTGGCTGTGGCTATATGCTTCGAGCGCGGCTTTATCTTGTTCCTCCTCAACGCCAAAGGTCTGTCTCTGCCTTTCAATCTCGCATATACGCCACATGCATTGCAGAGTTGCTCTCCAGTCTTGCTTCGTCGCCAGACGGAAGTGTTGTGGGTATGACAATGACTGCATTCGGGTCCGGTACCGTCTCCGGAATCGCTGATATCATCATCATTATCGGCATCAATGAGCTCTTGTGGTCGAAGCTTGTGTCGCTGTTGGAGATATAGACCACAAGCGTTGCAGAGGACTCGAAGAGTCACCGGCTCTCGACGCCATAAAGGTGTCGATGTTGCGTGACAATGAGAACAAGTCTTCCCTAAGCTTCCGGTGGAATCGACACTACCTCTTCGTCGAGATGAATCCTCAGGTAGTCCTGGACATGAAGAACTAGAAGAACAGGTGGGGATATAAGTGGAGTCGGCGCCCTTGTAAGGATGAGTTGAATAATGACGAGGTTCCCATTGCAGCATGGACAAATCCTTTGGCCAGCGAATATCCACGTCTTCCTGCACAATGGCCTCCCAAGCATTCGTCTGTGATGAAAACCTCGAAGGCAACTCGGAGCTGATACCTGAATCATGTCGATTTCCCGAATGAACAGCGGAATAGATCGCCCAAGGATGGGAAGCTATTTCCGGGACTTGAGTGGCCACCCGTTCATGATTCGGGCCAGAAGAGCGAGATCGGGTCCCCCGAGGGCGACTGGGATACCCTTCATTGTCTACATTATACTCAGGTCGACTTGACACAGACGGAAATAGAATATGAACATACCGTAGTTATAGAATGATTGACTTTCTGGTGCAGAACAAGAAGCTGAGGGGTTTAGGAAGATGAAGTCGGAAGTACATAGCTCCGTCGGACACATGTAATGCTGCTGGTTCGACATGGAGGTTGGCAAGGGAGTTACAAGCGCCATTGAAGAGAGATAAATCCGAGTGACAGATTTTGAGGTACGGATTGGAGCAGGTTACTTTTATATATGCGAGCTTCCGGCAGGATGTGGGAATTGATGGATTTACGAGCTTGTTGCGATGTCGACGTCTGATGGCAAATGAACACCGAATATTTTAGGCTAATTCAAACGTTCTGCTTGGGATTCAACGCCCAGATCTTTATGTGTCGAAGGTTTGATGCGAGGCTACATAGCCTCCCCGGATTTGGACAACAAGTTCTTCATTCTGCAACGCCGAGTGGATCGGAAAATCCGCTCATTGAGGAAGATGAACCATCAATGATATTCTGGATAGAGAGGCCTATATGGCCAATGGCTTGACATATACTTGAATGAATCAAATTCTCACCGGTCAACGTTCACAATTTCGCAAACCTGGCAACGATTGTGGATTTTCAGGGCGCCAAGAGTTCTACTGAGACTTGACGCTACTCAGCGAAGCTGTTCAACATGCAAATCATGGGTCTCAGCTGAACAAGGCAAATGAAATCCGCCACTGTGGTCCCGTCAGTCGGTGACACCGGTGGATGCTTGATCCCATCGCAACATGGAATTTGCGGGTGCTATAGGATGAACGAGTCAGTTTTGGGCTAGTCTGGAAGCGAATGAACTTTGGTCCCGCCCTTGAGCTCAGTATCGAGAATACTTACATGAGATTTGGCTCATCGGTACCGATAACATCATGTACTCTGAGAGTCTCTGCTTTGGCGGCCAACACGAAGGTTCCTGCGTCACTCCTCTTGCAAGCAAAGGCTCCCATATTGAGCTTGTAACCGAATTGAAGACAAAATCCCCCTCAATGGTAGTGGCTTCGATGGCACCCAATACTAGAGCGCCATGAAAATCGGTAGCGTTACATGTCACCCGTCACGTGCTGATGTCACGGCGTGTGCCGTTGCCATGAGCTTTCTAGCTCATGTTCTGATCCATGATTCCCTTTGAACCCGATTGGGTTCAAATCATTCACTCGCAGCAGCGGAAAATTTTACAGCCCTCGCTTCTTGGACCTTGTCACACTTTTCATTTAGCTGTTCGGGGACATGTCATTTTCGGGCATCATACATCAAAGAAATGTTCAAACGGGAGCTGTCAGGCCGGTTGAGGACAAATTGTCGTGCTCCTGAGTCCTCATCCAGTTTTGTCTATGTAGTGATCGATATTTGTACTGAGAAGGTTTGTCCATCATCTCAATATTCGTGGCACCAGTATCTGTTCTCCAGCCCAAATCTCAACGACCCTGAGTGACTGGGATCGCTGTCTTGCTCTGAACGCCCGTCGCGTCGGCACATCTCCAGGAAATATCAGCATATAGCATTGGTATAGCGGCAGAAAGACGGGTGATACGGTTGAAAGACGGGCCATCGCTGTCATGCCTCATTCAGAGTAATTTTGTAAGCGACGTCGCGATGGTTGCAGCTATCCAAGCTGTCTAAGAAATAGGCTGTTTAAAACATGACATTGGCATTTTGTGGATTGTGAATATGTGTCCTTGTTCCGTTGTAGTTCCACATTAATTTCAGGGCATCAGTTTCATAGGGACCCGAGAGCCAGAGAAATCAAGGGACTCAGTCAAGGTCAAAATTTGGCTTCCGGGGAAAGATGTAAGCAGGCATGCGCATAGCAGGTATTAATTCTGTAACTCTACGCCACAGTCGCGTTTCCTGCGTCCCCATAGATCTGGATCCACGACACTGGTCATATACAATGATCCAACGAGTCACAGGACAGTCTATTTTCTCAATGTCCTGTTGACTTAGACAGAACTTGGCATTCTGAGTAGCGCCGCTGCAAAGGAGCACTGCGGATGCTCTCCTGGATTCACCAAGCTCTGTTAAGTACTGCTACTTAAACCGGGGAAAAGCCAGGAATACTTAATTCTCATTAACCTGGAAGATGGTTTCAGGCTCGAAGCGCAGAAAGAGATATTCTGGCTGCTGTTATGCATGAGCACAATGTTCTGGTATTCTTGGTGTGTGTTTGAGTGTAATCAACGCGCTAAGAAGCCGCACAAAGCAGGAGCGCAGTGTCACGCGTTTCACCACATAGTGGTAATATCATCCGGTCCGAGCTGAGCCGCCAAGCTCACGACCAAACAGGACATTTTAGCACTCATCACCAAATTTTGGTTCAATCTAGCTTCAGGAATGCAAAATTCTATCTGTATAAACTGACTTTCGTCATTTATTCAGATACCTGGTCCAAAATCTGATCTCTGACATGTAAAACCAGGTGACTTTACAGATACCTGATACCTGCTTCCAGGTGGTATGTTTCACCCCATAGTCCAGTGTACCTGGTCTGAGATCAGTATAATGCTGAGGGTATCCAACCACCAGCCTGAGGTACTGTTTTGTCTGATCTTGAGCTTCCCCCGAAGAGGTCGGGTTGAGGTCGGGTGTCGGCTAATCCGGCTCCTATTTCGAGTCCGATACTTATTGCGCCACAAATGAGGGAAGCTGCAGTTCCTTTACAAATATCCATGGTGTGATGTATAAAAGGTCTTACAATGCCTAGTTTCAATTTCAGATGTTGAGTGAATGATAGCCGACATAGCTAGAGTGGAATTTTCCTTCAACAGTATAAAGACTACATGACTCCGGAGAGGCTCCATTATTTATACTTACCCTCAATTCCACTCGGACTCGGACATCCTCATTTGGTGATGTTTCATAACCTTTCGGGCCTCTCGGAGCCTTGATCTAGGAAGCACGTTTCACGTACCAGGTTGTGTGATCACTGTGATGTCACATGTCTGTTTCTGCTTCGTTGCAGTATGGACATGATCGCTTCTCAACCACCAAGTGGCAGTATTTTCCGATGAAAAATAGGGTCATATATCTGCCGTATCGGTACGACTTACAAGATCAACTCCATTCGGGACTGGCTCAACAAACAATGATACTGGGTGCTGCGAGATGCATGTCTGCAAAAATGTTAACCCAACAACTCGGCATTTTCAGGATTAATTAATTCATTTCCTTCTCCAAGCAATCCATCCCTTTCTCGAAACAAAGTAGTCCGGTGACCGACCCTCTATAAGGGAGCCTCGATAGAGGGTCCGGTGTCACGGCAACTGCCGCGGCAGGTGGCGTGATCGTGATGTGTCATCTTTGGCGGATCGGAATTTGGTCATTCGCTCGTCGCGCGCTAGGCTCGTAATTGGCGGTGTATCACAATGTTTGGACCTCAGAAAATGACATATACAATGTCAATATCCGAACTGACCATGTTGTTTCTGTTGAAGGGTGGTCCGACGGACTTAGTATATATTTTCTTTCTGTCTTTCTATCTTATCTTATCTCTTCACGACTCCTTATTTACCGTATCCGTGTTTCATAGCTCCTCAGTCATTCACTTTATCTGTGCCCGACTGAGGTAGGCTTTATATCCTTTATTTACTGTTCTCTTTGCTCACGGACATTTCTACCTGTAGACTCATTTATATTCTTCTTTTAACAGGTAGATCAGACTTCAATACAGTCATTTACTTTATCTGTGCCTGACTGAGACTCATTTATATTCTACTTTCAACAGTTTCAGCTCCATAATCTTGCCGCATTCCCTCTGATGCAGGTTTGGTGAATAAATTGTTCCAACATATTTTACATGTACCAATTTGGCTCCAGAATCGGTTTCATCTGACTGAAAGCTCATATTCAGTGTCTGAGCAGCGTTCTACCAGTAAGTAGTAATGTCTCCCTGTGTCATAAATCATGTCATGGGAAAACTCCCACTCATTGACATCACGCCAAGCTCCATCACTCACGGCACTTCAAGGTGCATTTTGTTCAATGTGTTGATTCCCTCAGTGCTTGAATGGTATTCACTGAATATATGTTGAACATCGCGCCATGCAGTCTGCATGGCGCGCATACACTGATCTTACCAAACGAGTATGACACACCCTTAGGGATCCCAAATGCATCCATTGTGGAATAATCTCAGTACAAGCAAATGTATTAAGGAGCGCCAGTCTATGTCTCGCTGTCTCTCTCAACAATGAATCCGATTGCATCGGCGATTAACAGTAGTTGAATACCCACGAATTGCAGTTCAAAGGTGCGGGCTACACGGCCCCAAAGGAGCGCTGGATGTTCTGTATGTTCAGTGACATGAGTCACCTCTTGGCACTATCATAAGATCGCATGACAAAGAGTGCGCCGTTTCTCGTCTCCGGAGCTTGGATGTCTGCGAGAAGGTGGGCTCAAATATTTTGTGCCGAGGTGCCGCTTATCTAGAACAGGATTAATATTAGAGTCAGAAAACCTGGAATATGCGACTCCTGCCAAATCCTCTCAAATGCACCCAAGCGTCTGTGGTCGAAGTATGTTTCACCAGATTGCTCAATATTCCCCGCGACATTGACTGAGTGCTCATTTAGGTGACGTGGACAACGAACAGCAGACTAGTCATGTTCCCTTCACGTGTCCTTCGAGATATTAGGGAGATCCCAAGTGACGTAAATTTGAAACTACGTGACGCTTTCACGCTCACAAAAGTGAATTTGTATTATTTGCAAGCTAGGTGGCATGCCTTTGACCCTCAGAGCGATGATCCCATGGAAACCTATCCTAGTCTTCCTTCCAGTCTATTTGGGAAATCGAAATGGACAGTATATCAAAGCAGGGATCTCGCCACCTATGCCGTCAAGGCTTCCACAGTCTATCGAGAGGGCACCTCTGGATGTTATAGTGCCAGAGGATCCTGGCAGTGTCAGGACAGCCAATCACTCCCCTCCTGGACATTGTCCAGCTCATCCTTACGCTAGCATCCATTCTCTACCCCTCACTATAACCGCAGCTCTTCCTCTACCTCATCCTCGGAAACAAAACCTGGCATTGAAACCATTGATACCACCGGAAAAAGTTTCTTTCATTGTCTATACAATATCAACGTCTCCGTGGTGTCGAGATCCAGCGACTCTTGGGCGTCTCTGCCATGCTTGCGGTCTATACCTCTAACAGCGCAAGAAACCTCGTCCACAAGAGCTCATCGATGCCGACAATGATGATTATATCAGTGATTCGGCCACTGGACAAGAATGCAGTCGCTGTCATACCCACAACACTTCTGTCTGGAGACGAAATGAGACCGGGAAACATGTATGTAATGCATGTGGCGTTTATGCCAGATTGAACGGCAGAGAAAGACCTCTGTCATTGAAGAGGAACAAAATAAAGCCGCGCACGGTATACGTCAACGTGATCGGGATTGAGGGACGAGGACAACAGTAACTGTATAGATAAATATGTAGAGAAAAGTAAACGATAAGTAGAAACAGGCCTGTTTCCCAACGGGATTCTAGATGGCTCATGTCGGATATTATATTGTAGCGACTTCTTCTGTAGATCCTCGAAACATCACCACCGACGAACAGAAAAAATGACCCGAATAACTGGGAAAGAAAATTTTGTATCAAAGTCGTCTACCACCAACATAAATCAATGTCATGAATGACAATCAGAATAAATGAGGTTACGATTGAGGTTTTCTCAACATCTCTTGAAGCTTCCCAGCTTTAAACGCTGCCTGAATGTCATCATTCCCACCGAAGTGATCCTGATCTAGGAAGACAGTCAGAAAAACGAAGGAAATCATAAGACGATTCCGCGGATGGAACTAGCAAGCGAGATTGAAGCACGCCAACGAATTATTGGCTGAATGCAGGTCCAAAACCAGCAACAAAACGAAAGACCAGTCAAGGAAGATAGAGAAGGTCAACTCACTGATAAAGATATTCGGAACACTGCTCTGTCCTGTCTTCTCGATCAAATAAGCCTTGATATCGCCACCATCTGAGCGTTCGTCAAGCCTAGATGGGGAAATATATCAGAAATCCGCTAAAAATCATAGCAGCGAAGAATAGAGATAATGATTGGCTTGAGAAGACGAAATGGCATGCAAAGAGGATGAAAAAGCACGCGAAAGAAGGACAGAAGGGTTGGAAACAGGATCTGTGGATTTAAAAAAAGGCGAGCACTCACTCGTTAATGACTACATCAGCGTCAGGGAATTTCTCTGCCAATAGCTGTTTCGTTCGTCGGCAATATGGACACCACGGCTGGGAGAATACCGCAATTTGGTGGTTCTGGATCGTTGACTATCAGGGTAAACAGCCAGATAAGGCATTGAGGGAGCAGGAAGGCGATGTAACAGTCCAGGGGAAAACACGAGCGGTGCAACCAGACAGTGAACCAGAAATTGAAATTCGGATTCAGCCGGACAGCGAGCAAGCATGGATGACGAAGCAGACAAGCAATGTCAATGAAGGCCGAGAAATGCAGAAGGAGATACGGCGGAGGGAAAGATTGACGACCAGAAAGGGATAAGGTGAAAACCGAGGACAACGATGAGCCAGCGCCAAAGAAAAAAGACAGCGCACCAGCCTCGACGAATTGTTTGACCTCGGGGGTGACTGAATGGGATGCTGCTGCTCCCATATACAAATATTTACTCCTTGTCGATCCTGCAAACGAAATCCGTCCAGCTATGGTTGAAAATGATAATCGCTGCTTCGTGGCGAGAAGGGCGAAGCGCATCAAGCCTCGGCGACGTTTTTTTGAACTAGCCGAGGTCAGGTGCAATTACGCCATTACGGGCCGAAGAGATCGAGAGTCCAAAGCTGAACAAACATCATCAAAAAATTCCAGCTTTATTCGAAACCACCACCTCGCGACATCGGACACCCAAGAAGATTTCTCTGCACTTGCAGGGAATCCACTCAACAACAACGGACTAACTTTTTTCTCTTCTACAGTATGTTTCTTGACTCGCTTCTGCCAAATCGTTGACCGAGCGAGCCTTTCGTCCTGCTCTTGGCCGCTCGGTCTCGTTGACTCCATTCGAAAGCACCTGTGCATTCTTCTTTACATCCTTGTGATGATTTCAAGGCTGTCAGCTACACCGTCACTCTTTGTTTCTTTTTGAAGGATCTCACTTGAAAGGTAGTCCCGAGATCGCTCTTCTCTGGGCTCTATTGACGCTCTGGCCAATGTAACTTGGCTCAATCGGGCGGCTTCGGCACCATCCGCTTCTATCTTGTCCACCTCTGCAACTTGAAGGCTATCCGGCGAAGTGACGACGAGCTTGAAGGACGACGCGGCTGTGATGGGAAAGCAGGACATCAAGGTATGTGAAATCCGATTCAAAAACGATTTGCTTGACGCTTATAAGGCATAGCTTCCTCCACTTATACAGCTGATTGTTCAACCTGACCCCTCAAATCACAGCTCATTCTCGTCGGAAACAGTGACGAAATGACGGGATCGTCGGTTGAGAGATGTAAATTCAAGGCAAGCATCATTGTTATCTATCGCATTATGAGTCCTAAAAATTATTTTTAGTTCACTCGTTTTTTGGTACCACTAGATTGCCTTGTAAGTACCGAATATAAAAGGAAGTTGCATTCCCTATGAAAAGTCCGACATTTCTCCGGTCGGGTGTTCGATTCAGTCCTTGACCTTTTTCATTTGGTCGTTCAGCGTCCCCTCCTTTCTCCCTTCACGGGGTCGGTACCGGTTGAACTATTTTTTCCACCATTCTTTTATGGACTTTCTGCATGCTTTTTATTTATTTAGCTTGACATAATAATATTAGAGAGATGATGACTGTTCTGATTAGCAGATCCCCAAGCTTGGCATTATTTTGCTTGAGTCATCCTTTTTCAGAAGCAACAGAAATGTGTAATGTGACAAGTTGAAAAGTGATGACCTCAATATCATATTCATCTACCATCTTTTGCCATATGCTCTTCCAAATTGCTGTTCTAGTTGCAAAGCCACTGAGCAAGTCACAAGACAACCTAGTGCTTATTTTTTGGATGCTTTGAATATTTGGGTTGCATCTTGTGATAAGCTGATGCATGCTCTGCCAAACTAATGCTTGTAAGATACATATATATCTTCTAGGGATGCACACTGTTCATGTCACCAACAGTTGACAGATCCGTCTGATGGGTCACATACCTGTTCTGCTCGAGGTTGGAGACTCAAGGTCGACAGACGGATGATGGGATGGTTTAACCCTATCAAAGCCTGTTTCAATGGCCATTGACAGGTGAGTTCGGAAAAGCGAGTCTTACTCCATTTATATTGCCCTGGAGAGCTGGGAAAAAACCTTCTGTGAGTATTCACTATCTCTTAAAATTTTTCTTGATTTTCTGGAGCATCCCGTTCGACGCACTGTAGCGACCGCCCCGCCCTATTTCCCGATTTGATCAGGAGTCGGGTATTCTTACGTGTCCCGCCATCGTCCCGCTCTTCCCAGTTTCGGTTGTTTCTTGCGCTTTTTAATACTGAAAGAGCTCAAGGTCAGTACCTTTCTAAACTATAAAGTCATTTAGTAAGTTCAATTCATCATACTTAACCAGAGAACAGCCATTCGGTCAGCCAGCTCATCTCTATGTTTCCATGACTGAATATTTGGCTTTTACAGTACCCGAAGGCTTGATAAAGAATATGAAATGAGTTTTAGAAGCTCAAGACATAGAAGTGAGTGTCCGTCCCCTGTCGATGGCCATACTGTCTTCGTCCGCACTTCAGAGCTACCTGTTGATGGAGAGGTCAGATTCTGTACCCGTTTTTACCTGTCAATGTGACGGCCGGCCCTGTTGACGGACAGTGTGTATCCCTAATATCTTCACAGTCTGATTTTTGTCTTTTCTCCAATACCAGTGAACTTGAAAGGACATCAAGACCGGCAAGTTGTGTTATGGGTTCCTAACTGCCAATGTCATTCTTAGTACCATCCAAATACCTCCAAGGCTTGAGTCTCTTTCCATGTAATTGTGTTTAATCATCATTTCAATTTTGAACTGCAGGTCCAATGACGCTCTGCGGCTAACCCCATCAGAACCACATGTAATTAGATGCAGTATACTTAGGTGACACTAACCCATTACTTGAAATGGTATTGTATTGTACCCTCTGAAATAGTTTGATAACACCTCTTGAGGACTCGTATCTGCCATCAGCGATTGGCTATCCATTCAACTTGTTCTCTACCAGCACTAAGTACGGTCAATTCTCAGGAGACGGTGGTTTTCCGCCTTTGAGTTACAGGCGATGGGGGTTGAAACCTCTGCTCTCGGCAATCTCGAAATCACATTCACCGAATCCATCCACGACCTCCTTTTCATTCATGCTGCTTTCCTCCTTTCTCGAAAGATCGTGCCGGATTGCCTAGCTCACCAATGGGTTGCGGTATCGAATGTGACAATGATGATTTTGGAAGCCCAAGGTTGATCTCATCCATCCATCCCGACTTTTTCGGAGAGAAAGTGGTTTTGGAAGAGACGAGTTAGCAGGACCCTCTGGACGCTGGAGACGATGACCGACCGTGCATCTTGACAATGAAGCCAGTGACCAACAAAATCTTGACCAAGGCTTCGAGAGGTGAGGAATCCCGAAGTCCGTTTGGTCTATCTCTGACATTCCTGCAGCACCCCAGCACTCTTCCAGCTCAACCTCATATGCCGTCATCTTTTATCGGCACTATCGTGATATTAGGGCATCACATCGGTTTACGTTTGGACAGCGGGAAGATTCCTGTAGAACCTCTCATTTTGGCTGCTCAGTTCCCACAGACGTTTATATCAGAATACAGTAGTCAGTAAAAAAAAAAAAACAGGATGGACTAGGTGTTTCCGACTATCAATACCAATTGCAATCATACAGGCGCCTATTTTAGCGCCCCTGATCCGTAGCTTCGTCATGCTGCTTTCAATGATTCGTTGTTCGAACCGCTTGCTGGCCACAAAGGTGATACTTGCAGCGACCGCTCAGCGATCAAATGGACTTGAGGTACCTTCTCGAGATCTCTCGAGTGTCATAGTATGTCAGAGACGACACAGAACGGTAAGGATGAGGCATCCCAAACCTTTCGTGGGCACCAAATTCTTAACTTTGTTAACAAATAGGTCCTGGGCAAAAAAAAAAAGATCTCCCAAACAAATTTGACGAGTATTCGAAGATGATGGGTTGTATTTTTTTTTGATTGGTCGCTTGACCTTGACAATATAGTATTGAATTGGAGTGAAGGATCTCATGGAATCAATGGCCAGAGCTCTTCCTGAACTGCAAGTCAGATAAGGTTTCCCTGAGAGGTTCATCAAGTTATGAATGATTAACAAGACAATCGGCAACACATGGGTGATTCATAGTGTACCAAACACAATGCATCATAAATAACGGGATTACGAGTCCCATTTATGGGTCTCGTTTGTTGGGAGGGAGCGATTTTCGGGAGTCCATCATCAAAGTACCCATCGGGGATATGTCACATGATTGATTTCCCATCCCTGGTTAAATTTACTGACGTGGCCTCGTCGCTCGACAGGACCGAAAGCCGTGATGGGAAATCATCACATGATGTTCAATACGTTGCAAGCTTCCCAGCCTCTTGCCCTTCACCTCTACCAACCATGCTCTCAGTTTCTATTATTCTCCGCTGCTTTTTTCTCCCCGTGCTTGCTACTATTTGCTTGGAGTGCTATGCAGGATATCGTGTGTCCCCTGATTCAGACGACGACAGCGCGGTTGAACAGTCCCGCCTGCTATCGGTATTCTCGCAAGACCTCCGCTTCGACTGTTAATCTCTCGAGCCTGCTCGGCTCTGGTTTCTCTGCCGGCTCTTGGCTTTAAAGGTATGTTCCCTCTCCAATTCTGTTCTCCTTCTCCGGTGCTTGTATTCTCTCAGCCGGTTGATTTCCGACAACCTTTTTCTTTTTGCATACTGATTTTTTTCCCTTGCTACTGATGCTATACCTGTTCAACCTCTCCTTGTGTTTCATTCTTTGGGCCTTTTGCGCTTGCATTCCATTCGGATGTTTTTGAGCCTTTTCCAACCAGCACCGAGCGCCCTTGTGGGGAAGATTCTTTTTGTTGAGCCGCGAGCGTCACATTTTCTTCATTCCTTTCCCCTTTTTTGCAATTTCTCTGGTGTGTTGGGTGCTCTTTCTTTGGCTTTAATGCTTTTCCATGTTCCTTTTAGGTCCGTGGCTCGCTTTTTTGTTGGTTGACACCGTCAAACCTTGTTCATTGTTCTGAGCGTTTTGCTTGTCTCTTTTTGGCATTCAATTACTTGCCGACATTCCATTTGACTGTTCATTACAGCCTGTTATTTCTTGACGTCTGTCTTTCATTGATTTGTGATTGTTTATGGCATTACTTCTTTGTTTTCAGGTGCTCATTTTCATTTACCCTCTCCGAGCGAGCTTCCTGGTTTGTTCGTGGCTATACATCCTTTTATTCTACATGTCTTTGTTTCATTCTTCTGTCATATGCCTGCATGTTAAGATGAACCTATTTATTAGTTTAGACTCTCATGTATTATATAGAATATCTCTACTGTATCTTGGTTTAGTAATCTAGTGGTGAAATACTATTTCTTTATGTCTGTGTCTGTGGGATGAACCAGTAAGGCATACTCCTGGTGATGTTTGTTGGTCTACTGGCTTAGGTAACAAAAAATTAGTAGAATATGTCTTTGAGTATATCCCAAGTATAATGGGATACTTGATAATATAAGATTCATGTGATTTCATTGCCAGTGAAAAAAGGGGGACTCGTATCTGCCACCGGAACGGTTGGCCTCTATCCCACTGGTATTCTACTGGATAAGAACTGACCAGACCTGAGATCAACTTATATGCTACTAGTACTAGTTTCATTGTATGATAGTTCATGCTTTTGCCTTCTTCGTCTTCTTCAGGTTGGAGATAATCTTACCCCCAGGAACTTTGATCTCTTCTTCCTTGGGCGGTGGCTTCGGGATCGCTTTGCAGCTGCAGCCGTCGCAAGGATGGCCGGCAGGAGTTGCCAGCGCGCTACACCTCTTTCCACCCATTTTTCAGTTTTTGCTGATGTCGTCTTGCTTGTTGACACATTCAGTCACATTGCAGTTTCCCTGCCATGCACATTGGCTATTGGTCGATTTAGTGACATTAGAGTGATAGGTTCAAGGGGAAACGTACCCGTCATCTCGTGCTTGAAGAGTCACTGGGACTTCGATAGGATAGGCAAGTATCCCAGAGGATACTGATAGAAGAGTCAAGATGCACAAGTTGAAGTGCATGATGATCAGAGATTGAGCGAATTTCTGGTTGAGAGTTGTGAGTTGTGAAGACCTGCCTGAGAGCTATGACACCAACATTGCGTCCTTTTTATACCAATTGGCCTCTGGGAACTGTATATCAGAACCAAGTAAACTGAGACCGTGAATCCCGAAATTGAGAGGCGTAGTCAATTGAGGCCAAGACCAGTGGATCGGTCATCCAACTTCAAACACGCAAAATCGTACCTAAGGTACTGGTACTCCTTTTGATTTGCAGATATATAGACATTGATTTCCCTGGGTCATAGATTCTATTTTGTTACAAATAAGACCGGCTCACCTTCCCTAAAGAAAAGATAATTCAAGATTTATTGGGTTCCGCAGGTCGCTTTATTCGCTTGTTTGGAGCCTCGAAGTCCTGGAATGCCATGCTACAGTTGGCGAAAAAGCTGAGATGTGACCGTTACCGGGCATCTCGCGCGACACCAGCGCCCGGATTGACCGTACATCACATTGCATAAACCTGGGATCTGGGTCCATGATATCTCTATACCTGTATTTGGAAAGGGATACATCAATCCCTACAATGCTGAGCTGTTGTCAAGTCTTTAGTGTGAAGCGCCAAGGCACTGCGTTTCGCAGGTGCCTAGACCAACCCGTGACCTACACCAACTCTTTGTCTAGGTTTGTCTACTAGGTATTGCCTGCGGCACTGAGGACCTTGCTCAGCCGAGCAGTGTTACATACAGTTTCAAAATAAAGTTCAAACACCGCTTTTACCCGAACAGGTGACCAGCAAACTAGACCACTTGGCTAACTTCGCGCTCTGAACAATGCACCTGTTTTAGGGCTGACACCCGCCAAAAATGAAAACACGAAAAAAAAGAAATGCACTCTATTTCAACACCTGGTATCTCCCGATTCCAAGCCAGGGCTCCTCTGACCCCCAAGAGAAATCCAAATTTGGATACAACAACCTGTTAAGCAGTGTGAGCAAAGGATGCCAGTCATCTTAAACCCATACTCTGTTATAGAAGTTGTCACAGTGGCGCTTGCCGCACTTGGCAATCCAAGCTTTGCTCTTTCTGTCTTGACTTTTGGCATTGGAAAGCAGGAGGACAATTCGACCCCAAGTGACCTCTTTGTCTGTTTTTCATTGTCGACATGACACCCAGACTCGTTTCGGGACCTGATGCCCGATCATGAATCCAGGGTGACCGTCGATCTTCCAATCGCTCTTTTGATCTTCAAATTAGAGCATCGCACAATTGCTTAGTACTCGTGATTATCAACGAATATACTCGTGGGAAAACTCGTGAGTTTGCCCCATTCGCGAGTGCGAGTACTCGTTCCCACGAGTAGTCCACGAGTACGAATATGAGTTTCAAAGATTTGATGGGGACAAATATCTTTGCCTTGTGCCACTGCAATCTTCTTTCCCTCTCTTACACTGCTAAATTTGATCAACAACAGTAAATTGAGGCATTCATCAACTAAAAAACAAGATCACAGTCCTAATCTTACAAATATTCGTCAAATAAACTCATGAGTTTTAAAACTTACGAGTAAAAATACTCGTTCCCACGAGTTGGCCACGAGTACGAATCTGGCCTTTTGACATGTGAAACTCGTGAGTCACGAGTGCGAATGACTCGCGAGTGCCAATCGTGCGATGCTCTATTTCAAATCACTCTTTCTCGGAAAAAAATTTGTCATTCTTTAAGTCATTGTTGCTCAGCGGTTCGTATTCGCTGCTATTTGGCATTGAATCGCAGCAGCGTAATAGAATCAATTTTTCTGGATTTCAACTGTCCCGGGTAACCCCTGACCATGAATCACAGCCAGGAATGTCCAACTTGTAGGGGCACTGAGGCTTTTCGATCCGGAATGGGGATGAAACGACAGCAGTGACACGTCGTCAATTTGCCCTCACAGCTTCTTATGCATACACCCATGAGAAATCACAAGGGCAGACTTTGAACACCATCTTGGTAGATGCGCATCCTGGTGGTCAGCTGACACCATTCCACATTTACGTCGCATTGTCTAGGAGCAAAGGGCAAGAAAGTATCTGGATTTTGCGAGATTTTGACCTGAATTTATTTATGAGGCACCCTAGCGAGCAAATCCGGAGGGAGGATGCCAGACTGACTCTGTTCATACAGGAGACTAAAAGGAAGCATGTTGCGGGGGAGTTTGACTGGTAAAAAAAAGTGTAACATATTCTTCGACATCACCATGATGTAAAATTGAGATATATATTTTCATTGAAATGTAGGATACGTCTGACACTTGTAAATCGCCACGGTAGAAGGGTGAGCAAGTTCTTTTATTATTTTTATTCTACTCTAGCCAGGCCACCCTTCTTGTGTGCTTTGCTGAATCACCTCGTTCCAGGAGGGATACAGATCGGGGTACTGTCGTATAGGTTGCGGTGAAGAAAATCAGTTACTTAATATAATTTGTTCCCTTCGAGAATCTCCTATCTCCATGTGATCGCCACACAGAAACAGTAGTGACGCCCTGAGACGATCTTTTTCTTTTTCTACGTCATCGCCTGATTCGGTCAAGCTAAAAACATCGCGGGCTGCTGTGCTGACAAACGCTGTGGAAGCTTACGATATGTCGATGACTGTTTTGGCAGCCGTGAGAAAAAAGGTAGGCAAAACCACCCAACATCGGCCCTGGGTTTGGGACTATTTGGCCTCTGTGTACGGTTGCCTCAGGGGGTCATGGTCTATTTGACCTGGGTATACCCCATATGGTAGAGGTGTCTGGGGTCTTGGAACTCGGTGACATGTCACTGCCGAGCAATCTACTCTTCTCCACGGAGATAATAAATATTCGTACGATCATGTCTAGAACATACTAATAGCATGCATAGCCGTAAACACATCCCAGACATTCTCCATCGTCGACTGGGTGATATTCAAAGTGTCATAAGCAGCCTGAGCCTGGCCCGAGAACTCAGCGGACGTGAATGCCAGGAGTTCATCTCCCCCCATGGCTTCCTTGATCTCCCGTATGATCGAGAGGTCCGGAATTGGCATTAAGAAGTTCTCACCACCCCAAGCTTTGAAGTTGCTGAAAGCTTCATTGTGTGAGCAGCTAGATGGTCCCGGCTTGTTTTTGACCTTGCGCATTTGGGCACCATTCCTGAAGGTGATGAATTCTTGAAGTTCCTGGTTCAGGAATCGAGACCATAGCCATGGACAAAGTGTACTAGAGCACAGTCAATGGAAAGTGTCTGATAAAGATAAAAGAAGAGCGTACTATTGATCCTGATCCTCAGGGTCATATATTCCTGCCGCAATTCCATTCTCGAAGCAAAGAACAGCATTGTCACTGAAGTCGAAGCGGAGCCGCAGCCAGGATCTTTCGATGGAAATGTTATGGACACTGTGCAAATAAACATGTGCTGGCAGCTCTTCCAGAGGACACTCGGTGAATAGAATTTGTCTGCGTGAAGATCAGTGCTTCCGAGTCTGCTTTGCAAAGATAAGATATACCTCAGAGCACTGATAAGTCCATACAAGATGGTGGTTTCAGACCCAGAGTCAGTCGTAAACTGAATTGGAATACCTGTCACACTGTAAGTAAATGTACAGACGTAAATGATTATGGAAATCTGATTTTTCTGTCTGTACTACACAACGTTTAAGCAGATACTTGAAACATGCTTTGGGTACAAAAAGAGGTGGGACAGTGAACCGGGAAGCCGAAGATAATCAGCAGATAGTCGGAGATAATCCATAATCTGGACCACGGTATGTCACATTAGGACCCCATCAAAATGATATGACATTCACGTACGCAAAATAGACCTTGACCCCCTGAGGCAACCGTACTCCGTGGGAACAAAGGGACGGTTTTGATAGGGTGGAGACCTAGCTAAAGCAAGGTTATGTTTGTCTATGTCTGTCTATGTTTGTCTAGGCGGTTGGTCTAGGTCTGGTATTCGACGGATGACCTATACCGGGTTGGTCTAGGCGCATAAACAGACCTAGACAGAGCCAAACAGAGCTAGACCCGGGTTGGTCTATGTCCCTGCGAAACGCAGTGAGGCCGTCTCGCAGCGCTCCAATAATGTACACGACTCCTATTCCACGGGAGTCGGAGTCGGAGAAAGTATTCCTCATATATGAGCCTAGCAGAGTTGTGAGTTGGTTGTGGGACGGGACTTCAGGTGCTTTGAGGGGAAAATATCTCGCCATCGATATGATTTGATAGGTCATTGTAAAGAACAGATGAATAGACATGGTTTCGGTCTGTCTCCCAGTGACGATATTGACATCCTATGGTGAAACACAATTACGGAGCCATCCAACTTCCCCAGGGCTAATGTTCAAGGAGATTCATTGTAAAAAATTACGCACATACCAAGAGGTACTCAATGGGCGCCGTGGGTGAATAGAATAAGACACGTTTTCAATCCACGAGACACAATGAGCTGACCAACACCGGCTGGGTGATATAGTCCTCGGAGAGAGAATTGTCTTGGCCCGGGCGCTCAGAGCTGTTACAAATTGAGATCTGTGAATAGACATTCCTCTTTTCCCACAAATCTTCCATCCGAATAACATCCATTGACATGACTACACTTCCATCCATCCATAAGATGTTTGGATACTTTGACGATCATTTTTAGCCCCCCAGTTTGGAATGATACTTTGGAGAAACCACATGTGCGTTGTCAAACATCGTTTCTTCCTCTCCAGTTGAAGTTCAACGGATTCAGGCCAGTAAAGAAATCAATGCTTCTCGAGTATGCAACGTCTGCTTCACAACCTTTCAACATCCAAGTAACTTGATCCTTGATATATACAGTCCTCCA
Source organism: Mycena floridula (assembly GCA_029320655.1). Taxonomy (NCBI): domain Eukaryota; kingdom Fungi; phylum Basidiomycota; class Agaricomycetes; order Agaricales; family Mycenaceae; genus Mycena; species Mycena floridula. The sequence continues at coordinate 186,874 of JARIHS010000058.1, forward strand.
GGAATGCAAAATTGTGAGAGAGTCCCAGTTGCACAGCGTAAGTTAGAAACTAGTAGCATCTCATTCACTGGCTCGAACTCAAACAATTCGTCGAGGTTGGTGCGCTGTCTTTTTCCCTTGGCGCTGGCTCATTATTGCCCTCGGTTTTCACCTTATCGCTTTTTTCCTCCGCTAACTCTTCTCCTTCTGCATTCCCGGCTTTCATTGGCATTCTTTGTCTGCTTCGTCATCCATGCCTTGCTCGATGTCTAGCTGAATCCGAATTCCAATTTCTGATTCGCTTTCTGGTTGCACCGCTCGCCTTTCCCCCCTGGACTATTACATTGCCGACGAAAGAGCTATTGGCAGAAAAATCCTCGCACGCTGATGTGGTCGTTACCGAGTGAGTGCTCGTCCTCCTTTAAATCCACGGATCCTGTTTCTGACCCTTCTGTATTGGGATTTGAGAGTGCAGTGGGACTCTGCCCCAATATAGCAGTGGGGAAGAAAGACCGGAATAGGTCTCCTTGGGATCATCCCAGACCAGCGAAACGTGTGCCGGAACTGGTTCGTCTGTTGAGTATTCCATAGAAAGTCCGGCATAGCAGACGGAGAATGTCTCGAAGGACACATCAAGAAAACGTGGCTAGTCTGTTGTTCGTCGTCTATGTCACCTAAATGAGCACTCAGTCAATGTCACGGGGAATATTGAGCAATCTGGTTGAACATACTCCGACCACAGGAGCTTGGGTGCATTTGAGATGAATTAGGAGCCGTATATTCCAGGTTTTGCCGACTCTTATCCTGTTCTAGATAAGCGGCACCTCGGCGGAAAATATTTGAGCCCACCTTCTCGCAGACATACAAGCCCCGGAGACAAGAAACGGCGCACTCTTTGTCATGCAATCTCATGATAGTGCCAAGAGGTGACTCATGTCACTGAACATACAGAACATCCAGCGCTCCTTTGGGGCCGTGTAGCCCGCACCTTTGAACTGCAATTCGTGGGTATTCAACTACTGTTAATCGCCGATGCAATCGGATTCATTGTTGAGAGAGACAGCGAGACATAGACTGGCGCTCCTTAATACATTTGCTTGTACTGAGATTATTCCACAATGGATGCATTTGGGATTCCTAAGGATGTGTCATACTCGTTGGGTAGGATCGGTGTATGACTGATCTGATCTGAGATTTGATACGCCTGAACACTTGTGTCTAGATCGAGTCTCGGCGCTGCTTGCTCAGCCTTGCTGCTCCCAGCTTTCATTTATCGATTTGAAACATAGTTGCAAGGATACTTGGATTGAGGAGCGTCTCATTGATTCTGGCCTTCTCGGGTTTCATAACTGAATGACCACCAAGTCGACGTGACGGGGTAAATATGGAGTCTCTCAGAGACGAGAATCCCCTGTGGGCCAGGCCTTATAGTGGGGAATAGAAGTCGATAAACTTGTGCTATCGACCAAGACTCCAGTCGGATAGATGCTTTGCCGCAAGCAGGAATGATTCTAGAAATGCAACCCTGAAACATCTTTAAGGCGGTGTACTAGTCGTCATGTCAGAAAAGAAGACAAATCATTCAAATGACCCTGTTACTCGCCTTTATAAACTAGATAATTTCTTCCTCTTTGCAACGTTCACCATGTCCGTGACACTCCCTAGCCTGCGTGATATGTTTCCCGGTAAGAAGAATCTCTTGGGACTTACCCTGTCTAAATCGTTCAGAATATGTCGAGACATGCAGCTTAGAAAATGTCAAGGTATGTGTGCTTTTGATTTAGACCACAGAGGGCTAAATTGCTCCAGTATGACGGCCACTATGGCTCAGATAGATTGCTTCTAAAGTGCTCGCTGCCCCAGGAGTGTCCGAGCCACAGCAGAAAACCCTCTGATTCTACTCTATACTCCTTGCATAATGCCAGATTCCCAAACTCTCTGCCACCCACTTCGAGCTTCGCTGAAAGCTCGAGGAGATGCCCAATCTGCTACAAGGGTCAGCTCGCTATATTTCCATGCGCCTGATATCATTTTAATCCTTTCTCTACAGTATTTGAGCGCGACAGGAACCTCAAGCCCCATATGATCATTCACACTAAAGAGAAACGTACGTTGTTCTGAACCGGTTCTGAGCCATCTAACTTTGACTCAGCATTCTCATGCTCGTACCCAGGCTGTGGCCGCTCCTTCAACGTAAAGTCAAATATGAAGCGGCATTCCAACCTACATTTGAAAAAACCATCCTTCGTCGGACGGAGGAATTCAGGCCCTCCATACCAGTGTCCTCAATGTCCCAAGATATTCCGGTCTCTGAGCAGACAAAGGAAGCATCTGAACACTCACACCAGCGCGATACATAAGCCATTGTCTTGTATACAGTATGTCTGAGCCAGCGTTACGAAGTCCTGGCTTAATCAAGGAATATCACACCCCTGGTGTGATAAAGCTTCGCGGTGGGAAGAGATGCGGGCATCTCAGGCGATGCGAGCGCCCCGGATCCGGGTCCACGATGTGTTTGATGATCGTCTCTCTTCATCGAAATGGATACAGAATTTCTGATAATGTTAGTTCCAGTTTGAAAGCATGGACATCTCTCAGCGCCCAGGATTACGACTTGTTCCACCGGTGCATTACTTAACTAAGTCCTGAGCTACAACAAGAGAAAGAGGCTCTGAATGGCGCGATGTTCAACATATCTATTCAGCAATCATTCAAGCACTATTGAATGAGCACAGTGTACACGCTGAATTACTGGGGGAGTCAACACATTGAACAATGCAAGTGCGTTGCATTGGCACCACAAATCACGTAAACCGATTCGTTTCGAGGAAGGAATGAATTGCTTGGAGAAGGAACTGAATTAATTAATCCCGAAAATGTCGAGTTGTTGCGTCGACATTCTAGCAGACATGGGGAATGGAGTTGATCTTCTTGTAAGTAGTGCCGATACGACAGATACAATTTTGCATTCCTGAAGGACTGTATATCAAGGATCAAGTTACTTGGATGTTGAAAGGCTGTGAAGCAGACGTTGCATACTCGAGAAGCATTGACTTCTTTACTGGCCTGAATTGGGCATTGGTATTTGGGAGATTTGATGGGAGATGTGGGAGAAAATCTCAGAAAGTCTGGAGGAGTAATACAAGCTCATAGTGAACTCATTAATACTGATTTTAATACAAGAAGTGGATTATAAACCAAGATAGTGTCTAACACACTTTGATTCAGTGTGACCAGACTGTCACATTAACTTGGCAGCCGCAGGAGAAAGGAGAGTTTTGAGAAACATCCAACAGTGGATGACTTGATGCATGAACTACATCAACAGTGGCCTGGGATAACCCACTGAACATATCCCAATAAGGAGAAGTCCCATCACTTGAAGCATTGGGATAACGGGAGATGCATGGGAGATTTTGGGAGATTTTGGGGGATGCATGGGAGATGTTGGGAGATGACTGGGAGATCAACTTACCAAGTCTCAACTAAGTTTATGAGCATATTCCTTGGACCTAATGAACCATTTATAGTGGAATTGACACTACTTAAGCTCTGTTTTGCCTGCGGACCCAATATAAGGACTGTTTACTTGAATTTGAGACTGGCTTACTCATGAAAGGCATATGAAAATGGTCAGAACTGGAGTTGAGTGAGTAAAAGACATTGATAAACACTATTTGATTGTATAATACAACTGGAGAAACTGTTTAATGTGATTAACGAGGTCACTGAAATCTGTCAAACTGATGACATAATATCACAATGCCATGGGAGATTTGAAGAGATTTCCCACATCTCCCAAAAAATCTCCCATTTCTCATGGCCCCACTAGTACCAGTAGCAGACAATTCGATATCAAGTCTCGGTCAGTTATTATCTGGTAGAATGTCTGATTATTTATGATACTGTGCCTGGTACACTATGAATCGGCCATTTGTTGCCAATTGTCCCATTAATCATTCATAACTTGATGAAACTCTCAAGGGAACCTTCTATGACTCTGGCCATTGATTCCATGAGATCCCTCACTCCGATTCAATACCATATTGTCAAGGTCAAGAGACCAATCAAAAAAATATACAATTCATCTTTAAATACTCGTCAAACTCGTTTAAAAGATCTTTTTTCTTGCCCAGGACCTATTTGTCAACGAATTTAAGAATTTGGTGCCCACGAACGGATTGAGACACCTCATCCTTACCGTTCTGTGTCGTCTTTGACATACTGTGAACTTGAGAGTCTCGAGAAGGCACCTCAAGTCCATTCGATCGTCGAGCGGTCGCTGCAAGCGTCACCTTTGTGACCAGCAACCGGTTCGAACGACGAATCGTGAGAAAGCAGCATGACAAAGTTACGGGTCACGGGCGCTAAATAGGCGCCTGTACGATTGCAATCGGTATTGATACTCGTAAACACCTGGGACAGAAGAGGCGAGACAGAGCCTTGGAACCAACGAGGCGAATTGGCAGTGAACGGACCCAAGGAATGCCAAGCGAAGGTGTCTTGAATGTTCCTGAGATATACCCGTGCTTGTATCGATAAACCCAATTGCCCGACAGGGGATTCCGGCACTAAATACCTCTGTACATCCTATTTTATAAGTCCCAAGATCAGATTTACACAGAAAGAATGAGTCGGAGGATGGTATCGAAAGAAAAGTCCAGACATGAGAGCGTAACCTTACTCGTGCGATGTGCTAACCTCATTCGTCACATGGACCCCATCGTAGGTCTCCTTCGAGTCGCCGTAGAATTGTTTTCCGTATGAATTCGCTGACGGGGCGAAAGATGTGATTTTCTGCTGCTGCGATGGGACCTGGAAGTCTGTCGGGGATTTTAAAAATCCAAGCTCAATATCATTTGGTTTCTGTGAAGCATCTCCGGTCAGCGAATATTCTGGAAGAATAAACTGAATTACAAACTATGTTCTGCGATAGCTTAAACACGGATATCAGTTTCGTTGCGTCCTGAGCCACGGTGTCAATGCTCACCATCCTGACATTACCTGGCGAGGCAATGCTACTGGACTCCGAGGCTGCAAAGAGAGCATTGGGGCCTTTGCGTGGACCGTTGGGATTGTACCAGGTGTTACGAGCGTTTAGCCTGTGGATAGATTAACATAGGATTCTGTAACTTGAGACTCGGAGCAGCGGAACTCACGAGCTCAGTAGCGTATTCGTGTACAGTTTGCTCAACGACAGATCCCAACTAAAGAATCTGCGAGATATGAGCTTGAGTACGCTTTCAACTGCGAAATGCCCACATGGTTGAATCCTAGACGGACGTTAGAAGCGAAGGACAGGTGACGATGAACATACTTTGACGGATATAAATACAATGGCATCGGCCAATGCAGCAACCGCGGTGAGAGTACCAGTTTGTACAGTGACTGAACCATACATGAAGGTTTGGACGACATTGGAGCAATGAAAAAGCTTACTGAGCATGATTCTGGTAATGTAATCGTCCATATCGGCGAAACCGCTCTTCTTCTTGGACTGTAATGCGATCAGATTCAATTCCAGCGAAGTAGAGGAGAATGCATGGTAAATAGAAGTGGGATCACAAATGAGAAGACGAAACAAGAGAACGTGGAGAGAGAGGAGGCAAGGACCACAGCAATATAACAACGTGGGATCGACTGTTAATCTGATGGACTAATCAGACGACTCACCAGAGCGTAAAAAAGTAAAACAGCGATGGCCACATCACAGACCGCCGATGCAATCAGCCAGGTTGATGGCGCCGCTGCAAATTCGTTGAATTGCCGAAAGTCGGGCTTCAACGTGACGGACACCGATGTCGCAAGACCGCCGCCTGTGTCGCGATCATGAGTAAATCCAATTTTCTCGACTTAGTCAAGAGGAAGAAGTGCCGCGGAGGAAGACAGTGGCACGGGAGCAGTCGCAATAGAATGCAAGATACATACCGCAAGCGACCACTGAAAGTACACTGATACCGGTGGCGGCAAGATTAGACCCGGTGAGAACCTTGATTCGCCACGCCATAAATAGTTGGACTGGTGTGGATATCGCGACCTAGCCAGGACGGAAAAATTCAACAATAGGATCGATGATGAGAGTGACAGAATCACTACGACATAATCTTGTCTCGAGAGATCGACTTACCGTAACTGCTGCATCTAGATCGTGGTTTCGTCATCCAATAGGCCAGGGACAGACACTATGCAGCGTACCTGCACGGAGAACTGGCAGGACGCAGACCATTAGCCATGAATTCAGCCCATTCGAGGTTGTTACAGGACTTACATACGGGTGATGTAGCGAGCGCCACTTCCTCCCCTTTATATCCATAAATGAAACTCGAATGAGGGGTGGTCGCGAGAGACTTACCAAACTTTATTATCAGTGGCTCGTACACCAGAGCAATATTGAAACAAGTATTGGCTGTCTCTGCGACGAGGAGATATAGGACCTGGACCGGGATCAGAGTGGATACTCAAGGCTTTAGAAAGCGCTCACGAGGAATCGCATCCATAAACGATCCCTGGTAGAACAATGTGAGGAAGGGTATGAGGCTAGGAGGAAGCGAGGAGAGACCTTTTTCCCGTTCTGTAGTAGATAAATATCTAACGAACGATTCAGCTGCGTCAAAAGGCCAGAAGAAGTATCGGACCTGCACGAGAGATACCTGGAAATGAATGCTGAGGTCAATAGTGCCATAGGTGCAGTAAACAAGACGTACACCATAGAGCATGGTGCTAAGGAATGCACCGATAAGCATCGGCCCATATCTTCACAGGGTTAATGAGAATTGAGGGGAAACTACAGGGTGAACTGACGTCTGTGCTGGCCCAGGCGGTCCGGAAGACATTGCGGACTAGAACAGCAAGGAAGTCGAATACAGTACCAAGCCAAGGTCGACTTGAGGACGGCGGTCTTTCTGGGAGGAAGAGAATGAGAAAAGATGGCAAAGAAGCCAAGACGAGATTATGTATATTGAGATCATGATCTCAGAGTGTCTGCATCAAAACAGTCTCCCATTCAGACAAGATCTATCAGAAACACACCGTATGTCTATATGGTAGAAGACTCCCAGATATCGGGATGCCGAGACAATGGGGTGGGTAACAGGATGAGCATGCAGCAACTGTTGGGTGACTCAGTACAGCAAGGATAGCGGAACCGATGAGAGACTGGAGCTCATTTGGCCTGTCTTGTTCTTTTGCTTGCGTTATGTGGGAAGAAAGCGGGAAGCATAACCATTGGATGGATCTTGAGCCGTGGTAGTGTGCGCTGCATCAATAACCTGTCAAAATACTTGCGGTGCTTGTACAAATGCAAACAAACGCAAAAATACATAAAATACGTAAAAGGTAGGAAGTGAAAAATGCTGAGTTCAGATTTTAAAAAGCACAATGATTCAAATCCGGCAATCTAGGGAAATGAGACGGAATCTGTGACTCCCCCAAGCCTGATATCCCTCACCATTGTCACCATCAGCCTCCCTGTTCCAAAATTTCGTGAAAGGTTGGCCGTCGATGTCGATTGACAGCCACGCTTACGTGATGACAGGCAGGGTCGCCTCCAGCGACCTCACCATTGCTCCCACATTCGCATCTTACCCGGAGGTAAGATTCCGGCCACTATTACATCTTCTCGGCCGGCAAGAATAATACATTTACATATAGGATTTTCTGGCAGGTGGGAATCACAAAGATATAATATCTTCCCGGGCCGAGAAGATGAGTAATAGCAAACAAAGCATCTTATCTCCGGTGAAGATGTTCCGCGAGCGGCTGTGTAAAGACCCTGGAGCATCCCTTGCCGGAATTTTCCCACGCAAAAAGCGCACAAGTAAATTGACATTTTACTGATGTGATCGGCAGTACCAGATAACACCGCCGGAAGTTTCTCCCGGTTGCTTTAGAATCTTTGTTTTCTCTGCCGTACCGATTTCGAAAGAGGTTTTAGCCCTTTGTGAGACAAAGGATCACTCCCGTATTTGGGAAGCGAGCTCGTGGCGGACGAACGGAGATCAGGTACAAATGACATCACAGGTACCCTTCGCGATTGAATCTCCGCAATTCAATTGGCGCCAATGATCAGTTATCGGGTACTTTACCCAACATCCTCCTCGGCCTTAACCCAAGCCCAATGGCAGCTTTATCGAACGTCTAGAAAAGGATTCAACGACGTGACTGATGAATCCGAGTGAATCGGGATATATACCTTCTGTGTCGATTAGGCGAGGACCACTGGTTGAATTGCTGCGATTGGCTTATAAGCTGGATTGTAAGCCGAAGACACGTAACTCACAGGAAGATTCCAAGTATAAACCATTGCTACCGATATTGGAGAAAGCGCCGGATCTTCCCGATCTTCTCCTCCTTCCACGAACGTCTTCTTTCACGACCAAGACGATCTTCTCCAGACCCGGACCGATTTTGCCGTCGTCAAACCATGACAATTGGTCCTTCTGGGTCTTCTGTGACAGAGACAGGAAGCTGAACGTCCGGATGATTGGCCTTTTTTGAATTCTGGAGAAGAAAGCGTGTCGCAAGGAGATGTAATATTATATCGATTTGGAATAGAAAGACACGTCGATAGGCGATGAGAACCGAGTCGACAGCGACAGAAAGCGAGTTCGCCACGGAAAGATATGTGGTTTTCGCAAGGGAGAACAGATTGCGTCGGGGCAGGTTCTGACTGTGGCTTGGTTCTGGTCATCTTTTGTTGTTGTGACCGCTCTACTTGGCTCTTCATCGTCTCGCGTCTGCCAAAGCTAAGCTTCAACCCATTGTCTAATCCACCGTTCGAGACCTCGACCATGAATGTGCAAATGGCCTAGGAATGGCAGAACCGTCTGAGAAGGACTTTGGTCGTTTTGGAAAGGCAAATCTTTCCCAATCCCGTCTCTCTTTGTCGAGGCCAATCCTCATTCGTCCTACAATGTCTTCGCCGACAGAGCTGTTGGAGAAGACTGAATCTGACTGATGCAATCATAAATGGTGCATTTTCTGCTCTCCACCGAGCGATTTAAATAATTGCAGCTCACGTTCGATGGCTAGGCTAGACAGAGAAGTCAGCGACCAAAAGCAATGAGCAAACAGGCGCCTACTGAAGATCTGGTTCATTCTGTTTCGAAATTATATTCCTTGCTGCATTTCTTTCGCTTTGGGAGAAGGAATGCTCGAGGTATGGCAGAAGCTGAATACGATTAGCTTGAATAAGGTCGGCTTTGAAAGGTCTTTGAATACCTGGGATGAAATATCGGACTGGCAGTCCACTTTTTCTCGTGTGAACCTCATCTGGCTTTCATCGCGAGAGAAATTAAGCCAATGTGGCAGTAAATTAGATCCGAGGTGAACCGGGGGACGTGGCATACCAATGATACCATATCCATCGATCACGGCAAGGGATCTGCAGAAAGATCGAGCAGGTCTAGAATGATCATGAAGAAATTGTCAGTATAAAGCGACCGCACAGGATTTTGGTCATACTGTCGGGACAGCCAGTGCGAAGGTCATGGCGTCTGCGGGATATCATAGAGGATGGAACAGAATAGGGAATCGAAGACGATGGAACAGCGCTAGAATGACGGGTTTTTCAATACATCCGATCCCCAGCAACCCCAATTGCAAGGCATACCTCGTAGGCTGGAATGGAACACGATCCAAGAGACCTTCGGGCGGACAGGAGGCTGGATATGTCCAGAAGGCGATTCAGAGAACAGCTCGACGTGGACGAGCGACTGGAGCTGTAGGATTGCCTGTCGTCGCGTTTACACATTGGAGGGGAAAATCTAGACAGAGCTGGTCGAAGACGTGATGGCTCTGAGGAATGCAGGAAATTTGATGATGTTTGTGCGGCTTTGGACTATGATGGCGCCGGGCCGGACAGGCCCGACAGCTCATAGGCTGGTAATTTCATGGCATTGCTGACCATAAACATTTGCTGTAGTTTGGCGTCGCGGATTGGATAGGTTGTGACTCTACATATCTAGTTGGGAGAAATTCCTCGACATTACGTTTCATGACTGCCTAATCTAACCTTGATTAATCTAATGAAACAACTTGTTCAATTCTTCGGCCGTGTTGGTATTGGTCTTTTGCTCCAGTTTTCTCTCTTCCTTTGTCAGCAAAACATATTGGGACTACCTGGAGCAGGTACTTGATACGAATTACGGTTGGAGCGAAGCCGCTAGGGAGTATAGATGAAAAGAGTAAAAGTAGAGGAAAGAGATAGAAGTGCCCGGCGGAGTAGAAGTCAACCGCAGCGAAGTCCGAGCGGTTTAATTATTTATGATTCCCGAAAAAGCTGTGAAAGTCTCGAATGACAGACACAGATACTACAGTTGATCCTTAATCGTCACCATGATTCATTTATATTGAATGAACTGCCACAAAACCCATCAGTCGAAGCTTTGAGAACAAGGAACAGAAGGCTGACAGAATCGTACGGCCTTATCAGCGCCTTCCCATACTTGGGTAGTGAATCCTCTAACTCTGGTCTGGGAGCCCATTCTATAAAGATTCCAGACTCATCTCGATATCCTTCTTTTTCCTCAGGATAGTCCTTTAGTTCCTGCGGGGATTCCCAGCCCTCTGGTGCGTACACAATGTGATCTCGGCTGGTGGTGAGGTGGTCTCCTCTTCGATTCCAAAAGCCCTTGCAGATGTGTATCCTGCGAGGGATGCCTCTCCTCAGTTGAGACGCATCCTGAGTCCCAACGGAGGTATAACTCGTCTCTAGACCTGGTGAGGTTGAGAAATGATTTTCAACTACGATCTTCTTCATTAAAGGTCTCTTTTCAGGCTCGAATCTCCAGCAGCCCATGAGGCAGGACTCCCACAATTCCTCACTCACGCTGGATATCGAGTAGTCAGAGCGCTCAGGGCAGAGTCCTGAATACTCTTTGGAATTGAATATGGGCCGAGCGGGTCGTCGTTTAGGTACTTCTCCAGTAAGGATCTGCGGGAGTTCAGTTTTGATCAAGCTCGAGCAGAGTTTGAGGCACCTCGAGGACAAGCAACCCGAATGAGTAGACATCAGAGCTCTTCATTGTTGTCGGCAAAACGACGTTGCGAGTGATTGCATCTATCACAAAAAATAGCTCTGGCGCCATGTATGGTGCAGTACCAACACTCGAAGTGGTGAAACCTCTGCTGCCCATGATCTTGGATATACCAAAGTCGCAGATGCTTGGATTTCCTTGTTTATCAACAAGAATGTTTTGCTTTGGCACACTATGAGAGCATTGAACAGACGACTGACTACTTTGAGATCTCCGTGAACGATATTTTTCGAGTGTAGGTATTCCAGACCGGACGTGATGGCAGCTATCTGTAAGGATATGTCAAAGATTTCCCACACCACAGAAGTCGTAAACGCGACTGACCATTGCCATCTTATCGGCTGTTCCGTGAGTGGCCTGAGTGGCGAGATACTTCTGAATGTGACAATGCTTGTAAAATGGAGAAAGAAGAACTGGCCACGGTGCAATATCATTGCAAATCCCAATGAAAGGAAGCACATTCGGGTGAACCAATCGACGCCATATCGAGGCTTCGCGTTCAAGTCTCTGTTAATATTCAGTCGGAACAGTTGGTGGGCATTAACTCAGCTACGGACTCGAATAATTTCCTCTAAAGTCCCAGAGCCGTCATCGGAGAGACGGATCATCTTAATTGCAACCTTTACTACTGTCAGCTTGGGGTTAGCCAACGAAATCCACTCACCCTTATTTTCTTCTGATTTGGACGCAACAACTTTCCCCGGTAGATGTTGGAGTTCCCACCGCTGGCGAAGGGGTATTGACCATCTCGTCGCACTCGGCCGCTGAGATCCACTGTGGTTGTCCTGTCCGTTTCGCATAGATCCTAGAGACGAGTGGGTGCTTTGTCAATATCGTTGAATTCAATTCTAACCGTGAAAGAAGCCTCTTCCCCACTGGATGAAGAATATTTCTTGTCCTACAATTGGAACAGGGTCACAGTGTTAGATAATGGACCACAGAAATACCTTGTCATCAGGGTCATAGATCTATACCGAGGCGGCACTGAGATATTCAAGCAGGCAAAAATGGAAATTGGACTTACATCTTCCAGTTCATCGATGTCTGAGGTCTCTTCATCAGCTAAATAAGTTTGCAGCCCCGTGCTTTTCCTGGTCAACTGTAGTGTCAATCGAGCCATTCGGGAACTTTATAGAGGCTCCTTACAGACTCAGGATACATTCGCAAACTGCCTCAACATTTGGTCGAAATGCAGGAACCGGATTCCACATCTGTCTGATCAAGCTTCGTAAACTAACAGGCAAGATGGCAACCTCGAAAGCATTTAGATTTGGCCGTCCACCGCCGATGATATGCAGAAGGACAGCGTGTTCTGAAGGACGATCATGATATGGCATAAAGCCGGAGAAGATCTGAGTGTTCTATTCGAGCACTGACAGAATAATCGAAGAGGATTCGTACCTCCAGGATCACCATTGAGAGGGAATAGATATCACCTGTCGTCTGTCTATCTGACGTTGCGTCCTCCAACGCGAAGCATTCAGGAGGTGTGAATCGAATCGGTGACGAGGGAATATTTGTCGTGTGGGCAAGGTGGCCCAGGATATTTGATATCCCATAGCCTCCAATGACTGGTATCCCAGAGTCACTCATCAGAATCTTGCTCTGGACCACAGATCACTTCGAGAGTGTGGTTTGAACACAAACAACTCACTGTGGACAAGGTGCCATGGACAACTCCGCGAGAGTGTAGATAGGAGAGCCCTTTCGAGATACCAAGAATCTAAGACATTATTAGCATGGTGGACACCGCTCTACTCTCACTTACAATGTCTGATTTTTCGTCTACGCTCTTGGTGTAACGCTAGAGGTATCTCATCACTGGACCTTGCCTGAACATGGGTGAAATCAGTGCAGGAGATGGACCTATATTTCGACAAATGCCCAAAAAGGATAGAACATTCTCGTGACTTAATGCTTTCCAACTGTTGGTCTCCTTGTAGAGATACTGAGAATTGATGAGGCAGGAAAATGGAGTTATTCATTTGTAAATTCTCACCCGAGTGCTATCCAAAAGTCCATTGCGTCTGTATGCATGCGACGCAGGATCTTAATAGCAGCCTGCCAGGGGAATCAGTCACCAGGTTCTCTACCGTCTTACCCAAATTACAGCTTGTCTAGTAGACCTGAGTTCACCGCGATATACATCTGCTACTGTCCCGCAGTCAAATGGAAACGGGTCAATCTTTTCAACCTTGCCAGTCAGATCCTGGTTAATAATAGGTTAGCTTTTGATGTCGATCTTTGATCGCGAGGCAATTGACAATTATTACCTCTCCATCAGGGTAGATGTCTGGAGCCGGGGATGGTGTCATCTGCCAATGCTCGTCCGAGGAACCGAAGGGGGAACTTCTGCTGAGAGTTGAGACATCGCTATCAGAAGCAAATGGGGTCTGGTCGCTTCTTTGGCTGTGACTGGATGACGTTCGTCTGCCGCGATCTGGGCGGGCAGATAATCTCGCGTCGAGACCATGAATCTCCGGCAGGCGGAAACTAAAAGCCTCGATCTTGTGGTTTAGAAATTCAAATTCGGTGTAAAATCTCTGAGCCTGGATGAATTGTAGATCTATAGATAATTGAAACTTCAGCTTCAAAAATTTAGAGAAGAATCTAACCTGAGTGATATTGACCACTTAGCGCGGTTGCTCGATGTAATAATAGCGAAGCTTTAGCAACCATGGCCATTGAATACAACTCATATCGGCCATCTCCTTGGCTAGTGGTCCCCGAACTCAGAAATACTGAGACTGTCGAAATTCCCGGAGATGGACAATGGCCCTGGCCCGGACGAGTCAACAATTAGATCAGGAGTGGTACTGAAGACACTGACCTTTTCATAGTCCTCAGGATCCAATGGCCATGGTGTATCTATTTGTGCCACCACTATATCAAATACGTTCGCGACGGCAGATGGAGGATCAAAGGCTACTGAGAGATTATTGCACAACGAAAACACCGCCCAAAAGCCATTTATATACTCTCCTTCCTCAACGATATCCCGCGATTTGGGCAATGAAGTCGTAATGACACCCCTTGGGGGAAGAGAAAATGATGGGGAGATGTCAGAAGCTGGGGCTGCAGAATGAACTCGATGAAGCCCGCAGGCAATGGCGAGGGACCCCGTTTCACTAGCGTGATGTTTTGCATCTGCAACATTGCCGACATGGAAGAAATAGTACGCAAGCAGCACTTTACACTGGATTGTTTGTAACAGGCATTGTGGATGTTCCGTTGAAGATGAAAGGTTGGTGGTTGTATCTGCCAGTGCCCGCAACATCCACTCGTTTTCGAACTGCGAGTGGAAGTCACTGGGACAAAGATGAGAGCCCCACAGATATATGACTGATTTGAGTGCCGGCGTCGTCCGGTTTGTGGCAGCGGTTAAAGATGTTAGGGCAAAATAAGTACGAGACGAAGACAGGAAAAAGCCACATTCAGATGCGTTGTCCATAAATCGGTCTACCCTAAATCACAGAGGTCAATGGAGATCTCGACATCAAGAAAGTGAAAGAATGGCTTACAGAGTCTGAAAGACTGAGAAATCCTGAACGTGGACGTACCTCAAAGTGAGGAACAACGCAAGAAGAACAAGCGATTGACATACTTTGAGATCGGGGGTCGGTGGCAACAAACTAGATTGCGATGAGAGACGAGGGATCGGGTCTGTAAAATTGGGTTCAGCTTGTGACAGATTTTCAAGTTGCTCACCTTCAGGTTCTGCAGAACTTGCTTCCACAACGGGTCTCGACAAGGATGTTGACGAACGTGTCCACTGTTTAGGTTGAGGGATTGCTTCTTCCAGCACTGTTCGACTTCGAGGTCTGCCTCGTGAGTCTCGTTGAACCATGGATTCGCAGGAATCGTCGCTGGAATTCGATGCGCGTGGCGCACAAATGGGCTTTGCACCATCGCATCGTACTTCGCGGAGGCTAGAGCATCACGTCAACGAAATGAGGCCGAGAAGCGAAAATACTAGTCCTCACCAACAGGGCAAACAGTCCATTACTGGCTTCGAAGGCTTTCAGTTTTGATCTAGGCACTCATGTTGAGTGCTCTGCATCGTGGTGAAGGCAAAGAAGCTGTATCCACATCAAAAAGCTGTTCAAAGCAACTGACAGAACTTTGTTTGACAGCTTGCCACCATCATCTAAAAGCAGTGAACACTCGGCCAAAGAAGACCGTATCAAGGATAATCAAGCCAGAGCAGGGCGCATCCATTGGACCACTTTCAATACTGCCATGCTTCCCCTGACACCGGCAAGGAAGGACAAGATTCAAAATTCTCGGCTAGAGATTCCATTGAAAGGTTTGTTGGGTTGACTCTGACATACTCACATTGAAATACAGCATCAAAGAGTAAACATCAAGTTTTTCATGCCAGTCTCCTCAAAAGCTCCAAGGTCTCTACTAATCGGACAGCCCATTTTATGTGTAACGTTACCGACAATTCTGGCTCTTCACAAATGAATGATGACCGATCTGCAATCCGCGAGAGTACTGTCCGAATTATTCTGTGAAAGGGTGAAACCATACTTTTTTTAAGCTCAGAATCCTTTGCTTCGTCGTACTAATCGTACTTCAACTTGGCATTTTCAAAGCGGTAATGTCGCGTGACCAAAAAACAAATGCATCAGCTCTTGCACAGCCACAGGATCGTCTCCAGTTTCTGGTCTTGGGAAGATGTATGCAGGTCACATTGAGCTTCGGAACCACTGGCGGTGGAAGATATGATATTGGGGATAGAACGGGGGCCTCGCTAGGGAGTTTGAGGACATTCCCGGTATGTATGGTGGGATTCTGTGAGAAACGGGGTGTGTGACGTTGGCGTGACCGGTTGGCGGCGTCGACGGCACACGGAGAGAGATAAGAGCCTAAGTGGCTCGAGGCGACCGAAAGGAACAGATATAAGAGTCGATTTCGGTGGTACTAAGGAACTACAAGAAAGTATTAGGTCTTATATATATAATGAGGAAAGGGGAGCCGCAGACAATAGGAAATAGACTAGGTCCAGCCAAGAGGCCGAGTCGGAAACATGTAGAGCTAAATGAGGGCGGCCCACAGGGCCAAGAGAAACGAGAGGCCGTCGAGGTCCGAGTCGGAGTGGTGACGTGCGTGACAGTCACGCTACCGTTACATACGCCCTCCGAGTCCTGCCATGGTGCAGGACTCAATCTTGTCCATATCAATCATAGCCGTATCATGCTCTTCATCTTCTTCTTTCAAATCAAAAAATTCATCTTGATACTTCTTTATCAAGGCTAGGTACAATTTTCCCCAGTTGCCTTTCAAGTAGTTCACACTGATCTTTCCGTTGACTTGATGTTCAGCATCACTCAACTGATTCTGCCTTGGGCCACACCCAAGAGTCGATGCAATCGGTGGTTCATACTGGTTGATAAATGCAGATAACAAATTAACCACCGACAACTTGGAAAGCTCTTGAAGTGTTCGCATGAGGGTATAATTGGCATGCTCAGCACTATGATCTGTTTGAGACTTTCCAATCTCAGATTTCCAAGGTTGACTAACCATTTCATAGGTCAATTTGTCAGATAATCTTTCACTCTCAGACACATGTGCAATTGTTGTCTTAACAAACTGCAATGACATATCTTCAAGTCCTAGGACAACCGACGCAGAACCCAGATAATACTGTGTTCCATCTCCAACTTGAGCATGGTCTGTCCTGATATGCTCCTCAGAGCTATCATAATCATCTTCGTCTCTGCGCAACTCAGAGTCATACTCGAAATAACCATAACGTGGTTCCATATTGTCATAATCATCATCGTTGCCGCTAAGAGAGTCTCCAACAGAATTATACTCCTGGTCATATTCTTGATCATAGTCTTGAAGAGACTCTGACTTAGAATCATCATAATCATTGCGGTATTCACAATCAGATTCATCGTCATTATCCTGATATTGATCATCAGAGTTCTGATATTCTTGTTCTGATTCAGGATCATTGTGTAAATCAATTTCCGAAGACTTGTTCTCTGAGTCTTTGTACTCGTGCATCCCATTGTCAAAATCTTCAAATTCAGATGTTCTCATGACACGAGCTTTCTCTAAGCGCAGTGTCAGGCGTTGTTCACGTTCTGCATCATTGAGAGCTGTCTCGATGATCTTTGCAGCTTCAACAACACTGTCCCAGTCTGAGGACTCATCCTTCAGACCTTTCAACATCAAATGTTGTCGAATATCCAGTCGAAAGCCAGACCACACCAGGCGAACCTGATTTTGCGGGGTCTCCGAGCCCAAGATATTGATATATTCCTTCATTTCATATATGTACTCTTTGACAGTACGCTTTCCTTGACTACAAGTTTTCAACTTGTCTCGGATACGGGTCATAAAATGATCGTCAAAGCAATCATTGAATAGTGCTCTGAAAAATTGGGACACAGACCAGGTTCTATGATCTGTCCCCACCTCACGTTCATAACAGCGCAGAGCTCCTCCTTCTAGGAAGCACGCAATGAGAAGCACCTGGCGAGATTTTCGCACTCCACCTGTTTCGAGGTAATCTACCATTTGAACCATGAAGCGAGCGAAGACTGAAGTGTCTTGCTTCCCATCATACTTGATTGGTTCAACAGGATCAAGCTTTTCTTTATACGAGTGCTTTCGTTTCTTGTTCTTCCTCCGAGTCTTGCGCTTAACAGCGTCAGAACGAGAGGAATAAACAACAGATGATCTCGAAGAATCACTGTCACTTGCATTGTCAGAGCTGTCTGAAGGATCATCAGGTGTGTCTTTGTCCTTTTTCTTCTTCAAGTTTTTCTTCTCGAAGTGTCGAAGATCTTTGAAAGCACGACCAATGTAACTGTCAGGCACAATCAATGCCACAGGTCCAGATAATATTGGTGCAGAAGAAACTTGTGTGTCCTTGAGTTTCTTCTTCTGTCGAACTGTCCCAGCGACTGATACAGGTGAAACAACAGGAACAGGAGTGAGATACTCCCGCTTAATGCCACTCATGGCACTCAAGGGTACAGATGAACCAAAGATTGAGGGGTCTTTTCTTTCAAAAACTGATCTTTCTGTCGTCTGCCGCATTTGTTCAATAGACTTCTGGAGCTCAGTACGTGCATGAGCACTGATAATCCATTCATGCTCCAAGTCTTTTATGAGGGAATCATGCTCTGATTTCATTTGCCTCAGGCATGCTTCCTGCGCAAGTCTTGTCTGGTTTTCACGATCTAGAAACATCTTGATGAGATATTTCTCTCGGAATTTCCAAGTCTCAGCATTGAGACGTTGCTGTTGCTCAATAGAGTCAAATCCATCAAATTGGTCCGCATTCGAACCCTCCCCAGTATCAAACTGCATAGAGGTCGACGGTACGAATTCATTGGTCATGAAACTGTCAAGGTGAGCTCCGTGTACCAAGATCTCACTGATATAATCAACTTGGGATTCTGTGAAGTCACTCCGGACTTCAAGCTCGCTTGATTCTGTGTCATATTCATCTGGACTACAATTAGTAACAGAAATGTCACAAATTGAAGTCGTTCTTTCATTATCCAAGGGAGCATTGACTGCATAAGATGTAGCGACCATCTTCTCACCCCTTGAAATATCCGGAATTTGCGATGCATGATTAAAATAACCAGCGGTCCGAATTCCATTCATAGCCCGGGCACTTTTAACAAAGTCGCGATGGCCAAATTCAGTGTTCTTCCCATCATTATGGCACTGACCAGGGACTACAGAGGATAAAATACCCGCCCTCCAGTCCGTCTCAACTACTGCTGGCTCACACTCAAAAGTGGCGTACAGAGTTGTTCTCAATCGAGACCCAGTGCTTGCAATCACTGGTCCTTGCTTAGGAGTGACATCCACCTGGACCACAGGTGGGGTTACACCGTCACCGTTGGTCCCCAAGTCTTTCACAGGCAAAGCATTATTTTCAATAAGCTTTTCATTGTGTCCAAAATAATTCAGTTCACTCTCAAATACAGGAGTCGAGGTACGTGAGATAAATTCTAATCCCATCAGGGAATCCAGAGTTTCCTGCGACAATTCCTGTTCAACAGGACTTCCCGACTCAAAACCAAATCCTGCGTCATCCGAATGGAAAGCCACAAGAATATGTTCAAGCTCATCATTGATAGGAGTGAAACCCATCGCCAAGTGAGACCCAAGATCGCCATTCCCGAAGGATACGCGATCCTCATCCGGTTTAGCCGAAGCCAAACCGCCGGATTTAGCTGAAGCCAAATCAAAAAATGGAGCCGCAACATCGCTGTCAAAAACAGGAGAGGTCTGACCCACACCAAAAGTCTTGAGCTCAACGAGCTCGGAAATTGCGTCAGTCATTCTGGAAATAAAAATAGGAGGCGCACCAATTGCAGAACAGGAGCGAGCACGAATCGGTAGCGCCGCAGCTCGAGCATCCTTTCTGCCAGTTCTAGGAGATGGGGAAAATGAAGACATTCTGCAACAGAATAATTAGCGAAAAATTTCAGTGAAAAAATACCTTGTCGCCGCGTCGGAAGGTCCAGTTGATCAGACTGGGTGGTGACCGAACGTCGGGTACAAGGGTCAATGAGTAGAGAGTAAGTTTGTCGAGTCTTGTGTAATGTTCAAAATATGTGATGTTGGCGTGACCGGTTGGCGGCGTTGACGGCACACGGAGAGAGATAAGAGCCTAAGTGGCTCGAGGCGACCGAAAGGAACAGATATAAGAGTCGATTTCGGTGGTACTAAGGAACTACAAGAAAGTATTACTGTACTATTTCATTCAATTCGGCAGGCACTGTGACTTGTGACCTTGCCGAAAATTGAAAATATAGCCCAGAGGGCTTAGGTCTGTGCAGAGATGGATCCAGTAGACTTGAAAGAGCTTGAATCCATGCTGACCTTGAAAAAAGGGTAGAATTCCGGCCCGCTAGAACTGAATCTTTGTCAGCAAAGTGCTAAAAAAGGGTGACTTTCAGACGGCTGTGACCTGTGACTGCCGAATTGAATGAAATGGTACAGTAGGTCTTATATATACTGTCTTTTTTCGACCACAAGTTCATTCCCACGCCCGTCACATGACATGTCACACTATTTTTTCAGTTCAAAGCTCGGGATAGAGTGTGACATACCGACATATCAGTTCACCATCATTTTTTTTTGTGTCATACAGCATCATTGACCTTGCTTCTGTGTCTTTGGAACATGTTAATATAGCTGAAAAACTGAATTGCATGGCTTTTTGGACTTTTTGGAACCGCTCTGAAGGAAAATCGCCTTTTTTGGTGCGTGGGAATGTCACAATCTCTAGTTCAGAGCTTAAAATTTGGTGTGATGTCACGCCATTTTCAGTTCAGTTCAGAGGTCCGTGTGACGTGTGACAAACTTGTGGTCGAAAAACTACAGTATAATGAGGAAAGGGGAGCTGCAGACAATAGGAAATAGACTAGGTCCAGCCAAGAGGCCGAGTCGGAAACATGTAGAGCTAAATGAGGGCGGCCCACAGGGCCAAGAGAAACGAGAGGCCGTCGAGGTCCGAGTCGGAGTGGTGACGTGCGTGACAGTCACGCTACCGTTACAGGGTGCTGGCGGCTAAAATCGATGTTTTAGATCGAGAGGAGGCCCAAAAATATTGGGACTACCTGGAACGGGTCCTGGATACCATTTATGGCTATCGAAAAGGCGCTAGATCCCTGAGGGCGACTGTTTGGGTAAGGATATGACGAACGACCACAGACTGTTGAATTCGGCTCGAGCGGCATTTATGAGAGGTCCTGGATATATAGCTGCGTTTTTTGGCGTTGATGGATAGCAATAGACGCGAGGGAAAGCGTTTTGATATAGACGAACAACCAATCCCCTGAAATGTGCCTCTGCGCCAGAAACCGCTGCAGGAAACCGGATACCAATGGTCACAAAAGCGTCAAGGGAAAGGATGGGGCAAATACTGACCTTGTACGAGTCCTTTAAAGGACTGCTGGGATGCTTATAGGGATTGATGTGCGCTAAGCCAGAGAATATGGTCCAACCCGAGAATGCTCGAAAAAGGCGAAAACCGGACTTGGTGCTCTATTTCGCTGGATTCCCAATGCAGGGCAGCGCTCATGACAATATGAGGGGTACAAGAAGCTTGTTTCAGCGGACGAGCGAGGTCTTTTGACCGCCATTCGTCGTCGCTGCAATACGGGGATTCCGAGGCAGACGAGGTAATTAGCTGGATGCATGGATTCGGACAGCGATAGTCACCTTGTCGAATCTTATCTGGGAAGATTTACACTGGTCTGAGCTCGCATTCGGCTTTGGGTAGCCCAGTAGCGAAACCTACAAGGCAGTAGTGTGTCGTTGATATTTGTCTGCATTGAGCCAGGTTAGAAGGTTTGGCAGGCTTCAGTGGCTCTCCCCCATGGATATCGAGACGCGTGAGCGGGCGTTATATTTTGTGCTCCAGGTTTGCGACAGGAAAAAGGTCTGAAATAATGACCGCGGTTCAAGAAGAACTGTGACAGAGTGACTCGTGACGGCGCTTGATGGGCGCTTGAGGCCTTCAAGTATTTAACTGCGAAATTGAAACCGCACATTGGAAATGAGATACAGGTTGCGTGTTATTATCCAGGGAAATCGAAGACATGAATGCGATAAGAGTGATTTCTACTCCTCTACTGGTCTGCATCCTCCACAGATCTCAAACGAAGCTAAAGCATAATGTCAGTACTGTAGAGAGAGACCACGGATATTGAACTGACACGGACAAGGCAGACAAGCACCGAAGAGGAAACCCGACTCGTATGATCTTTACACAGCATAGAGGCTCTGTGGCAGGGTTTGGCACCGGAATGAGGGGCGAAGGTAGCTAGTAGGAAAGAAAGCCTGAAAAGCTGGTTCAGAGAGCAAAAAGACAAGAAGCAGAAGCAGCATTTACCTTCACGATACATCCAGGACAGGATGATCAACTTTGTAACATCGTTGGAATCCAGGTTATCCGCCCCGCATTGCAGACCATCCGGGAAAAGTCGCCGTAGGAACGCCTACGAAAGCGTAGAAGCCTCTCATTAGCGCCTACCAAGAAATCTTTCTCTATTCTCGCTACAATCGCTCCATATGCAGTTTGGCATCGATTCTTACACGCTGCGAAGATCCTGGGGGTATCGGTGTCGGAGGGTCTCAGCAAGAATATGAGCGATAGACCAGCGGATCTAAGGTATCTCCTAGAAACATGTCAACAGAATCCGAGACTTTATCGAAAAAGACGCACCTGGAGAAGCTCCTTGATTAGCTATATCCTGCAAACGCAACCCAGACCATATCTATCGACACGAATCCTGCTCTCTTTCTCTTTCTCTCTCCATTTTAGGTTCAGACCGAAGCGGGATACCGTTTCTGAAAAGCCTACCAATTTGCTTCAGCCTGCAACAAAAAAGGAGACAAAATGAGGCATACCTCGATATCGCCTTGAAGACCTCAGCGATCTCGCCCTCTCGAGTTCTCCATGAATGCCTTGGTTTGGTCGCCTTGGCCGAATCAACGAAGATTATGCCATCGGAGGTGGTGCGAGAACCTTGAAGCATGTTCAGCAAGAAACTCGACAATGAAAGAGTCGACGGACCAGGACGATTCATGACCATAAAGCTGTCTGCCTTCTTCTCAAGGGATGCCAGCTATCATGAATCCCCCTCTTCTTCCCAACGAATAATAAATATTGCAGGGCCGCTCAAAACCAGTCCTTCGATCAGAGCTTTTTCTTGGTTTACGAGGGTGCTGCGGCAGTGCTTCAGCAGGGAATTCGATGGAGTAGAAAGGAGCGACATACGTGTCGGACGAGCGAGGTATCGTCGAGGTGGTGAGCTTTCGAGGAGGATCGAGAGCCCAGACTAGGGCTAGGAAGCCATGGAATTCGAGTTGACTGATCCTGGTCCTTTGGTCGATGCTGCTTTTCTCTCCAAGGGGAGTCGACAAGGATTGAAGGTCAATCGACGCAATAGGGACTGCGAGATAGGTCTGAAACGGTCAATGAACTCTACCTTGATACGTGCGAGGGCTGGCGACGGGCGTACCGGTATATCGAGATGCTCCCCTCTCCGGTCACCAAGGTTAGTGAGGCAGAGTCAACCACGGTCATTCTACGGGCTCCACGAAAGCCATGCTCCAAGCCCTGAAATCCGATCAGAGCGTTGAACGAAGCGAAACGGGATGCACAGACTGACCAGCTGACCAGTAAAGAACAAGAAGAGCTGCAGCTTTCGTCATAACCGTCAAGCAAAGCCTGAACCGGGAGGGAGTCTAGCAAAAGCGGTCAGCAAAAAGTCTGGAGCGAAGGGACAGGGAGAAAGGAGATCAAGAATGAATGAAAGTCAGAGATCTTGGTGGAAATGTTGTCTCATCGGACGATGGTCCTCTGAAGTAGCAAATATATTTGATGCATCATGGAAGGAAGAGCCCAACACGATGGTAAAGGAGGACTCACGTTGAATCACGGATTGCTGGCTCATGAAACGGGCCGCGGAAGGCGTCCGATGAGGAATGGAGCCATGGTTCTGCCACACGAGGTAAGAAGACCCAAACGACAATGGTCTCGGGAGCTGGAATTATGGTAGACGTGAATTGTGGATCAAATTGGCTGAGCGATAGACGCCAGTCGTTGACGTCGTCGCTGCAGAAATGGGGGTGATGGTTAAAGGCAAGAAAAAATTCGCGTTGTTTGGAGAGCTTTGGGCCTGGGTTGGTCATCGCTCATATGACCTGAGGAATTAATTCCCAGCACGTGTAGACGCGACAGGGCGAACCCATGTCAAATACCCTGCATCAGTACTGAATGCCCTGCAAGGTTGGATGTATCATGTCAAATGGATTTATCTCCTGGATAGATGTCGTCAGGTCGCGGTCGCGGCATGGCCGCACTCTATAGATTACTCCGGATTCAGCCGCGCGCAGGGACGATTCAATGACAATCAAGGACTCGGGATACCCTTTCTGTCCGTTAGGTATAAGATGGTCTTTATAATACATCCGCTGCAGATACTTATGTCAACTTGAATTCTAGACAGCCTGTGAGATCGATCGACCCTGCTTCTCGAAGACAACGACCATGAGCAGCAAAGCTCCTGACGAGATTTGGCTTCGTATCGCTGGTGATCTCCAGCGAACAAAGGATCTATCTACCTTCTCGAGGACCAGCACGCGATTTCTCCCCATCGCTCGGTCTCTTCTTTACCGGAAGGTGCGCTTGATTGTGGTGCATGGAGAATGGGAGCCACGGCCGAGATACGGTCCGGATACTCTGGCACTTCTTGCGAGAGAGCCATCTCTAGCTCGCTGCACAACAGAGCTAGAGTTGGTGAATTATCCACAGACTGGGGCAGCTCAGTTCTCCGGGCTCGTGAATCCGGGCGCTCTCACGAATATGACCAATCTTCGCAAATTGACGCTCGTTGGCTCCGTATTCATTGATATCGGTGAATCTACTGTGGATGAGTGGATTGCGGCGCTGAGATCAGTCAGACCGCATATATTGGTCGTCAAGGAAGACAGGGTCGGAATCCCTTCTCTCGGTCTTTCTTCGCACAAATTGCGCGATTTACCGCAGTTTCGAGAACTGGAATGGGGGAGGGTGGACGATACGCTACCGGCAGGTGAAGTCTGGCATGTTTCCCATTTCGAGGCTCTGACATGTATGTTTTAGGCAGTGTTGAATCCCTCATACACGATATGCTTCCCAACACACTTGCTACACTGGAAAAGTTGTCGCTTCTGTTCACAATGCCAGATGATGACCCTGAGCTCATTGAAGCATTCTTTCGCCTACGATTCCCATGCCTCACTTCTCTGACTCTGGGTCACTGGAACTCTTACAATTATGGAGCATTGCCTGGCTCATTCCCCAGATTCATCAATGCGCACAGCCCGAAATTACAGTACCTTGATCTCCAGTACGAGGTTGACTGGCGCGGAGCCATATTCTTCGATTCCGCCCATGTGGATATCCTCAATTCTGACTCTCTATCTAATTTGACGGAGTTCAGAGGCAACGCGGAATCGCTGTTCAACATGGCAAAAGTAGGACTCAAGTGCCTGAAAGCCATTGAAAAACTCACTGTTGGCCCTGGAGGCGGCTTTGATCCAAACGACGATTTCGATGCTATGATTCATACCCTCAGGCGAAGCGATGGTCACTTATCAGCGCTGAAAGAGCTCAATCTCAACCTCTCATACTGGGAGGACAGAGAGAAACCGAGCATGATTGAGGCTGTCCATGTTTTCACTTCACTATCGAGTGAGACATTGGAGGTCTGGAGCGGCTCAATGGGTTACAGCGTGGAATGGGATGCAGAGGAATTAGGTCAGCTTTTCGCACCATTCAAAAAATTGAGAGTTCTACATCTGGAGGAAAACAATGTGGCGCAGCATAAACGCGACAATATGCTCAGATATATCAGCAAGGTAGCCGCAGCCTGTCTCACTTTGGAAGAGGTTCGATGGCAGGTCCGCCCAGAAAGGATTTTCTGGCTAGAACGCGGGCCATTCGCGAGCGGGACGATCCAAGTCACCACTCATTCTGTTATGTAGCTATGTGTCTGTGAGCGGTAGTAGGGGCTAGGGTCACTAGAGCCTCGGCTTGAAGTCGAACGCTAGATACATCCAATGTCAATATCCGTGAATTTGATTGTAAAATCTGTGTCGCTCCATCTTGTTGCTTGCGTTGTGAATTGACTAGTAGTGTTTGTAACGGCAATGCCCCGACTACGAAGAGGACAGGAAATATTTCCCGCGGAGAATCGATTCGATATCTCCTCCTTCAAACGCACACATGATCTTCCTTCACCTGGCTCCCTTCTGCACATACGCACGCCTCCGGAACTCCCACCTCATTGCCCTCGCGTTAATATGCTTACAACTACATCCACTCCCTATCACTTCCTTCTGCATCACACATTGGAGGAAATCCAGACAGTCCAAACCGGCTGAATGAGCTCGTACTGCCCAGCCATAGAATACTTGACACTCAATGAAACTTTTTGATTGTGCGTCCGGAATGTCTCCCGAAGAATCATGTCGACAATTATAGCGCCACAGTTCTCTATCCGCAGTGGTTGAAGCAAAAACATATATTGTCATGGCTGGAGTCATAGCTGAATGGTCTAGGGCACCAATGCAGTGCAACCTTCCGCGGATCACAACAGTCCAGAAATCTAAGCAACATGGGCTGCAATGGCTGGAAGGGTTTCATCAAACACCCGGAGGATGAGGTCGGTGATCACTCGCCTAGTATAAATATTGTTAGAAGTCACTCCTCGACACCCAGTTTACCGGCTGCGGGATCATATAGTACTCGACGTGTGCTTCATGCTTGATGGAGAACTGAAAGGGATTGAGGAACACCGACCGTTTATTAAACTGTTATGTTTGATGCGAGTAAGTCCTGATGGTTGACCGAATCAGAGCTGAGTCAAGCCATGAACCCATTCAGAGATCTAGTTACAAACGAAACCCCTGACCTAGCACCTGAAAAATCAATATCCCATCTTCTTCCCCGAAGGTATTATCAACTTGCGTGGACTTGATACGAAACGGTAGAATAAGACATCGCCCTGCAAAAGTAAGCCCATGCTTTGTAAAACCTGTTTTTTCAACTGACCTCTTTTTAGCATGGCATTTTGATGATTCAGACCGCCATGCTGTTCAGGAACAGGATAGCGCGGGGGCCATGGAATCCGAGAGACCGTAGAAAGAAGACAGATGAACTCGAGAGGTGAAAGAGAAGCTGAACAGCCTGATTGACGGAGGGACGAGAATAGAGCTGGACGTGACTATGGGCGCCTCTTGTCGAAACAACGAAGCATTCGGCAACCCCTTGCCTCTAATCCCGCCTTTCGCTCCCTTTCCGATCTCGCACTTGACGAGACGATTGCTCCTATTCCCGACGAATATAACCTCCGGTCATCGACAGCCTTTTCTTCCGCTCACAATGATTATCCGAGACAACACCCTCTAGGCACCAGTGAGCTAGAGGCCATCCTGTGGTGGCAATACGAGTCCCCCTGTTGATTCATGTTACTGTCATTAGATGTAGAAAATAATCGATTTGTTATCAGGTGCCACAGTGGACTGTGAGCACCACTGGCAGCAAGAAAGGAAAGTGTTGTACCTGCTTCTAGCAAGCTCTGTCATTAATGCATGCTTGAATGATGCGACCCGGCCATGGTCATCATAAGCTACAACCACATTTAGCAAGGAATCAGAGGAGAGCCCCAACGGAAGATTTATGTACCAAATTGCCCAACACAAAAGAGGGAAGGTTAGGAAATGTTGTGAACCACAACAATTGGCAGAATATTCAATAGATGACCAATTGGGCCATAAGTCACCAGTCAACTCAGTTAACTTCAATGGCCTCAGTTATCCAGGCTCAGTTCATTGCTGATTAGTTGTTTTTATCAGGTTCCTAGTACATATTAAGATGGGTTCTCGTGTCAAACTTCCTGACATTCAGTTGCATTAGAGCTATGACAGAAATTATCGAGTCCATAGTAAATTGGTAGTAAACATGACTCATGGTCCTTGGATGGACCAAATAAGGGGGCCAAACTCTCAGAGATGATGCTGTTATCATTTAACAATGTTTTAGAGCAATCCCAATGATGTGCTTTGCCCAGAGCCTGAGTAATGTCATTGCCGAAATTTGGCACTTTTTATGTGGAGATCAGAGGTACCAAAACTTGAGGGACCAAGGAAAAAATAGGCCCACATAACTGGAAGAATATGCTCAAGACCTTTCATGGCTCAGAAATCCTGAGGGTGCACTCAATCTGCAATAATTGAGCCGATGGCAGATAACATATCAACTCATAACATGAGAGCCTTGGCTCCCACAAGTCCAGCAAAATTTTAGCATATATTCTAGATCTCTAGGAGGGTACTCAAATATTTTAATAAATTTAGGCTCAGTAGATGAAGCAAGAGAGCAACCGCAAAATCTGATGGCAAAATAACATCATGGCAGATAACCACCCGTGGGAACCCATCAGATTGAGACCGTCATGCTACGATATAAGCGGCAAGCCAAGCCTGTGTCATTCTCTGTGGGAAATTTCGACATGTGACCTTTCCCCTTTGGGCTCTTTGATGATGGGGGGCTGAATTTCGGTCATACCCAACAAACGAGCCCACAAGTGGGTCTCGTAACCGAGAGATGCTTCAAACTTGATCGCCGAATGAAGCTCTCTCTATCTCTTCAGCACCGCACGACAGCGTCACGAGAAGAGCAGCGAGCTGATGCAGAGACCAAGGGAACCGGCATAGTACATTCTGGTCTGATGGAGGTCCGGTTCGTTGAGGAGAATGGGGACATCATGTCAAAGATGTACGTTTTATTCCCCTTTCTTCTTTCGCTTTCATCATCCTTATTGTTTTTCAGTGCAGCGATGGATATGGGAAGACCTTCGCCCAGTCGACCAACCTTGAGCAGCACCCAAGATGCCATAGCCTCTTTCCCTTCCATGACTGCTCCGGGCTGGAGAGGACCTCCTCTGAAATGATGGGAGGTGAGGACGTGACACGTGGCGGAGGGTGATACGGATGGGTGGTGATGCCCAGTGAGTCATCGCATGATGGCGTGAACTGGCCGACTTGAACGTCAAGCTTGATTTAAGATGAGGCATTCAAACTGGTGAACAAATGTTCATTATACCCTCTTCTTTGCGATATCTTCGCTTTTTGGCCTTGTGTGATTTCATGTTCGCTTTGTTTGGACTGTCAATGTCCTCCTTTTTCTTCGTAGCATTTCTTTGTCATTTTGCTTTTTGTGCTTTCTTGTTTTCATTGGATTGGATTGTAGATCTATAGATAATTGAAACTTCAGCTTCAAAAATTTAGAGAAGAATCTAACCTGAGTGATATTGACCACTTAGCGCGGTTGCTTGATGTAATAATAACGAAGCTTTAGCAACCATGGCCATTGAATACAACTCATATCGGCCATCTCCTTGGCTAGTGGTCCCCGATGCCTCATGGTATTCAACAAGGTTTCTAGATAACCGCTGAGCGAGGGTGAAAAGGAAGATAAGGCGGAAAACTTGCAGAAAATGCACCATAGTGCATCGCTGGATTTCCCAAGGCGTCGACATAGTCCTGCTTCTACGGTTGTCCAGCTAGCCTCGGAGATGAGGAGCTCGGAATGCAGTAGACGCCCAATCATGGACTATCGTTGAGACCCAGTGACAGGACTATTGCAGGACTATTGTCGAGACCATATGAAGCGCGAGGACACGGCAGCATCAGGCTCCAGGCCAGTCCAGGACGGAATATCTCCTGGAATAGGGCATTAAGACAGCGTCAGAACGAGACGCATTGATGATATTCCACGAAAATGCATCAGTGATATTGCAAGATATTCAAAAGATATTACACCGTCTGTGAAATGGATTCAGCCAAAGCAAGCTACTTAGTGGCAAAGGTCGCCGAACCTGCTGTTTTGGAATAGAAAGGAGGGCCCCAAACGTGAATATAAGACCTTGTCTCTTCGTGTTCGTCTCGTAGGTCTACTAAACAGGAGGTGAGCAGAGCCTGCGGTAGAACTGACAATACAGATCTATACAGGTACTAAGTATACCCGTCACCTGTACTCTAGAGTCTGGCTATGAGAGACTACGATACAGACCAGGTTAATGCCACAGCGATCGGAAATACCGGACTCTTGAGGGCAAGAAAATAGTGAACGACATTGGCTTCCAGGTCAAGGGCAAATTGGAAGAAGGGAAGCACCAAAAAAGTTAAGGAAGCCAGAGCCACGTGCGCTCGGCGATTCAGCTGCCGTGATCCGAGGGTGTCGGATCGGATATCGGGGAAAGTCGAGGGGGTTCTGTTTCAAGCGCGTTGTAGGCGTTTAGAGTGAAGCTGACGCGCCTTATGCGATACAGAATGTGTATCCTTGGCTGAATGCTATTTTCAACCTCAAAAAATGGCTTCAATGATATACAGTCATCCCTCCTTCCCAGTAACCTTGTCATCACGTCGCCTATATCAATTGACGCGCCAGAAGCCACCTCGTTTAGTGAGGCGCCCACTGTAAATCCCGCGCAGTCGACATCTGCTTCCACGGACAGCAACATAATCACACGTCTTCGGAAGGCGTCCGAGCGACTTCCTGACTCGGTGTCCGAGGCAGTTAAGATTGGTTCTGTGACAACGAGTGTCACAAGAACGCTGGGGCACGTCAAGTAGGTACCAGAAAATGAAGCAAGTATAATAAATAATACTGTATTTTACACTGTAGTTTGAGCGGTCTATGAGTATTAAGTATTGACGGCCCTAGAACCTCTGACTAGGCGTGGGAATAACCTTCCCAATTAGGCAGGAGGGAGGGGGGGAGGGTTCCACAATCTTCTCGCACTTTGCGATCCACGCCTGTGCAAAGGGCCCGAATACTCCAACATCCAATGGCTGCAGCTTGTGTGTCGTGTGAGGCGGAAGACAGAAAAGAATGATGTTATTAGCGCGATGCGAATGAGTTCGGCTGTCTCATGAGATCCATGTCCATCGATGATAAACAGAACGGGTTTGCCGGACGTGTTGCGTGCTCTGGACTGAGGAATGAATGATTTCTCGAACCACTGTTTGCAAACATATTCGACGAGAGCGGCTTCAAGGGTAGGAGAAAGAAGCTGCCGAGAGTCATGGGCTTGGTGCTGCACTGAGAGCTCTCTTTAGACAATATCAATATATTATGACCCTTCAAATTGAGAATAGTTAGAGACATGGACAAGGAAACAGTTATTTCAATGAGATGGTCCCCGGTGGACAATTTAACACTTAGAAACTCTGCTTGGGCTCCGTTCGGCATCAATTCTGATAGCTGACAATCTGACATGCACACACTGACATGCAAGCAGAACCTTGACATGCATTTGGGTCATACTGATTGTAGCTTACATGCAAATTGATTTTTTGCACAATATTATGCCCATAGTTAAGAACGAGACCCATGCGACACACCTAGTTTCTTCAAGTGCAGCTATACTCTTGTACAATGGTGGCCGTGACGTCCCTACAGTCTCATTTACCATCCACGTTCATCATACCTTACTCAATCGTAGTGATGTTGCCAGCCAAGCTTGAAGCCGTAAGCCAGCTCGCAGCGACATATTTCAGGACCGTGGGACGCGAATAAAAATAAACGACAATCTTCTTGTTTGTCTATAGACAAATCAGCAGCTGAAACGCAAAAGGGATGAAATGAGCTAAAATTACGCTTCATCACCCAAACACCAAACTGCGAGACGGTGGTGGTAGTACTAGTTGACTTGAACAAACTCGACAATGGGGTAAGGACTCGGTGGTACTGATAAATAACTTATTGTAAGCCTATCCCGATTCATCCCTAATCTTGCAGCTACCTATCGATCTCACTGAGTCAAATACAATGTTGAGTACAGTCTTGACAAATTGTGCTTATAATACGGTAGGCCCATGTTATGTCCGACATTTACGCAATGTTTCTCGTTTCATCCTCGTCACGACTATGTATTGATATCAAAGACAAAAGCCAGACTAAGATTGAAATATTCACACAGGCATTATCAAGGAGAAAAAAAAAATGGAGAGTAGGTATTTGTTGAGACTCCTGGATTAACTAAGAACTATGCAGGAAACATAAGTTCTCGCAATCGCCCGGTTGATAAGATGTATGATTCTTTTTATAGAAAAGCTACTCGCACAAATCACAAACAGACGGAGAGCTTTAGACCCGTGGCAAGTAAGGAATGACTCATATTGTTCAAACTTGAACGAGCTCCAAAGTCTTGAGTGACAGTAGTTTTTCGTTCGATTCAGGATGTACGTTCAGTTGATCCTGCTCTTCCATCTTGAAAACTCTGCATGCTTCATACATCCGCATGAGATATTGGCCTCCTGGGTTCTCACTCTTAGTAGGAAACACTTTTAAAATACCAAAACCAAGATCAAGAATACAACACTACATGTTGACTCTAGTAATTGCTCGAATGCTCAACTAGGAAGAGTAGCCAAAACCCATCCAGCAGCCCTCTTAACCGCTTGGGTCAAAGTCCCAGGATTAGAGTCACTAATAAATCCCACCGCCATCGCTTCATTCGCCGTATTGGTTGCGGCGAACAATGCTCGAGTTCCAGAAGCAACTTTGAAGTTGGAGCTGGTCAAGCAAGAAGTACAACCAGAACCGCCTTGCCATCCTAGATTAGCTTGTCCTTCAGCGAAGAAGTACTCGCTGACGATAAGGTTTGGGGAGAGGAAGAAGACGTGGGCCTAACAGAACAGATGGGTTTATGTCAGTTCGAGTCCTTTTGATAAATAAACAAAAACACAGGGTTTTTGGTAGCTCACTTGATTATTACTATTCCTAGGAATCGCGGCAAGTGGAGTGCAAGGTAGAACTTCACCCGGAGAGACGATCTGGGTGGGTCCTGAGGTGATCTGTCCACCATCGAACAATCCACCAAGGTTGAGCACATTTATACCGCCTGTTTGATCCTGGTAGAAAATGCTCCAACCTGCTGGGCTCAGAGTCATAGCTACGTTACATTGAGGATTCAAAGATGTTACAGCTCTGTTGAGTATGATGGACTCTGCTGGTGTGGGTGTAGCATGGGTGAAGGCAAAGAAGACGGGCAAAAGCTGAAGGAGATGATAAGTGATAAGTTCTGCCAGGTTGTACGAACGATTTAAGGAGTACTGACCGAGACAAGCTTAGCGAATTGCATTTCTTGTTGCTGTTCAGTCTCGTTGTATTGCTCTACTTATAAGCTTGGATCTACCGGTAATACCGCATCATTGGCAATTTTTTCCCTTCTGGATGGGCTAGACCGGTTAGGACTCTGGGAGTGCTAACAGGAGTAATGATTCTGACAATGTCAAAGGCCTACTTCTCCCTCATGCATGCCGTCAGTATTTCTCCTCTCTGAGTCAACATCTGAATAGCTACTCTGATGATGAATACCGGTATGTCACCGGAGTCTAAAATCACCGGTCGAGATTCAATGTCAACAGTTCCATTTTTGTTGTCAGAAACTTCTAATGAGTCATCAGGTCCTGACAAGCATACTTGAAACTATCTAGTGATTCCTTCAGAAACTTATGAACAAAGCAACCAGCTCAATTGAAAGAATCAACTGTCACCACTAGACAGCATCAGCAGTACTCGGCCCTGCAAGATACTGCCATCATTAAGTATTGGACTAGTGTCTAACTTACGATGTCGACGCATTTACGCATTCCATTCCATTCATTCCTGTCAATTCCATTAACGTTCAATTCAAACCACTACGTTGACAATGGAAGGATGGGATCATGCGACCTTCGAATCTACTATCAATGGATGACTGGTACAGCTTCACGGGCGTTTGTTCTGTACCTGTACCCTCCATCTCACAACCCGAGAGCACAGATCTACATCACTATCACACATGCACCGTCTCATCATTTATCTATTATAGTACCTTGAATACTTCGAATGGCGATGCTAAGAACGAGCTCTTCATCTTTGTTATCCCCCATATGCTCTGTCTCTAGTAGTGGCTAACAGTTTCTACGCAGAAGGTACCGGGCTCGAAGAGGATTCTCGATGTTCCGGATATTCTGAAATATTTCCGGGCTTCGGCAGCGTCGAAAGAGTCTCGCACTAAGCGATTTGGAAGGGAATTGAGGGCGGGGTAAATCAATTGACCTTGGTCATGTCACCGGAAATAAGAAAAGTCACGCTGTCACGCTGGACAGCCATCGGAATTAGCCGTGTCTCACCTGTAGCGATGACACATGCATCAAAAGTGATCCAGACCGAGATATTAACCTATACTACAACCTACAATCAACAGGCATGGAAAATAAGATATGCGCAGCTTTAAAATGCAAGTGGCCGACTTCCTGGGTGGCCGAGTAACTGACCAGCAATAGTAGATAGTTTCAAGTATGCTTGTCAGGACCTGATGACTCATTAGAAGTTTCTGACAACAAAAATGGAACTGTTGACATTGAATCTCGACCGGTGATTTTAAACTCCGGTGACATACCGGTATTCATCATCAGAGTAGCCATTGTCAGAATCATTACTCCTGTTAGCACTCCCAGAGTCCTAACCGGTCTAGCCCATCCAGAAAGGAAAAAATTGCCAATAATGCGGTATTACCGGTAGATCCAAGCTTATAAGTAGAGCAATACAACGAGACTGAACTATGACAGTATTTTTCATCGGAAATTCCAACAACCTACCTCGGACATATGACATGTGTCATCAAGAACTTGCGACTTTGAAGTTCCTACTCTGAGGGCGAAAGGTTGGTCCGGTCAACCCGACAGGTTGCGGGCCTGACCGGAAAGGTTCAGGGCCGATGCTTCACCATGACAGGAGCTCATCCTGATGCATATTCCCTTGAGTCTGTCTGTGACTCACCAGCTCAGAATAATATAGTGACTTTCACTCAAAACCTTGACTGCATTGATCATCTATAATGAAGAGAAACTGGTCAGAGGTTTAGAAGGGTTCTGGGCCATCTCTATGCTGCCAGTTTGGGAATCTTTCAGATCTCTCATTCAGTGTCAATTATTGCGGTGCAGCTCATTGACATCACTCATGAGTCACAGGCTACTGCAAAAATTCTGAAATGATTTCTGAAAACAGCTGTTCTCAAATTGTTTCGGACCCTATTAGACCTATTAAATAACACCTGACATGAAGGAGAAGCATCAATTGCCGAATTGTGGCGCTCAGCACCGCCAAGCTGCATGTCTCAGTTAAGTGTTATATTATTGAGCGGTGAGTGACTGTGTCAGTTTCATACCCTTTAAAATTGTTCCGGACCGTCCGAATGCCAACCTTGAAAGTAGAAGGTAGCAACTTGGTAATTGTTGATGTCATCATGTGACAGTTGCGATGTTACATGTATGGCGAAGAATATTCTGATTTTGAGCTGGAAACTGGGAAGTTCACAGTAGAAAGTAGAAAAAATAGTCCATTCTTGCTAGTATAGAGTACAATTTTGAGTAGAATGTTGTATTTTCTGATGAAAAATGAGTTTATACTGAACAGCAACAAGAAATGCAATTCGCTAAGCTTGTCTCGGTCAGTACTACTTAAATCGTTCGTACAACCAGGCAGAACTTATCACTTATCATCTCCTTCAGCTTTTGCCCGTCTTCTTTGCCTTCACCCATGCTACACCCACACCAGCAGAGTCCATCATACTCAACAGGGCTGTAACAGCTTTGAATCCTCAATGTAACGTAGCTATGACTCTGAGCCCAGCAGGTTGGAGCATTTTTTACCAGGATCAAACAGGCGGCATAAATGTGCTCAACCTTGGTGGATTGTTCGATGGTGGACAGATCACCTCAGGACCCACCCAGATCGTCTCTCCGGGTGAAGTTCTACCTTGCACTCCACTTGCCGCGATTCCTAGGAATAGTAATAATCAAGTGAGCTACCAAAAACCCTGTGTTGTTGTTTATTTATCAAAAGGACTCGGACTGACATAAACCCATCTGTTCTGTTAGGCCCACGTCTTCTTCCTCTCCCCAAACCTTATCGTCAGCGAGTACTTCTTCGCTGAAGGACA
This sequence comes from Mycena floridula, assembly GCA_029320655.1. Lineage (NCBI taxonomy): Eukaryota > Fungi > Basidiomycota > Agaricomycetes > Agaricales > Mycenaceae > Mycena > Mycena floridula. The sequence continues at coordinate 222,428 of JARIHS010000058.1, forward strand.
AGCTAATCTAGGATGGCAAGGCGGTTCTGGTTGTACTTCTTGCTTGACCAGCTCCAACTTCAAAGTTGCTTCTGGAACTCGAGCATTGTTCGCCGCAACCAATACGGCGAATGAAGCGATGGCGGTGGGATTTATTAGTGACTCTAATCCTGGGACTTTGAGCCAAGCGGTTAAGAGGGCTGCTGGATGGGTTTTGGCTACTCTTCCTAGTTGAGCATTCGAGCAATTACCAGAGTCAACATGTAGTGTTGTATTCTTGGATCTTGGTTTTGGTATTTGAAAAGTGTTTCCTAAGAGTGAGAACCCAGGAGGCCAATATCTCATGCGGATGTATGAAGCATGCAGAGTTTTCAAGATGGAAGAGGAATACCAGCAGGATCAACTGAACGTCCTGTACACGCGAGCCCCAACTTGACTGCTCTAGTTCTCGATTTGCCGCATGAGCACGTAGGAGTTTGTTGATCACCTCGTTAGGACGCCGGCCGTAGGACATGCTTTGACATTCCTGGTTTTCGCAGAGAGATCTATCCCGGAGGCCGTAACGCCCCAAGATCACGGTCTTCGAGCAGCGCACTCAAAGCTAGCCGTAGCACGTCCTGGTCCTCAATGCTCATGTCTGGAAAGCAGCTTCGGGGGAGCCATTGGCTCTACCAGATGATCTCTGAATACAGATTATCCCTCTCGAGTGTTATGGTGATTTATTTACTATGCAGGTTTCGTTTTGAATATCCGGACTCGGAGTCTAGCGTTGTATACCTGTAGTACTCACGTTCTGCACAATATATACTGTCTCGAGAGCTAGCGGAAAGCTTTCGTTGTGCCCTTGCTGATAGAACAATGACTCAAGGTAGGATATGGTACCAACCCGAAATTGTAGCACTCGAAGGATTTGATCCACGGCAGTGGGACTCAGATCAAGGACCGATCGTGGTTCGGTTGCTTCCGTACTGGTCCCGACTGCACTGGTCCACTGAAACTCGAACACTAGCCTGGTAATAACCGGGAATGCGATTTAAAAACAATGAACGCCATTACGGAGTGAAACTTCCTACTCTCGCCTAAACGTTCAAACATGAATTCCAGCTCACTTCCAGTTCGTTTTCGGCTCCCCGAGTGACTCACAGTGATACATAGTTCCCCTAACAATGACACTTCGAGCGGGGTTGTTCTTTTCCGGAGCTTCTTGCGCTCCTACCGTCTCACTGAACCCTTCCAGATTATTCTCCGAAGCTCTCTACGAGAGAGTCAACCTCATCGCGTCGTTGCCTCACAATCCAGAACCAATCTCTCTTACCGACGCAGCGCTGCTGGTCTCGCAGCACTGTTGGACCAAAGGTCGATACCTCGGTCAGTCTTCTACGTACCATACTCATGTTCTACTGAAATGATGCTTAGTGCGTTTTAAAACTCCGTGAGTTTGACGTCGCCCCTGTTTGAGAGCTCCTATCAGTGTGAAAGGGTTCAGAGCTTTGACCCCTCACTGGTCATTCCTCGACTGTGATGTGTCTTTCGCTACCAAACGAACTATGGGCCCAGATCTTCCACGAATACGCTCTGGAAATATCATCTTCTGACCGTCTTCTGCGCGAAATTTACAATGGCCCTTGGCTCATCACCCGCGTCTGTAAATTGTGGATGTCCATCATCAAATCGACTCCTTGCCTATGGTCTCGTATTTCCATCAACATGCGAGGCCACCAATTCTCCACTTCTCTCTCCCAAATCGTCCGAGTCGCAATTGTGCTCGAAAAGGGACTTAGACTGAGCAAGTCGACGAGCCTGTACGTCTCGATATCGAATCTTTGTGAAGTCAGTCTCGTCCTGCTTGAAATCCTTGTTCGTCATTGCGAGAAATGGAGCAGCTTCTCGCTGTACTGGGCCGAGACTCAAGGGTCGGTTACACGAAATAGAGAGCTGATGGATGTTCTTGAGCTCGTCAAAGGGCGCGTTCGGAGATTGGACGCTCTAGACCTCCAAAGTGATCGTTCATTGGACATCGGAGACGTCTTCGCCGACACACCTTCGGTCAAATCATGCTCCATTCACCGGCAAATCATCATGACAATCCCAACTTGGCCTCAATTGCGCTCAGTGGGTTTTGATTCCACCTCTCGCATTCTTGAGATAATACAAAGGCGTCCAGAGTTGACGACAGTCTGCGAGCGGTACGGGATTATGGAGATGTCGGTGTTGCACAATGCCGTGGCCCTGAAACATTCCAATATCAAAGTTCTGACGGCTCATTCGTCAGAGCTTTTACAATCCTTGACGCTTCCTGCATTGCAAGAACTGCATGTTGACAGTGCACCATCGAATTTGTACCCAGGGCTTCCTTGTCATCGAAGCAGCTTTACAGAGGTGATCAGCAGCTTCATTTTGCGCTCCCGGTGTCACTGGACGTTGTCTGTCCTTAGCTTGAAGGATATGACTCTGGACGAAACAACGCTGCTTCTGCTTCAGAATACGCCTTCTGTTATGGATCTCAGAGTATCAACATGGAAAATCCCCCCTTCCTTTTCGAAATCGGTGTTCTTTTCGCTTTTATTGAAGGCACTTGAGGAGGACTTGATACTTCCTAGACTCGAGCGCCTTTCACTGGATCTCACGGGAAGTGGAGAGGCCGGCTCGCTAGCCTTTACAAAAGGTTTGGTCTCGAAACTCGCTACACTTCGTGTTCAGACAAAAAAAAGCTCGAGATTGAGCTCTGTTCACATCCATGGAGTTCATCAATCTCATCTCATTGCTCAAGATATCGAGCAGAGCGATCGTTTCATTATTCGACTGCATTCGCGGACAAGTTCTGATATCTTGATATAGCTATCGTTGTATTTGACTTTGTAGTGCACCCGCAGTGTATATAGCATACTTCATCATTGATCCACTTACTACAAAATGTGTATAACATGATTCAATGTCTCCAAGGTCACTGCCGGACTCGATCAATGCAATTTGATGCGCAACGGTAGCCAAATTTATGTAAATCTCTGTTCACCACAACCAAGATACCAAGATCAACGCACTCTAGTGAGGTCGTGAGGTCGAAGCGACAGAGAGGCGTGGAATTATTCATGTACGTGTCCGCTTGCTACGGACAGACGTTGATCACTACAGTACGGATATCCGGCATCTGTCAATGAAACCGCGGGATCAACCGAGATGATCACCGTGCTGTTGCTGCCCAATTAAAAATAAAACCAAGTTGAATTCAGCCACAACAGAGTCCTAACTGCTACCGCACCGACCTTCGGAGTTCTACCGCCCGGTGATATCATCATACCCACAAGCACTGTATTCGGGTCTCTGACCACCGGTGTCAGCACGACGCACGCTTCACAGGTCAAGACTTTCAAACATGTGACTATAATCAGAAGAAAACATAAGACACCAATCACTTGATTCTGTCTTTGGATGTTCCAACCACAATCAAATCTTTTGATGTGATTTGTTTGTGTCATATTCTTCCCATTCGGCAATGAGGTTGCTTTTAGTCTCAACCACCTGACTCTCGGAAATAGTCAATCTACATACATGGAGGGCAGACAAAAAGATATGCCCAAGCAATTTTGGAGACATCAGACAGCTCGAACTGATGCCAATCCCAATCATCAGCTTGAATAGACCTGGCTGTTGACACAGCAATGATTCAGCTCTCGTTCATTGAGTCTATCTCTGAATAACCTGCATTCTATCAGTAAATCCGGAGCCACGACATAGTCTGCATCGGTAAATACCAAAGAATCATATCGGTGCCATAATTGGTTGGTCATAGACCATCGTGAAAGTGGGCCAGCAACCTATACAACAAGCTACTGGAACCAAGATTTGGTCAGGGCTGATTCCCCGAGCCTTGCTCTCACAACGCATGAAGCCTGTTTCAGGGTTTCTGACTGGTACGACCAAGCTTTCTGATAAATAGCAAATTGGATCCAGAGACCATGCGGTTGAGAGGATAGTATCTCGTAGACCTCTTGGGGTTCGAGAGTGCGGGATACCTTTGATTCAGCCTTAATAGCTTGAAAACTACGTCTTTTCGAGAGTATCAGCACAGTCTAATACTCATGGTCACACTTAGTAACCGTGATTTTGTCATTTCCCCGCCAAAACGGCAGTTTTGCGTCTCGATTTCTTGCTCACAAATGGTTCAGTCAATTTGAAATAAGATGCAAGCCAAACAACTCCAAAAAGCGATCTGTTTCTGTTCCTTGCATCATATTTGCTCTGTGACACCTGTATCCTAAGTTATAAGTTTTGCATTTTTCCGGAAATCCATGCTTGAGTCTACACATCCGCAATCAGAAGACCTACCTGCATTCGAATGGTACCACGTCCTTGACACCTCAAAATGCAAGCCTTTCATAACTTATCGCTTGGAAAAATATCTACTTGCTGGAGTTATCGGACCAAGAGTAAATCACGGTTACTAAATGTGACCACGAGTATCTGAAGGTAGGCACCGATCTTCGAGAAAAGAATTACTCTTGAAATTCGTTATAGGCGAAAACGCAACGATACCGCAGGGCTGTGAGAGAGTACTTGGCAAGGGCAGCATAGTACACTCTGGTGTGAGCTTTCATGTTCAAGAAAACCAGTATCATAAGTTTTCGCATATTTGTCGGTTGTGCAGTGTAAAGTAGGTCAAAATCTCGCTCTAAAAATTGTCATTGTCTGAACGTTTTCTGGAAGGTCATCACTTGATCATCAGCACGGTGGTGCCCGTCGGCTTTCTCCGGTCGCCGTCTGACATTCTTACATCCCGCGAGCTCAGTCTGCCTGGTCCTCCGGCAGTTCTCCACGAAATGGCTCCAAACTGGATCTGTTGGATGGCTGAGACGCTGTTGAATATTCAATCCCTCCCAGGATTCAGACTCCGGATGCCAGTATCCTTTGTCTGCAACATGTACTGCGCCGCTGGAGCAAGGCCCAAATGGTCAGCTTTATATTGGGACGATCTAGGTCGCTGAGCTCAAGGGAGCTGCTATGTACCGTCAAATTGTGGTCCTCTTACATTTCTTGTTGTCTCTGAAATTTCTCCGCGGCCGCTAGTTTTTCATGGTGCCAACCAACCTGGATTCGGTCATCTTCTCTGCGTTCAAGAAACAGGATCCATTTTGAAGTCTCGGGCGCGTCGGGTATGAAATAAATGGCTCAGGTATGTGGAGATGTTCTCTATTTCTTGTGTCAGCGCTGAATTGTGGACCCAGGCCATCTTGACATGATTGACCTCCACCACCTAAGTTGGGTTAATCCCCATAAACTTGACAGTGCACATCCATGTATTGCATCATGCAATACAAGTCTTAGATGATGTAAACATATATTTGGTTTATTCTCGAGGGTAGTGTCCATGTATGCGAGAGTGGAGTGCGGGGTTGGAGCTTGGGAGGCGCGCGGAAGGACTCGGGTGCGGCGGAGAGTGTGCAGTGTGTGCAGTTGAGAAGAGAAGATGTTACACATAATTGTTCTTCTACGATTCAAGTCCATAATGGCCCCATTCGTGCAACATCTGGCAGGACTCGTTGGCATCGGCTTTGGACTTTGAATTATAGCGGCTATTTCACAGATTGTGTCAAATTCTGATTCAATTTGTTAAAGACCAATGAAGCTGTCTCTCTTTGTAGTGTCATAGTTGATGTACCACTTATGCGGATCAGATGAGCTTTGATACAATGAACCTCAGACTGCTAATTAAACTTCTCAATGCTGCGAGTTCGGTCACCATCTACATCGTGTGACGAATGAGTAACTATAGATTTTTGGCTTCAATTTCATGAGGCATGAATGAAGTCAATGGGAGGTTGACATCTTGTAATTGTGCCAACTATTTTGCGAAATCTTGCTCCCTCATGCTTATCAGGCAAGTATCGCGGCTCAAACTTTGATTTAGGATGAACAGCACTATATATCTGCAATACAGTTCGGTTGGTCTGGTACTCAACTCCCACATCTGAACAGATAATAAAGGGTGGGCCAAGAGCCTAGGTCAAGGCGCGGTCTTCAGTTTGATGTTACTGGCGTTCATGACTTTCTCTTATGAATTCTTTTTATGTCGTTCCAGGCCCGTTATACCTCAAGCTAACTTTGTTCCAGTGACTGACTTTTGTTTCTGTGAGGACTGCTAAACCGACCCGGTGGGTCAGTTGAGACCTCACTCGATTCACATAGAAAGATTTGAATTCAGCTCAGAATGTAATGAGGCATGGAGGAATCCCTTCTATCTTGCCTTGCCATTCATGCATCATTCGCAGCGAACAACAAGGTCCTACCTGTCATCTTGCTCAAGACAGGGAAACAAGGACAGCAATCAAGGGGCAGGGAGAGCATAGTCATGCGATGGATGACGAAGGCAACATTGAAATAGAGCGAGACATAAAGCTAAAATAACGAGGTAGCGGAAACCAACTAAAGACACTGATATAGAAAAAGTCGAGCTACCATCAAGCAAAGGATTGAATCTCCTTCGACTGAATTCATTGCCCATCTCATCACGCGCCACACAACTGATGCGGCGCATAACCACCTCGATCATATACTCTCTTGACTCTACCAACCCAACTCGGCTCAAACCTGAAAGAGTAATTCAACAATGATCAAGATGAACAAAGGTAATTTCTGCATACCTGAGCTCTTTATCATAAACTCCTTCTTCCTTCAAATCAGGTTTCATGGGACTTAGCGAGCCGATAAAGTACCCTGGTATAGAAACGGCCTCTGAATCTTCTCACCGCCACGAGCTCCTGCTTCCTTCGACGACCAAGCTCCTTGATGGCATCGCAGCGACAGGATTTGTCAACAGCACTGGGTGCGATATCGGTGAGACCGTCGATGCGCTGGGATTCTGGAAATGGCATATAGAATTGGGCAAAGGAACACATATCGAGGAGCTATAATACAAATACAATCAGCAAACGACACAAAGGACAAGGGGAAAAGATATCGCACCTGTGGATAGACTAGCGTTCTCTTCGCATCCACCGAGCTCCTGAACCCTCTAACGATATCGCTGTCAAGACTGCGACGTGGGTTCGAAGGAGATGCATACACCAGCAGACGAGGAGGAAAGGAATCCAAAATCGGCTGTACATTATTGTCACGCGGATTAGATGATGGTATCGACGCGAGGTATGGACGGAGAAGCTGAGACGAGATAGAAATGCAGCTGCGAAGAGGGAGAATAAGCATTGATAAAGTAAAAGAACGAAGAGGAATCAACATACTGGTGAAACCAGCAGCCAGTATCCACAGTTATCCTTATCTCTGCTCCAGCTCCCATGCCCAGCTCACGGATTCGCTCGTCTACAAGCCCAAAGAAGCAGATTACATATCCAACGGTTATTATCCAACGACGATGGGCGAGCACAAGTCCGCAATAGTCATTGCCGATATGGTTGTCGATCAAGCTTTCGCTATTATGGATCAAGAACAGCGCGAAGGTTATCGTTGGGAAAGAGCAGGCTGGTAAAGACAGGATAGAGTGAGACGATGGAGACGGCGGTGCCCTTGTAGCACCACGGATGGATACTGCAGCTGCCACAATTGAAGAAGGAAGTCGGATTCGCCACAATGGATCAAACGCATCGGAATCACCACGATGTTTGACTTGAAATCGTCGTCAAAGGCCTCGACTTGCCATCGACATTGCCACAGTCGAGCAAAGGCAGAGAGAACCTACGCACACCATTCAGCAACATGCAAAAACAAAAAGGACAAACAAGACGTACCATGCAACCCACCCCCAATGCTCTTCAAGCTCAACGAGCCTACTTATCCTCCTCCATGAGCCAATCTCTCTTCGACGACCCGATTCCTTGACAATCTAAATCCCTCTAAACTCGTGTTCCATCAGCGGTGATTTCCTCCAATGATGTCGAAGCGGTTCCTGCCATGACAACGAAACGGGTCGGTTGCACAAGGTGACAAGGCTGGATGAATTCGAGAAATGAAATAATCAAGGGCGAGCATTATGGTTGAAGATATAGACGACAATATCTGACTTGGAATCCATTGAGCAAACGAAACGGAAGCAGGACAGAAAACGCACCGTAGCGCCCGATTGAGAAGATCGAGGTCGACTCAACGGATAGAGCAAAACCAGGCTGATAGACCTGCACCGACCTTTCAGCAATGGGCAAAGAAGAAGCGCATGACGACGCACCGTCGGGTCCCTAAGATGTACGATCCTAATAAGACCTGAAGATTCCAACGCCGAAGCCGCTGCAAGCTCAAAGGACGACAAAAGAATCGCTGCTTGACAATGAAATCGAGTGGCGCTTGGCAATGTAATCGAGCTGGGAAGCCAGTGAGCACACGAAACACGGAGAATAAAGAAAACGGACCTGGAGCTTGATTCCATTATCCATCCAACGACCATACCGAGCAAGATGGAGGAAGGAAGGAAGGAAGTAAATTTCGGCATGGGAACGCCGTGTCCCGAGATAACTAGTACACAAGCTAATCTAAAAGTAGGCACAACTAATCCCAGGGGCTTCTATTTCATAAGGAGACAAGCAAGTGCAAAATGCACCGTAAATCTAAATATAAAGCAGAGGCCGTGATTATTTCTTTGCAATTTCTTTACATCCCTAAGGATAAGTCTATTCACTAGATGCCTCGTCGGTATGCCTGGGGAACATACAACGGATCAGAGTCATATAACTTCAGCACATCATAGGCGTACTTGGCAAGAATGACACTGCTTGATGGTCTTGAGATCATCCATCGTATGAAATGCACACTGTCAATTCCTGGTCCGAATCGAGTACACCCTGGATTGAGATCATACAGCCGAGGCAGAAACTCCAAACGTAACTTGCATAGCTCGTCATTCTGACATTCAAGCATTGCATGTTCCACCGTCTCGATGTCGTTTTGACAGAAGCGACACAGTCGTTCATTATATGGAACTTGAACTCTGTGATTGTCAACCCATGAAAGTCTTGTGACAGCCAGGCAATGTTCACCAGTTATCAGTCTTGAGAGAGCCTTTCTATGCATAGAGTTCCGCACATCACGATGATAATGTCGCAAGTACAGGGTTCGATGTCCAGGTTGCTCATCATCTCGCGGTTCCAATCGGCCTATGAGGAGGTACGATCTGCGCCAAGTTTCCTGCAACATATCATCGATGTGACTCTTCATGGACCGATACATGGATTTTAGCAGCCCTCTAACTTGCATCTCTGCATTTGGATCTAGCACATCAGGCATGGTTAGCGTTGGATGCAGCTTAGAAAACACAGTCTTGACGTCCGTGAACCAGGTACGTCGACCGGCTGCATCCAAAGCGACACTCTCATTGAATGCAGCTCGAACATAAGTGTCAGTTGGACGTGACAGCAGATGTGCCATATATCTAATGGCAAGCTCGAAGCGCCTGAATTTTATCGGTACCAGCCCCGTTTCAGTGTAAAGAGGAGCCAGGACTGAGTTCTTCTTCAAACCAATCAGTCGACGGCTGAAACTATTCTGGACTTTCTCTAGCTTTGCCAAGTGTACCGGACTCGTGTCAATGAGGAGTTCGCACCCATAGATCAGGTGAGGGTCAACCATTCCCATGTATAGCATTTTCCCCTGCAACGGAGGTAATGTTCCTATCATTCCCTCCACATGCAGCACTGCATGAGCTACTTTCCGAGCTTGAGTCGCTTTATTCTCGTAGTGCTTGGCTGCGACTGTTGTAAAAAAGTCCGAGCGACTCTGATCGTGTTGGCTCCTGCGGCACCTTGAGAAACAGCCATGGAAGAAGAAGCAATCGACAAACCTGGAAAATCACCTCGTCAGAGCCTAGAGCAACGAGTTCGTCAGCAGAGCCAGCCCGTTGAAGAGAGCGCCAGGATTGCATCTGAAGAGCTGGGTCAGAAAAACTCGTCGAAAGCATAGTAAGCTAGACCGACATTATCCCACATGAAAAAGGCGTCCCAGACGAGCCAATTCCAATATTCCAAGGGTCTACATCGTCTATGGAAAAGTTCAGCCTTGGCTGGAATAACAAAGATCTTTACGCGCCTTACAGACCAATTGAGAGCCAAGACCAGAGCCAGAGTGCTATCGGAACCACAAAACGAAAAGGATATATAGACGCACGTGTAGAAAGCAGAAGCAAATGCCACGTGGTGAATGGAAAAGTTGCAGACGTCTGTCACTGACCCGAGTTCCGGGTCCCGGCAAGGAACGGCATCCTCGGATTATCGTGAATTTTCGGTGATCGTCGGACGAGAAGCCCGATGCGCTGGAATGTTGGATGGGAGTCGGATTTGGGGATTGATTCACGCCAAATCTATCTGTACTGTATTACAGCCCTTTTTTCGGAAATGCAACGCAGCACAGGATCTAGGTCAACAATGTGAAGCAGATCACCAACGCGAGTTTTTTATGAGATTTTTGTTCCATTTACAACCAATTAGTGCCACCGCGGTCAAGGATGCAGCTATTTTCCGAATGATGTTGACCGTGACTGGGATGTCGTATTTATTTCGTGATTATCACCACATTTTGCTACGGATAGTCAATTTGGTTCTGACCTGCTATCATGCTCTAGACCATTATCACAGCTAATGGTTGGTTTTGCTCCTCATCATGGACTTTGCGATGATGATTGTGGCTCAATTTGCCATTTATGTTTGATCGATCACTGGCCAGAGAAATTTTATCTGGCCTCTATCGCTAAACGCTTGAGAATGTCATCTACGTGACCTAGGTCTGGTAACAGATGTAACGTGCGATGAACGGTTTATTCGCAGGTCTGGGTTCCCTTCATTCCAACCGATTTCCGGCGGCACTACCCGCCATATAATCAATCAGCCTGCAGCATCAAGGGAACGCGACTCGGAAATCACGACAGTCTGACACCAAACGGATGAGTCTCAACTTTCATTGAGCAGGACAAAATTCCCACAGTCATATTGAGAGTTCCAAAGACTCTGGATAACAGTCAAGACTCGACTCAATACGGAAGAGAACACTTACACTGTTACACATTGATGGGTATTTTGGGAAAAGCCAGGATCGTTATCTTCAAGACGACGCCAGAAGTTCGACCACCTCCACCTTGCAATGTGAAGAGCAGATCAGGATAACTGCACTCGTTGACAATGAAATGCTCTCCTTGTGGAGTTAGAACTTCATATTGAAGTTTTTCGGCGTCGAAAAGGAATGAATGGAAACAGGGAGTGGGAGACTCACTGCTCTATCAACACCGAGACCAAAGTTGTTTGAAAGAATACTGTGAATGTCAGGGCAGGTTCGTTCAAACCATATCAGCCAAATACCTGTGGCCTCTGCTTTGAGGATAGCCTCCAGCGGCTCCAACTGTAGCACAACCACCAGTCAGAATAGTCAGGTCATTCTCGTCAGCAAATGTCCGCACATCAGCAAATTGGACTCCAGCCTGAAACAAGTAAGCGGCTCGGGAAATCAAAAGAAAAGACGGACGCCAAGAGTGACTGCGCTGGCCAACTGTAGTTGCCGGACAATTTTGAGGAACTAAATGGTTCTCCACTTGCATCTTCAGTACGAGGTGAAAGTTAAACAGACCGATTTGAGGTAATGCAGCTATAGACAGAGTTGTGAGTGAGATTAGACAGGATAAAACTTGGTTACCCATAGAGCGAGCGTTCCCGGACCGCTACTCCGACCTTTGTAGTAGTCGTGCTATTTGATTCTCAGCATATATTTGCGGCTATGCTTCCGTCCGCTGGCGGCAGGCGAAGACGCAAAGCTGAATTTAAGATCTAAAAGACCAAATTCGATGAAAATCTACTAAATCGTCAAATTTGTAGTATAGATTAGGACAATAAACAATGTAGTCGCATACACGGGACTCATTGCAAACATCGCAGATGACAGTATTGTCATGGACTTTCAAGTTAGTACTCCAATGAATATGTAAACGATGAATGGCTCTTGAGCGCTGAAGGAAATCCAAATCCTCGCTCTTGAGGAAACCCGGACTTTGTTGTCAGAGGTGCCGTCTTTGCTGCGATAAATCTACAGTGGTGTGACGGAGAGTGGTGTGGCTGTCACCAGAGAGAAAGAAATATATCGAGTCGATATGTACGGTAGGCTGTTATCAAAAGCTGGGTGACCCAGATAACAATGTTTATGGCATTGAATCAGGCGGCTTCCATTTGGGGAATGTACGGGATTGGTCATCAGAAATTAAACTCATGCAGAGTTCGTCCAACGGATAGGGTGCGAGAAGTCGGGTCTGCGCGGGGTTGTGTTGGAGGTGGCACGGGGCGGAGTTGTACGTCGAAATGCGCTGCGTTTCTGCGTGTCGGAGTTATCTCCGCTTAATTGTATTTTACTTTCAGTATAATATTTTAGCACTTGTACAGTCAATTGAAGGCTCAGTCACCTCAGACCAGCAAATAGCTGCAAGAAATTCCAATATAATACTGCCCTCATAAACTGACAACTAGTTTCCAGCGCGCGCGTCGCGGCGTAAATAGAGGCGCTTACTCAATCTCCTTCTTGAATTAAAACACCTTTATGGTGGGTTGAATTCGAGACCTGCTGATCAGTTTGTCACTTGAGATAGAAGAAACACACTCCATGTCACTAAAGCAGCATTTAAATAGTCCTGCTGCTTAGTGCATCACATGAAGGGAACTAGGCTTGGTCCGAAAGAGGGCTCATGTGCTGGCGCAGCCTTGATATAGCGGATAGCCTGTCTCAATGTTTGCATAATTGAGTTTTTATTTGATGGAGGTCTAGCATCAGCAGAGATGTTATTGTAGCTCCAAAGATAAGATGGGTAATGCAGGAATATATCTAGTGCCCCAATTGCACCACATACTAAAGACTAGGCCTTGTGCCGAGCAAAAGAGACCTTGCAGAGCGACGCCGGTCTTTGCAGACAGCTATGAATCACCCAAATTGTTTGAAGGACATCACAGAAGAGATTGAACCAGAGCCTATCCAGTACTGCTTCCGTTACCAAAGCAGAATCTGGAGAAGCGGAAACTGGGTCATTGTATTCATCATTAAGTGTATTTTACTTTCAGTACATTGTTTTAGCACTTTTACACTCAATTGAAGGGTCAGTTAATCAATTAATCACCTCTGAACTGTTTTCCTGCACGCGCGTGATTTCTGGCATGCCAGCTGATCAGACGCGCACGATGTCCGGCATCTCCGCGAGGCAAAGGCGAGGTTACGGGAAGCGGAGTTGCGAAATGCGGAGTTGACGAATGCGGAGCTGATGAGCGCCGCCTCTGAGGAGAAATAACTCCGTGCATGTTTACAGTCCTCATTCAACAGCTAGAGCAGAGGAAGTCATGCAACAGATTGAGCTAGCTGCCACTGAAGCCAGTCACAAGCTCAAGGGCATTAACGGAAGTGACGAGCCACTCATCAGCCAAAATGCCGCTCATGACCTTCTCAGTTCAACTCGCTCGTCAGTCGACACTTGTATACTCCCCTTTCATTAGCTGCAGCAACCTTGGCTGCCAATCCAGCTCTCGGAGTCATCTCCACTGGATCTTCCCTTGCTCCTGGTCTTGTCAAGACCTGGCTGCTGCGCCAGGTCTAGTCAAAAGGCTGAATATTGACTATCTCATCTATTCACCTCAATAATGCTCTCTCGGTCCTGGAAAGGATCGCCTTCCACATACCGCCTGGTGTGACATTCTCGCTGACAGATACATCCTGTTTTCGAAACTTCATGTGAGCATGGATACCAGCTACAACCATCACGACAACATCTAGGAGATTATCCCCATGGTTCCTGGGCTGCTGCAACCTTCTGAATGAACCTCATTCATGCAGTCCATTGACTTGTATCTTGCAGAATTTATATGCACTATTCTCACTGTGCCAAGGTGGGTTGTCAAAGAAATAAACAACCAGTGTGAACAAGATACTTGAAACTAAGGAATGCTGTTACAAGTAAATAAAACCAGTAAACTGTAGTTATGGATGAGGAATTTATGTGCTATGAGTCATGTTAAGAATTAGTACCTTTCCGGTACTATAGCCAAAGGCAGCACTAGAAGCTGCGAAAGCAAATCCTTCAAAGTTGCGATAAATTGAGGGTATCCAGCAGTGGGTAGTTGTACCAAAGATGCACTCATGATGGGGTGACATTGAAAGGATTTGGGTCTGCAATGGTGAATAGGAAATTGTGAACTGTCCAGGTTGTTGGATAGAGACCGTGGTATTGTCAAGCCACTGAGTTATAGGAGTGACAAGCAACTGTGATGTGCCAGTCTTCAAATTCCAAACCCTGACTGTCTTGTCATCTGATCCCGACACCACTCTGGTGCCATCAGATGAGAATGCAACAGACATCACATCATGAGTGTGGCCAGTCAACACTGATTCCTCCTGGCCTGTTGCCACATTCCAGATCCGGACTGTCTCATCATATGATCCTGACACCACTCTGGTGACATCAGATGAGAATGCAACAGAAGTCACAGAATCAGTGTGGCCATTCAACACTGATTCCTCCTGGCCTGTTGCCACATTCCAGATCCGGACTGTCTTATCATGTGATCCTGACACCACTCTGGTGCCATCTGATGAGAATGCAACAGAATTCACAGAATCAGTGTGGCCAGTCAACACTGATTCCTGCTGGCCTTTTGCCACATTCCAAATCCGGACTGTGCTGTCGCTTGATCCTGACACCACTCTGGTGCCATCAGATGAGAATGCAACAGATGTCACCCAACTAGTGTGACCATTCAACACTGATTCCTCCTGGCCTGTTGCCACATTCCAGATCCGGACTGTCTCATCATCTGATCCTGACACCACTCTGGTGCCATCAGATGAGAATGCAACAGAATTCACAGAATGAGTGTGGCCATTCAACACAGATTCCTCCTGGCCTGTTGCCACATTCCAGATCCGGACTGTCTTGTCATATGATCCTGACACCACTCTGGTGCCATCAGATGAGAATGCAACAGACATTACATAATCAGTGTGGCCAGTCAACACTGATTCCTCCTGGTTGGTTACCACATTCCAGATCCGGACTGTCTTGTCATCTGATCCTGACACCACTTTGGTGCCATCAGATGAGAATGCAACAGAACTCACAGAATGAGTGTGGCCATTCAACACTGATTCCTCCTGGCCTGTTGCCACATTCCAGATCCGGACTGTCTTGTCATTTGATCCTGACACCGCCCTGGTGCCATCAGATGAGAATGCAACAGACATCACATAATGAGTGTGGCCATTCAACACTGATTCCTCCTGGCCTGTTGCCACATTCCAGATCTGGACTGTCTTGTCAGTTGATCCAGACACCACTTTGGTGCCATCAGATGAGAATGCTACAGACCACATTGAATCAGTGTGACCATTCAACACTGATTCCTCCTGACCTGTTGCCACATTCCAGATCTGGACTGTCTCATTACTTGATCCAGACACCACTCTGGTGCCATCAGATGAGAGTGCGACAGACTGCACTCTTGCCCCAACAGAAATCCGAAGCTGCTCTGGGTCCCAGAACCTTGGTCCTCCCACAGGAATACGAGGTGCTTCATCAATGTCCTCTGTATAAACAGTCTGCATGACAGATGTCTTTGGAATCCAAGCCAGGGCAGAATGGTAAGCTTCCAATGCATGTTGCTTGATAATGGGAAAGCTGAGTTGCAAATATTGAATGCCATCCTGCATGAGTTTATAATTCTCTTCAGCAGTTTTGAAACCCTACATATGGTCAAAATTGAATCTCTATTGAAGAAAGAAATACATACAGAGGCAATGGCAGCTCTCAGGGAACTGACTCCAGACTCTAGTCTATTGAGAAGACTAAGACATTCTATCCAGTGTAGAAGATGGTTTTGAAGGAATTTGTGAAGAGCAGTGAGTAAAACTGGGGATAGAATATCTGCTTTTTCAAGATGGGATGCCCAGTAAAGACAGGAGTATTCCAGTGCTGGAGAGATTTTGGAACAGTCATATCCTGCATTGGTGCTGTTTGGGCGGCAGATGGTCACTTCTCGAGGAGCATCACAAATGTTTTTCTTAAGAGACCTGTTCATATACTCCAAACACTTGAGGGCAAGCATTTCATGAGCATTTCTGGCAACTAGTGGAAGGAATGTGGCCTCAGCAGTGAATGATTTGCACCGCTCAGACTGAGTTATGAAATCATGGAATGAGGTGTGAAATGCTGTAACTGGAAGGGTGTCATCTGTTGGAAAGTGAATCACAGATGTGAGTGATGCCCCACTGGCCCTGATGTCCAATTTTTTGATAGACAATAGGGTTAAAATAGCGTGGATGGGTAAAGGATCCAAGAGAAAGAGGACAGTTGAAAGAAGCTGCTGTATAATATAAACCTCTTTGAGCTCCTTTTTTTTTGCAAGCTGCTCCAAGGATGTGCCCATACAGTGCATCAATTTCAGCTGTTTGCAAGGTGCTGGTAGATTTTGTGTTGGAGGTGATGGTGTTAAGACGATCCACAAAATTTGCATTTCCATCACTTCCATTGATATACTGAAGGGCTGTGGATGCATAGACAAATAGTTTCCCTGCACGCTGAACCAGCACAGTGACTTCATCTGTGGGAGGCCAGGCAGTGAGGTCAGGGTCATCATTATCCTCTTTCAACTTCTCCAGGGACTTTGTGATGTACAGCTTAATGTCACTGTGGACCACAGTCTGCTCCACCTCATGGAGAACTAGAGTCTCCGGAGGCATTTTATTGAAATGCTTCTGAATCAGAGGCTCATCGCGACTTGCAATGAATACCCTGAATCGAATCTCTGCCACTGAGTGAACAATGACATTGATGAGTTCAGCAACGACTTTAAGCTCATTGCATTCATCAAGAGCATCTATGACAATGACTTTGTATGTTTTGATGTTCTGGTCAATGCCTTGCATTGGAGCAACAACAAGCTTGTGGAATTGGTCCAGCAATGGGCTGTAGGTGGGCTCTGCCAACTTGGTGTTGTTGTTGATGGCTTCAGCCACTTTAAATAGAATGGCATGTGAACTACGAGCCAACTCATATGCAATTGTGGGAATGATAAGACGAGCATTCCTGGCGGTCACTGAGCCTCGTGAGCAGAAGAAGCTGGCACCAAGCATTTGCTGCTTCTCAAGATGTTGACAGAAAGTCTGGGCTATTGTAGACTTTCCTGTTCCAGCCATTCCCTTGAGCCAGTATATCTTGGCTGCATCAGCGTCAAGGGCCCAGGTTTCCAGATCTCTGAGGATCTGTACACGTGTGCCAGGGAGGCATCCAGTGGGATTCCCATACGATGACTGCCGGGTTTGATATGATACTTCATTATGGTGAAGCTTTTCAATGACCTCTTTGAATGTGAGTTCTGAGGGTCAGGTAGTAAATCTCAAGCTCATCTCAGATGTCAGAAAACTTTGACATACCTGAAATAGTGTCAGATACATCAGTGACCTGAACAGAGAGGCCGCCAACTTGGGTGCTGATCTTGTTGACACCTCGTTTTACGGCGGGGTCTGCTTCATTGAAAGTATTGTGTGACAATACCGATCCAGCGACATACCCTAGTGATCTTAGTTACAGCATAGACTCTAAGACATGATGGAACATACCCAGTCTACTATCTGTCATTGACACCTGCGGCCTGCCAATCCTGGTCAGAGCTGTATTGCTGTTTGTTGGAGGATGTTCATCTGAATTTGTTTTCACTCTGGCGAAAAGCAACGGTCATAACGAACGGTACATACCATCGCTGATCTGTATCTCTGCGGGAACCGTGGCATCGTCGCTGAAAATCATGAGTAATCATGCTCCAGAGGTCTGAACAATCACAGACCTTGGTGTAAGAAGTGGACCGACGGAGCCGCCGACAACTTCCATAAAAGGATTCTCTGCCGGGCTGTCCGAAATGCCGGAGGTCTGGCTGCCAGAGGTAATTCCAGCAGGAGGTGGAAGGCCTCCAAGGGCTGCAGCATTGTTGGCAAATACCGGGTTCAGCGTGGATGATCCTAAAGATGCCCTGACCAGAGATTTCGGTGTAGAAGATCTCGAGGGAACAGAACCAGGACCGGGAGATGGAGACCGACTACGATTGAACAGTTTCTTTGTAAAATTCTTCACCTGGCCCAGTTTGCCCGGCTTTTTTGCTGGTGATGAGCTCGACATTGCAGTGGAGGGCAGAGGAAGAGACGAAGAAGCGCAACCGCATGCCTTGTCACCGTGCCACCTGTCAATATGTCAATTGCCGCATTGTTGCCGTACTAATCGGAAGCCAAGAAACCCCGAGGAGGCACTGCCTCGAGCTGACGCCACCAACAAAGTATAATTCTGACTGAAGACAAGCTTGATCCTGGGAACAAGCAGCTGAGAACCGGAGCAAAGCGGCCACCGAGTGAAATGCATTAGCGATTCTTTGTCGAGCTTTCGGATCACGGGCTGATCGGCCGACGATAATCAATACTGAAGTTCCCAGGCTGCGTGTGACGAGCAGCGCTGGGCTACCAAGACCTTGTTCCAAGAGCCGCGGCCACGATGACCAGCTTCCAACGCCAATACCATCACACCACAGATGACCAGATACTAATAACTCCTCCGAGTCGTGAATCGTGGCACAATGCGAGCGCTGGGAGCACGACGGGATGGTGTGATGGAGCCGGAGACTTCGAGAAAGACAAGGAAGGCTCGGGCAGCTACGGCAGAGAAGGATAAGAAAGAGACAAGGGACATTTTGTCAGCTCCTCTGTTGCTTTCTTCATGAATTGCGAATTGTTGTTCTTCTGTGTAGTGATAGGACGGCTCGGCTCGGCCCCAAAGCCGCGGCTACGGCGGGCGTGGGTTTTTTTTACAGCATTGCGTAAAAAAGCTGACGCAAAGTGACGCAAATGCTGAAGCATGACTTACGCAAGAGTTTACGCAAGGGTGAAGCAAGGGTGAAGCAAGGTCAAACAGTGAAAAACCATTTTTGAGAAGCATTCATGGATCATAGAGTATGCTTTTTTGGGTGCTATACACCAGCTGAGACGGGCCATGAGAAATGGGAGATTTTTTGGGAGCTGTGGGAAACCTCCCAAAATCTCCCAAAATCTCCCATGGCTTCCGTGATATTATGTCATCAGTTTGACTGATTTCATTGGCCTCGTTCATTGCATTAAATGACTTCTCCAGTTGTCTTATACAATCAAGTAGTCTTTGTCAATGTCTTTCACTCACCCAAGAGTTCAGACTATTTTCATGTGCCTTCCATGAGTAAGCTGGTCTCAAACTCAAGTTACTAGTCCTTATGTTGGGTCTGCAGGCAAAACAGAGGTTGAGTAGTATCAATTCCACTTGAAATGGCTCATTCCGATCCACAGAATATGCTCATAAACTCAATTGAGACTTGCTAACTTAATCTCCCAGTCATCTCCCACGCATCTCCCAACATCTCCCAACATCTCCCACACATCTCCCAAAATCTCCCAAAATCTCCCACGCATCTCCCAATATCTCCCATTAAGCTCCCACGCATCTCCCAAATCTCCCCATTATCCCGATGCTTCAAGTGATGGGACTTCTCCTTATTGGGATATGTCTATGCATGTCTCGGTTTTCTGGCTGGTACTGGTCTCGGTTTTGGTTTCAGCTTCTGTCAGTGGTGACAACGTTCAGCACCTCCAAGTCTGCTGGTTTCGGTTAGAGCGTGAGCACCCGGGACAAAGTTCCATAAATGTCGCAAAGGACGGTGTGATGGATAAACCAATTGTTGACGCCGGCCTGATCGTTCACGGTCAAGTGACCGGTGAAAAAGGGTGTACCACTGATAGCTTTGGCGCGCTTCTTTCGTCATTCGTCGGTCCATGCCTTTGCAGGACAGTCCTGGTCAAAAACCTTGCTATCATGATCATAGATAAGCTGTTTCAGGAAACCCACAAAGGGCGTCAAGGCAAGCAAGATTTTGTCAGTGTAAGGGATAGAATCTGGATCATGAAAGATTTCTTCTGCTGAATTGACTTCTCTCAGTTTGAAGGCAAGACCACACAATCGCCGTGTCACAAAAATGTGACACTGTGACCTCACTGGGTGAATGCTGATTTCAGTCCAATTATCCCTCTGAATTACAATTTGAGCAGACTGAAAGGCTCAATTAGGTTCAATATATGATCTACCAGTGCCCTCACAAATATCTCCACTATGCTCCCATTCATCTCCCACAATGCTCCCACGATGCTCCCATATCATCTCCCAAATCTCCCACATCTCCCATCAAATCTCCCAAATACCAATGCCCGCTGAGACGGCTCATACATGTTCCAGAAACGTAGCGTTCAGTTCTTGGGTAATGTGACCAAGGGTGACAATGTGACAAGGCCGAACCTGTCCTTAACCTTCATGCTGTGTCTCTCTAGGCTTTTTTATCAGCATGATTGATACCATTCCCATACTACCCAAATAATATTCCTCCACTGAGCGGGGGTTTTTCTTTGACCATGGTCTTAGGGTTCCTAACCCTAACCAAAGCCACAAGTGCAGCCGAAAATTGCCAGGAAGCGAAGATAGTATCATTTGTGTCATATTGTAGTGAATAATATCTCAATTACATCAAACAGACAGTGTTTTCTCTCAATTTCAACCCCCAAATGGCAAGCAGAACTTATGGAGATTGAAGCAGACCTAAGCAGACCTGACGCAGACTCACGCAAGAGTCACGCAGACCCAAGTAACACTTACGCAAACCCTGGGTAAAAGTGAAGCAAACCTGAAGCAAGGTGACGCACAGGTGAAACATATCTAACGCAAAGTGAAGAAGTGGTTGAAAATGAGAATTAAGGTATTCCAAGGTCTATAATCCCCTGTTTAACAACTGCTGACCCCAATATCCATGTTGTATGTCTTTTATTGAGTCAAACAGTTGGTCCTGACAGATTTGGTGATAGGTAGCAGTCTCTGTCAGCCATGAAATGCTACTTTCAGGACACTGATGGTATCTATCAGTCATCTTGGAACATCTACAATGTTGAACTATATCCACAGCAGCCAGAAGATAGCTTGAATTGAGAGGAAGTTGACGATGACTGTGCTGACAAATATGTCCCAAAGGGGAAGTTGAAGCATGAAACATCATTGAAGCAAGCTGAAGCAAAGCTTACGCAAACTGACGCATTTGCGTTTGCGTCAGTGATTTGCGTGAAAATACCATGTCCCTCTAGAGGCCCGGTCAGTCAGTCCAGATTTCGTTCGAACCAATCAACGCCTATGGTTGCCTTCTATGGGTGAGACCATCTTTGTCGTCGGTGGACCCTAGTAGTAGAGTGAGCTGCCTCGTCGTTTGAGGAAAAGCAAATGACACTTTGTTTGGTCACGATTGGCGCTTTGGATCGCGGATATTTCCACGGCGTGATCAGACACGTCGCGCTACTTTCTCTTCAATCAAGAGTTACAGTAGATGGCAAAAGCCAGCCTCATAATAGAACAAAAAAAGTTGCGTTGAACCGGGCCAGGATGTCAAGTGAAAAGGATTCAGGTAAGCGTTCAACAAGGAATCAGACACGAAGAATGAGAACGATCGATAGGTTTTGCAACAATCTACTAAGATAGGCATTGTATGATATCCAGCTGGTGAGACCAAGGCAGAGAGCGAAGCCAAGAGCAATAGCGCACTAAATGTGCCTGCTCTTGACGACACTGCCCTCGACGTAATGCGTCGTCACATCCATCTCACGCAAACGTACGAATCTGGTCTTCTTGTAGAACTAGGAGCGATAAGTTAGCCTGAGGAAAGAGGAAGGGATGATACTGACCTTCCAGAAGGCGTACAGAATCAAGAACAAAGGCAAGTTGATGTACGTCGACAAGAAATCCGACACCGCGAAGGGCTTGAGTGTTGTCCAGCCCGAGAAGAATGTGATGATGATGAACGAGATCAAGACGGCCCAAGCACCATAAGGCTGAATCCACGACTTGAAAGGAAGAACGTCACGAGAGACATTTTGCGCTTGCATGCCCTGGTAGAATCTAGCAGATGACTCGTCAGCAGGCTGATAAACGGAAAGAAAGAAAGACGACGGACCTGATATGAGTATATGCAATACCCATCCATGTAATCATGCTTCCCAAAGTGGTGATGTTCGCCAGCCAGTTGAAAGCGGTCTCGGCGCCACCGGCGCCACAATTGAGGTATGCGAGCAGTGAGAACAAGCTGGTGAAAGCAAGCGAATAAATAGGGACACCGTTGGGCAAAATCTTGGCAAAGATTATTGGCGCCTGTCCGGCCTGAGCAAGCATGAAGAGCGCTCGGGATGACGAGTAGAGGAATTCGTTTCCGGAAGAGAAAGCAGAGGTCAAGACGGCGGCATTGACGATGTGGTCGAGGACTTTGATACCAGAGGTCTTGATGACGATGACGAAAGGTGTTTCAGCTGTAGTTCCACTGTCCTCCTTGTTCGCCTGGAGAAGATTGGGATCGGAGCGCGAAATGCACATGCCGACGAGCCAGAGCGAAATGACGTAGAGAAGGACAATTCGGTAGAAGATGGCGCGAACTGCAGTACGCATCGTCTTCCTTGGGTTCGAAGCTTCGAGACAAATGGAGGCAAGACCTTCCATACCGCCATAAGAGAAAGCGGCTTGGGTAAGGACAGCCCAGAACCCGAGGAAACGAGCTTTGGGAGCTGGAGTAATGCCGAGGTAGTCATTGTTAAAGGGCTCGGCCTTCCAGTAGCGGAAGCCACGACGATCGTGGTCGGGAGCACCGCCGAGGTCGATGACCAAAGCGACGAGTATAAGGCCAACGACGGTGATGATCTTGAGGGAGGCGAACCAGAACTCGAATTCGCCAAAGTACTTAACACCGGCAAGATTGATCAAAATCATGCCAGCGAGCATGACGGTGACGTAGATGGCGAGATGCTTAGTATTGTCGTCCCAGTATTGAATGAGGATGGAACCAGCGACAACCTCAACGGGAGCGCTCATGGCGGTTTGGAACTGATATGACAAATGAGAATTTGAGAGGCATACGGAAAGACGGTAATGCTTACCCAGAACTGCCAGCCCATAGCGAAACCAAGAGCAGGGTCAACGTATCGTGACGAGAATTCAATGAAACCACCGGCGGACGGATCGTACACCATCATCTATCAAATGAATTAGCAGGAATGACTAATAAAATAGGAAGGAAAGTCGTACCTCTCCGAGCGAGTACATCATGCAACCAACGAGCACACCGACGATAGTGTAACCGAGGACAGCACCGACAGGTCCACCATTCGCAAGCGCTTTACCAGATCCAAGGAAAAGACCCGTACCAATCGTGCCGGCCTGAAAAAGCTACGTTGGAACACCGATCGCAACCAACAAAAAGTACTCACAATAGCAATCATACTAACATGACGCCCCTTCAAGCTTCTGTGCATGTGAGGATCTTCAGAGAATTCCTCGTCACTGTGAACAGCGACCTCGACATCGGCATGCTTCAACGACCCATTGGAGCTGGATTTTTCTTTTTCATCCATTGCGAGGACTATGTCGACTGCAGAGATAAATTATCAAACAACACGACACCAACGAAACAGAAGAACAACCGCACCTCTGAGAGGAAGGAAACGATGGGGAGGGAAAAAGCCGCTGGTCACACGACTTGTCAACCGTATGTTTATAGTCCGGCGCCGACGATCGAGATCGGGCGTCGTGTGGAAACCGGTTCCTTATCCGTTGATATCATTTGATATGTCCCATGCGGCCTTATCTTTGGCTTTTCCTTGACGCCCTGCTATAGCCTACCAGATATCGTTTTCACACGAAATATAACGCATAGAAAGATTCAAAGCAAGAGAAAGCTGTACGCAACGAAGAACAGAAAGGTGTAACTGCTGATAAGGACAGGCTTGGCTAGAAGTGAATTCCTGCCAGAGTCGAATCCAGCGTAGTCTGTTATCAACGCACAGCTTTTGCATTGATGCCAGGGTTGTGTTGCCACAGCAAAGCTAAGCGCTAAGCTGCTGTTGCTGTGTTCATCTCAACTGTTGTTGACGCGTATAAAGGCGCATATGTGTCTTCAGACCCAAGAAACACGCCTATATGCATTTAAAAGCTGGAAGAAACCCACAGATATGCAGCCAAAGGGTGATTTTGATACCAATTTTAGTCCAGCAGTCCGGAAAGCTTGATCATATCGCCAAAATGAATTCAGGGGCTCATTTTCGGAGTAACTGGTCCAGCGCCTCTCATGTCAAACTCAATGCTTGCTCCTCCAGCCAGGCTCGGATCTTGCCATGTCAGTTCTTGGGTACTACTTTGTCTGAGCTTCGTTTCTGGGCCAAGGTTGGTAGGTCTCATTGGGGAAAGCGGGATTCACTGATCCGGATCTGTCAATACAGCTGTGGTTCCCCGTGTTTCTTTATACAGCTATCGGTACAGCTATTCGTTTCTGGGCCAAGGTTGGTAGGTCTCATTGGGGAAAGCGGGATTCACTGATCCGGATCTGTCAATACAGCTGTGGGGCCAAGGTTGGTAGGTCTCATTGGGGAAAGCGGGATTCACTGATCCGGATCTGTCAATACAGCTGTGGGGCCAAGGTTGGTAGGTCTCATTGGGGAAAGCGGGATTCACTGATCCGGATCTGTCAATACAGCTGTGGTTCCCCGTGTTTCTTTATACAGCTATCGGTACAGCTATGTCCATTAGGACCCTAGTTATCCATTCCATTGTCTTCTGTTGAGTCAAGATACTCGCTGAGAGTCGTGAATAAGGTATTTTCCCATCAAACCGATATTTTTGAAGCATCTGTGAAGGTAGTAAGGACAGTGATTTTCTCGGTGTGTAAATGTCGCGAGGTTCAAATTCCTTGCTCCTTTAAACGGGCGGCGGGCGACAACTAGGTTGTTCTGTATGATCTGGCCTGCGCAGTGACGGAGATTGATTTATTCATGACGCTCAATGCTAATCAAACGTTCCACAAAAAAAAAAAAAAAAAAGTATTAATCCGACGGCGCTCAAGAACCCCGACGCCACGGGGGCCATGCTAAGTTACGAATGTATGGGCTATATACTGTAAAAGTATTATTTTTTTTTCAAAAAAGCGCGGTAGGTTGCCGAATTCACAATTCCGCGGAAGGTTGCTCACATTTGAAAAAAGCGCGGTAAGTTGAAACATGAAATCCGCGGGAAGTTGGTGTCCATGCTCAAGTTTCCAGTGAGTTCCATTCTTTCTCTATCGGTTTGTGCGGCTGAATGACCGTAGCTCAATTTGCGAATTCACAAATCGAGCTTTTTGACAGGCGGAATCGGGAATACCCAAAGCAGATGAAATCCCGCCAGATCGTTTGCTCCTTTGGGACTGTATCATTTAACTAATAGGTGGACCATATCAAATCGTTGCAATTTTGCCTCAGTGCGCACAATACGGAGTTCGGAGTTCGGGCGGCATCATCCTCAACTTCTCTCCTTGCCTACAACTCTCTTTCTCGGTTCTGGGGCTTGCATTACGGCTCAGATATCTCATGATGTGCGCAGTGAACGAGCCTGAACTGCCAATAGAATAGAGATATTTGATCAATTTGATCTCCCAGCCATATCTCTGCTCTGCCGTTCTAACTCGATGTCCCGCTACCCGACAAAATGCGGATCCCTGAGTACAGACCAGATTCATCCCGATTACATGTCAATATGTTCGCCCCTTCTTCAGTGATTTTAACACAAATTTCTCATCAGTCCTGGGCAATGTATCAATTGTACTAGGAGGACAATTTTAGCAGATTTGCGCCACACATTTGCTGGTATCGGACCATTAGTCGCTCCAATGGGAGGATTAAATGAGTAATCCACTATTCACTTGGTATTGGTGAAAAGGTTCTTCCATGGGCACATCATTTGGTGTATTGAAACAACCTTCAATGTCACGACTCATCTCAGTCATCGTTCCACGTACTTTACCTCGCAGGAGAATTGTTGTTTCCTGTATTCCGTTGATCGTTACACCTAACCATACGACACTGAGATACTCCACTCGCAGTCTTGAGTTGTGATCACCAGAATATTAGCCGCACATCATCTCAGTAACTAAGATTGCCAATATTTAGTGCTCCAGATGGTTCCGCCAATATTGTGGATCATATCCGCTCACTTTCAAGTGTAATTTGCATGCTCGATAACCGTTGAGAGTGAGATAATGACGAACAGGTTTTGCCGCCGTCACATGATCCATGGGAAGGAGCTCGGAGGCAGCTCAAAAAGCTTCCGCAGCTTCACCAATAGGGTTTTTCTGTTAGATATTGGTTGGAGCAGCCACAGATATGGATTTATACTGCCCTGTCTGAAAATCTGAATGCTCACTTTGAAATACAAAAAGTCCGAACAGACACTCAAATGCGCGAGGGTCAACTTGACTTGTATCTGTCAACTACCCCATTTTCATTTTAGTGTTAGACTTTCAACATAGAAAACAACACAGAAGTCATTGTTGAGACATATTCTCGTCTCTTGAAGTGTTGTTTTGATCCTCAGCTCAATTAGAGATGTAAAATGGAGGCAAACCGGCGTTGGTCAAAATGTGGCGCAATGACTGACTATATACAGTGCCGACAGCTCCAGATCAGTAGGGTAACATGACTCAATATGATGAATCATGAACCTTTACACCTCTTTCATTCAGCGGAAGGTGTTAAAAGGATGCAGCTAAATATCTCCATACCATTAGTGAAAATTTCTTATTGAGAGGTCTAAAATGGTGAGGTCTCGTGTTGTAACTGGAAATTATAGCTGATACTAGTTGAATTATGCATTCGAAGTCAACATAATCTTTTGGGGAGCTCCTCGGCGAGAGCTACGACTACGCTGCAGAATGGGGTGGTCCTTGGTTCATTCTCCGATGATGGCCAGATGGAAGTGGCCGATATTTCAATGGATGACAAAACTATTCATGATCTTGTTGTGAGAGCATAGATCACCTACAGTGGATCGGCTGACCCGGAGATTCTGTCTGCATGAGTGTATTACACAAACAATCTTCACCTTCTGAGCTTTAATAGCGAGCTGATATGATAATATGCGATATGATGAAAATGTAGCTGAGCACTGCGCGAGATCCCATATGATTTCACAATTGCTTATAATTTTGCAGCGCAATTGCCGGACCACGTTTCACCGGCATTCATAATTTGGAATGTTATGGAAGTTGACTGACAGATGGCTCTGGTCAGTTCATCTTCGACACGGCGACATGAATTCCAAAAGCGAGAAGACCGGGCGGATCCCGACGTCATTGCGCCCTACTGCCCTTTGTAGCTAATGCCGCCCGGATCTCTGTGGTTCACTGGGCTTATAAGTACTTGATACCAGATTTAAAATGGCTCACCCACTGATTGAATAATGTCATGTTATGACAGCAAACGATCCCGCGGCATTTCACCCGTTTTGGGTATCCCCAATTGCCGGTCTTCGAACTAGATTCATCCGAATCCAAGCTACAGTAGCAACCTTTCGCTGTATCTAGCTCGAAACCCAATCAGTAGTCAAATCATGATACACCACTGTACCAGCCGGCACAATAGACCAGAAAAGCGGGATTCCAAAATTTTGGGTTTTGGTCTCGTGGAACATGAATGGGGATGACTCAGGCATGGAGAATGATGGACGAACAGTGGTACTGTACTGACTGCCCTGAGCTTTACAGCCCCGATTTGAGCGAAATTGGAGCGCAAAACCAGGTCCCCCGAACACCGAGAATCCCGATTTAGTATTCTTGGATAGAATTGCCATCACTGCAATGTCAATCAAGGCACTGCGGACCACCGAGCGTCCGAAAGTAAGGGATAGACCCGATTCAGGCATGCGGGATGTAGCGCATCAAGGACCTGATTTAGTCAAGACGGATATGTACCGCATCAAAATCAGCGGGAAAAGGAGCTAAATGAGCGCATTGTGCGGGGCCAGAACGTGAGAATTGAGGATTTGATTGACAGCTCTTGACAGGTACCGCTTCAACGGCCATTCTCCTCGATGTCCTTAAGCTTGCCTGTTTTATCCGTCAGTCATTGCTATATGGTTTGGTGAACAAAGGTATGTTGCTGGCATTCATTTCTGTAAAGAAACTGAGCTCAAATCAAGAAACAGCAAATATTGTTGAATAGCATCGGGAGAATTACATAGACGCATTGAGCTTTTGGTGGCATCTACCTCGCGGTATAAGACCTCTTAGGCCACTTTCCCATCTACAAGACCCCCGACCTGCAAGGTTTTACGTTATGGTAGCTTTTAGGTGCCCTAGGTGTCTTTCACGTTCACGGTCTCTCTCTCTATCGTGCATATCCCTGGATTCCCGATGCTCCCGAGATTCCCGACTTTCTCTCGGTTCTCGCATCTCGTGCTGCTCCATATGCATCCTGGCTTCATCTTGATACATTATGATCGAGGCGCATGTCGATACTGAGGATGCGGAATCCGACGCATTTGATGATAATGCTGGGGCGGCGGTGGAGGTGGCGCATGAGGATGATGAATAAAATGAACATTCTGTCAATATCTCGGGACAACCGGCTCCCTCGTCTGCTCGATCTCGACAATCTCGTCATCGTCAGGCTCGCCGTCGGCATCAGGCTCTTCAGATCCCTCAGCGTCGAGCTCTTCAGGATTGTCTTCGAGCTTGATCTTCTTCTTCGGTGGCTCTTGACGAGAATGAGGCTGATCTCGCATTCCTGAAGGGCGATATCCGAGAGCTGAAGACAATGGCATAGCAGAAGACGGTTCGTCGCTGGCTTCGTCTTCTGAGGGGCTGAAGCGTCCATGATATGGATGAGGTGGATAAGGAGGAAAACCACTAAAGACGGGTCGACCTTTGTCCTTTTTTTCTCCACCTCGCTCTCGATTCTTCGCAGCTCGACGCTCGCTCCGTTTAAGACATTTTCCACGATGCTAGAGCCATGGATAAGCACAATAGCTCGAATCCTGACGAAGCTGGACCCATTTGAGACAAAGCGAGCAAAAAACTCTATTGGGCTCGACGAATCGGATCAAGGGGCCTGAGCGAAGAGTCGCTGCTCGCTGCTCGGCATTGCGACGGCGAGATTCATGGGTCGAAGTCGGATTTGTTGACCAAAGCGTCTGGTGCTGCTGCTGATGCTGCGGAGATCCTGGATTCGGGAGAAGCATATGTCCTTGATGCTGCTGACCATTGAACTCGGGAGAATGATGAGAATGACCGGAAGAAGGAGAGCCTGGACGATTGGGACCTGGGGAATGCGACGATTTTTCTGGATTAAATGCTACTGTCGTTGTGCTATCATCGAGTCAGATTTGGGAAAGAAACATGGAGAAAAGACGGACAGATACGCAAAGCCGACGGACCAGAGCTCTTGTTACAACCAGAGCGGTGCTGCAACCAAATCTGGACAGCAGACAGATGGTCATCAGGATTGATAGGGATCCATTTGTCGCAGGTCGCACAGAGTACCCGTTCAGCATCGAATTTCCGAATATCAGGGTCCTTGGGGAACAACGTATTGCGCTCCTCTAAGCCATACACATTCCTGCCGGTACTGAGAAGGGAACCAGTGAAAGAACAAGAGGCAAAAAGACGACGGACACTTTCTTTGCGAGACAGCTTTTAACATGTGGAGAATGGACGTCTTCAGCAAAAATGACGGTCGAGGGCTGGCCCACAGCAGAGCTAAGCGGGGGTCCGCCGACAGCAGCACTAGAAGGAACAATGAATAAAATCAACGAAATCGAGAAAACAAGAGGGGAACCTACCAGGTCAATCTATGAGCATCCCAGTGCTTGACGCTGAAGGCTCCGGTGAGCTCGTCTCGGAAAGAGACGCCTCGACCGCAGGTCCCGCAGATGACGCGGCCAGCTTGGTATTCGGTCGGCGTCTGGGTCGACTTGGGGACCTCGTCTTTCAGCTTTGGAGACGGCGGAGGACTGGTGTTGTTGGTGACATTGGTCTGTTCCTCGGCTGCCTTGGAGCTGAAAAAAGGATCAATAAAAAGGTAGAGGTTTGGTGGACGACGAGCTCACATTGGAGGTGGAGGAGACATGGTCGGAGCAGGAAGGCTGTCGAGGTAACATGGCTGCTTTAAGTAATGGAAAAATAATTAAACAATACCATGTCGTTCCGGTTCGTTTTGGTGAGACGTTGGTGGTCGAGATTCAAGACAAATCAGCGTGACTGTCACAACATCCACATTGGGATTATTCGTGTGGGGTCAGCTATTTTCGCAAGTGATTGCCACGGTTCTCGCTCTGTTCTTTTCTATCGCGTCATTCGGTCTTCCATCTTGGTGTTTTGTTCAATCGCGCATAACTGCAGAGCTGGAGGGCTTCGAAAATGGCTGGCTACTCCGCAGCTTTTCCATCTCGCCGTCAATTTTATTTCTGACTCGACAGACACAAGGCGATGGAAAATCCAAACAAGGTTACTCAGTTGGAAATGCTACTCCTATTCCTATTTTTATCTCTTACGACTCGGCGATAGTCATCCCAATCCGAGGAGGAGCTGTGCATTGCTGCGAGCTCGGTTCGTTCTGGTTCATCACGCTATGCTTCATCTCTCTCCCGAGTCAGCCTGTCGGTCAAGCTTATACAGTACGCCACAACAAAGATATATAATCGTTTCACACCTACGTCTTCTCCCGAAAACAAAAGAACAATAAGTCGTCAGGTTACAATAATAATCCCGCGGACGCAAATCAGCCTGGGGAATTATTTCTTAGAAACTCGTTTTCTAGGACTGTTGTGAAAACTTCATGATAACCTCGTGGAACGGCTTCCTTGAGCTTGCAGGACATTGTGTTTCGGCGTCTTGTCCTGATCCTCGGCCGATCAAAGTCTCCGGGCCATCCCTCCGTTTCCGCGTACTGGTCCAGCGAAACAGAACAAACGGAACATCGGTTCAGTTCGACAGCATTGACGGCGACAATGCGCGGATATCTGAAGAGGGTTGGTCGGTCGCTTCGGTCCTTATCCTGGCCGAACGCATGTACATAACATCCGCTGCCTCGAACCGGATCACGGAACCTTCAAACCAGTCCAGCTTCATGTCAACGCCTCAGATACATTGAATCACCTTCAATATTCATTACTTATTAATAACAGACGGCGACTCGACAGCGACATTTCTCATGAAAACAACAAGGAAATGAAGGTGCAATGCATTCCTCGAGTATGTACCTGGCAATCGGAACAAGGCTTCTTTGATCTGATCATCTTCGACCTTGTGGCGCCCTCTTTTGATTGCAACATGTCTCTTTCTTGTCGCTCGTCAAATCCTACTGAAACTTGAAATGATGGTCATCCAATGTCTAGAGTACCATAAAATCCATGTCAGTAACCAAATAAATGACCATCTATCCAACAGTCAAATATTCAAAGCGCATCCCGCGAACACTGTCGACCGGGCTTCTTCATCTTAGTCCTTATCTTGACTGGGGCCTCCTTAGATTCTTATACTCTGCTTTACTTATACTCTGGGTTTCCTATTGCCTGTAGTTTGGGGCTTTTTCGGCCTGCTGTTGGTCTCTCGCCTTTAGAATCCTTGGTTTCTCGGATTAGCTGCTCAATCTGACAACTTCATTGCTTTCCTCAAGGCTGACAAGAGGTTCTTTTCCTCACGCTGAGAAGACCTTCCGGCCCAATGCAGCGGAAACCCAATTAATTCCAGTGATGGTTTCAGCTTGTACCGAGGAGCTGGGTCCTTCTTCCGGCTCATGTCCTTGAGTCTCGAGGTGTTTCTCGAATATTTCGAGTAATTGTTCCTTGGCAGAGACATTGAGCTTCCTCGCGCGCTGCCTCATGTAGAGTGGCAACATCCAAGTACGACGCAAGGTATGGGACACCGCACAATATGTCCCCGTAGAAGCAAGACTAAACCAAATGAAGGTCGTCCATATGTACGTGTCATGTTCGCTGTTCCGCGCGGCTAAATTTCAGCCGCGCTTTCTACTCACGCCTTTTATTCTCGAGACTAGTCATCTCACTGTTCCAACAACTATTTGCACTGAATCTTTCTCGTTAGCTCAAGGTACATATTTCATGTTGCGTCAGATAATACATAAGGACTCCACGAAAGGAAAGGGAAAACAAGATAACAAAAAGACCCCAGCAATAAACCTAGAAGATGCGTTCTAAGACCTCGACCCGGCTCATCTTCAATGCCATCTCATGTTGTAAGACATTTTGGAGCTCACGTCTAACTGGGCTTCGAACTCAGGGTAGACAGACATACCGTCACACTAAAAGACTAATTCACTCGATGTACAGGTACAGGTGAGATACAGAGATATAGCCATGGCGCATAGAATTGAAAGGGGTGGATTCAATTGAACGAGGAGAAGGTACTCGTATCTTCACCAAGGATACACGGGATGTCAGTGCGATGTTGTCCATAATATTGAGTCCGGCAGGTGCGGCAGGTGTTGTTCTGGAATACGCTTTCCCATGCAGGAATTGTCGCAGGAGGTGGACATTCTGCGAGAATTGTATTCCCGAGTCCACCGGTGCATCCCCAATGACAGTCGGGCATTCGGCGAAGCGCGTCAATATAGCGTATAGCTCGATTCATGTCAGCCTTATCATCCCGATACAATGACTATCGCAGGACAATACCCTCAGTGATCCGTGAAACAATCTGAGACACGACTCACCCAAGCTCTGAGGAACTTCAAGTCCTGATCGCAAGCAGCGTCCAGCTCACGAAGCTTGAGATTCAATGCAAATGGGGCGACTGTATCTGCAAGCTCCGGATATCCATGATGAAAAGCGTAGAACCAGACATGAGCTGGATGAGCCTGGTAAAAACGACTTTCCCTAAATCAACAGTCAATTGACATGACAATGACAAAGCTTCTACCTTACGAAAGCCTGAAGTTGCACATTTGCATCGCGGAGTAGACATGATATTTCTCTGCGACATGGGCCAGTGAAAGAATCACGTCAAAGTCGATAGCTGCGCAGGATGGGAATCTATGCGGATGCATGAACTGTACGAGAAGAGTCAACATCCCCTTTAACAGGTTCCACTGTCACATTGGTCCCGAAACGGGCTAGCAGAGACCGGTGAAAAGGAATGGAATCACCATCGGAAGATTTCAATCTGCAGTCTACTGGTAATGCGCAGCCTGATATAATAGTTGGTCTGAGTCAGCATCTTTGAATGGCGAGGAAGCATACCTTGTACGGCACAGAATGTCCTGTCTATCCTACTCTCAGCAAGCTGAGGACCGTCGGGATTCACCTAGCTCGCCTCTGAAGAGCCAGTGTAGACCGCATCAGCCTCATGCACTATGCGTTGATCAGTATGGGCTCAGACTCAAGATCTTTCTCGAACTGACGTTTCATTGTCCGGGCAGCATCTGATGTACTTTGCTCGGCATCTCTATGCACCCGAATTCCCTCATAAATCCCGGAAACTGGTATGTGGGGCACACGAGAGATCATACAGAAACATTGAGCAGATAATGATATTGAATCCTGGCCCAAGTGCGCCTAAATCCTTTGCGAAACGCACTCGAAACTAACCGGGATCGAAAATAAGCGCCACGGTGCATCACGGAGATCCCCGACATCTCGACCCGAGATGCCGAATACACGTGGTGCGGTCTAGATCTCGGCTCCCGAAAGTCGAATCATTTTTCTCCCGTTTCCTCTTGCCGCCGTTATGACCTCTTGTTTCTGTCATGTCCTACGATTCAGCTTCCCGCTGTTTCTGTCATGCGTTGGTGGTTCATTGTCTGAATAAACCTTCCCTGAAGGTCAGTGAACCTCTTGGTCGCGTTAGCTCGCCTCTGAGCGGGGTTTCCAGGCCGCAAAATGTAACTGAACAGAATTCGACGAAATCTTGGACCCGGGTTTTGCTTCTGCTGGCCGTAATTCGCAATGAGGTCAGCGTTCAGTTTCTGCCTCGTCGACTGCTCTCTGACCCTCCTCCAGGTCGAGGCTGCTGCGGCAAAGCCATCTCCGTCGATTACAGAGACAGTGTCAAGACGAAATGTTGCGGGGCTCGAACTCGGACAAATAGATACAACGCTTAGCATAGCATTTGTTGTCACGAGCTCTTTTCTTCTAGTTTAAATACTCATCTTGTTTGCTCCTCGGCTCTTCCAGCGGCTCTAATCTTCACAGGTTTTGGGTCCCCGCGCTCTGCTCGACGCATTCTCCAGCGGTTATTTGCACATTTGCATTTTCAAGCGGTCTCGCAGATTTTTCTGTTTTATCCAGCGGCGGTTCTATCTCTTCGGAACCGAAAACACCACCACCAATTCCTTACCACCATTCATTCCCGAATTCCACTCATTCCTTTTATTCCTCCCACGTCACCCATTTCCCATGGCACCTTTTGATATCAATGCCGTGCTCAAAGGTTTTGACAAGACATGCTTCCTCACGCTGTCTCCAAAACCAAACTGGAGGATTTACCAGAAGGAGCTGAAGATGGCTCTGCTCCATGATCCTGAGCTCTGGAAAATCATCATCACCACCGACCCAGCCAAAAAGCCCACAGATTCCGACAAGCTTTTGGCCTGGAACCAACGTGACGAAACCGATGCCATGTCCGTCATTTGGCGAACCATTGGCGAGACGTCACTTCGTCACAAGGATTTGAAAGATGTGGAGACTGGGAGCGCTGCGTACAAGACGCTCATGGACCGGTTTGACAAAGATGTCAGATCTCATCGTTTCCAGGCTCGTCACCGATTCAATCATCCTGTCCACGACATCTCGCACCCAGTCGAAAACTTCATTTCATCCATCACAGAGGCTGCCGACGATCTTGCGGCCATCGACCGCGCTCCTTCCGCCACCGAGACCGTCGACATGATCATCATGAACCTCGACAAGTCATTTTCAGAAATCCAGACTTCTCTGACTCAGAACGCTCTTGTTCAGAGCAATCTCACAGTTGTCGATGTTCGTGCTGCTCTCATCGAGTGGGAGGAGTCCAAGAAGACACCGAAATCCAACGAAGCCATCGGCGTCACCTCTGATTCAGCCGACAATGATATCAACGAAGCTTCTGCTCTTCGCGCTGAGCTGAAAGCTCTGCAGGCTCGTTTCAAGCGTTCCGGTCGCAATTCGTCGTCACGTTCCGACGATTCCGAGCCAGAGGATGATTCAGCATTTTCGTGGCTGAATCCTCGATCCGACGGGTACTGTGACCGCTGCGGAAAGAAAGGTCATCACGCCCGCAGCTGTGTCTACGATATGCCGGCCAAGGTGAAGGATAAGATTTTGGGCAAGGCGAAGAGGGAGAAAGCTCATGTTTCCGATAATGCGAGATTCTCATCTGGGGAGCGAGCGAGCAATGCTCGTCATCGAGTTGCGGACTCAGATGACGAGACTGTCGAGAGCGGAAATGACAGTGACCGCTCGTTGGGTCCTGGTCCTTCACGTTCGCATTCGCAGAAGGTCTATGTTTCACGTGCCATGATGGATCGAATTCAGCTCTAGGTTGAACAAATTCAGTGGGAGTCTTTTTCATTCAACTTTGTCTGTCTTCGAGCTCTCCTTACATAGTGGGAGTGTCAAGACGAAATGTTGCGGGGCTCGAACTCGGACAAATAGATACAACGCTTAGCATAGCATTTGTTGTCACGAGCTCTTTTCTTCTAGTTTAAATACTCATCTTGTTTGCTCCTCGGCTCTTCCAGCGGCTCTAATCTTCACAGACAGCTTGATCAATAAGACCGTCGTCGTTGACGCTCTACTGAGGCGGTACTGCAAAAGGACGTCGTCAATTCCTTGTAGCTCCTTTCGCCGCATTCTTTTGCTGGTCCACTCGAGCTCGCTCTTCGACGGATGGATTGAGATTTTGCTTGAGGATGAGCATCAAGGGAAGAAAGAGGAGCCATAGGCTGGGCGAGGTATGATCTCATTGCTTTTTTTTATTTGCAGACTCATTGTAGTCACCAGCCCCAGCTCTGTTTTTCCATCGTCGGCCTCGCTCTCATCTTCTTCCCTCGTCGTTTCTTTGTCCCTCGGCCGTCACGTCTTCCATGTCACCGTCCATCTTGGCCCTTGACCGGTGTCTGAATCTTCCAGAGCTCAGACGAAGCCGCTTATTCAACAAGGATGGATCTACGGTCGACAGAGGATTGGATACCGAGCTAGCTTACGGAAGTGAGGTATGCTGTTTTTCTATTCGTCTTTCGCGATGCTTATGGTATTCGATAGCCCATGCTGGTGTTAATACACATCTCTCGTCGCCATTGCCTCGCGATATCGCGTTTCGCTCAGTCGCTCGTCACCGTCGCCTTTGAATCATCCATCACCCGTTGCTCTACCGCCACCCAGCTGTCAAGATATCCGACCCACTGGCGAAACCGTCACCGAGTTTCTTTCGCACATTCCGAAGATGACTGTCGAGCACTGGCTGTATCTCCGTCTTGACGAAACGATAAACCCCAGGCTCTCCTTTCTCGGACGCCATTGTTCGCTCCGGTTTCCTTTTGCAACAGCAGTCATCTTCCGAGCTGATCTTTTCCCAGGATGAGAGCATTGTCAGCGTTGATCTCCTTTACCCCCAATCTCGTTGGCGCTCAGTCATTTTGAATATGCTTCAATGCATCACGGGTGCATTTGGTGAGATATATATTGTTCTTTGTCGTTGAACCCGTTATTGAAGGTCTCTAGAGCTTCAATACACCGTTGGCTGGTAGTTCATGCGACAAGAGAGAAGAAGCACGGAGAGAGGCATGGATAAGGTCGAGAAAGAAAGCCGATTCGTGGTCA
Organism: Mycena floridula; assembly: GCA_029320655.1. Taxonomy (NCBI): domain Eukaryota; kingdom Fungi; phylum Basidiomycota; class Agaricomycetes; order Agaricales; family Mycenaceae; genus Mycena; species Mycena floridula. The sequence goes on from JARIHS010000058.1 coordinate 259,053, forward strand.
GCAGACGATTTCAGTTGGATCTAGGCGCGCTCAATACTTCTCCCTTTTATATCTCCATCGTTGATTTCGCCCGTTAGATACATATCTCTGTTATATATTTGCTAATACAATCGTTTTTCATTTATATCTCTATCTGATCATCCACTGGGCTACATCGTAATACAAGGCCAAGCTGCTGCGCGGCCGCCACCCCACCGAGTGCGCGTAGGAAGAGTGTGCGTATGAAGAGGAGTGCGCGGGAGCGTGGCGGTCGTCGAGATCTCACACCTTCTGTGCCGTCAGCAGCACGACGGTTGCAGCTCTGACCTTGTTCTGCAGGGCATCGACGAGAGGTCTTGACATCTATTCTACGGATCATTCTTGTCATCTATTCTACAATTCCGCCGCTATGGGCAAGAACATGGGCATGATTATGGTGAGCCAAAAGTCGTTTGGCGTTGAATTCTGTTAACCTTATACTGTCAAGCCAACATTTCGACCGAATGTCCTCACCCATGGCCGAGAATCAAGGACTCTCGTCTCTTGACGATGCAGCTTGACGACCGATATAACGAAACCGGTCAAGACGATTGGGGCTGGAATTTGGGGAAGGTGGCGTTGGGCAATCCCACCACTGGTGCGTTTTTTCAATCTCTGGTCCTCGGATGTCATTGAATCCTGGCCAGGTTGCGCTCAGGCGCTGCAACTTGGCTGCGACTATTTCATTCAGCTCAATCATCATCGACATTTTATTGCCTGGATACCGCCAATACCTCGAGACCCTGGATAACCTTTGCATCCAAGCTATCCTGTCGTCTTGGTCTCCTCGACATAGTCTTCACGAAGATCCAGGTCGGTATTGACCTCCGTTGGAAGAATCTTGATCGTCGCTTCACCATGAGCGCCGTCACCTCATTCTGATTCATTCAAGGATACCCTGCTGCTGTTTCTTCATCTTCGGCACCATCGCCCACCACCGCCGCCTCGATCACGATCTGAAGGTCAGCTGGATACTGTTGGAAAGGATAGCGAGCTGCGGCAAGCTGAGAGCAAGACGATTGAAAACTCTCACGTATGTCCTCGTTTTTCTTCCTTTCTTGGATGTCGTTGAATCATTTAGAGCGAACTTTGCCTTTCGGTTGTGTCGTTGGGTTCAACTTGGGCATCTGCTCTTGCCCAAACGTCTGTCCATCTTCTCCTTTGGATCTTTCATCGCCCATGACATACTGGCACCAGAATGGTTATTGGTAGATACAAGCAAGCAGTATATCGCCTGCGTATGTCAAACTCTTCTTCATTTGCTGATATCATTGCTAAATGTTGTCTCTAGTTGACTCGCGAATCATTTGAGACCTAGGTGCCATTGATTTGATTGGACGATGAGCAAGCCGCTGCTGGAGAGATGTTGGAGCCAGTTTAGAGCGCTACGTACGTCCCCTTATTCCGCCTGGATGTCATTGAATCTGGTTCGCAGGGTAGAACCTTCTCTAAACTCTGGCTTGCGCTCTGGCTCGAGCGTCTGCTCTTCCACGAAAGTATGACCATCATCTGGGCTCATGACCTTTTACTGATAATTTGTAGAATCATTATGGAGTCTATTCGTTGGGAAAGCTTCACCGACCGACGACGATATGCCGACACGACGAATGTCAACGAATGAGATGGAGAGACGGTCCATGGAGAGACCAGAGCGCCAGCTCTTTGCGGCAGTATCCTCATTGTACGTCAAAGTCCTCTTCCTTTGTGGCGCCCACAATTATGTCCTTCATGTGAGTCATCTCCCTCGTCATTGCCGAATCTCTTGTTAACCAAATATCCAGCTCGTTTTCATGCGAGACGGGTTCATTGAAGAGACGCAAGGAGAGAGGTCTCGTCGAAAGTCCAAGTCTTTCCGTATGTATGTTTGTCCTTGTATCGTCCTGGCCACATTCATTGTATCCTCCAGATCCTTCTTTATCGTACATGATGAATCTATTATCCTTTGCTTTGATAATGGCCGCTTACAGTATTCCCTGCAAAGAAGAAATTCGAGCATTGTATTAAGGTAGAGCGTCAGTGAGTATGCCGTAGATAATGAGCTGTCACGCTGGAAATAATCATCTTTCTCTCGATGTACAAGCTATTCTTTATCGCTCTCGTCTCTGGCTGTTAACGGAACCCTATTTGCAGCTTGGTTTCATGTTTTTCGTTGATGTTTCTGTCTCCACTGGAGTATTATTTCCCTCGATGCTGAGCCTGTAGCACGCCTTCAGGCAACATCTCTTTCACACCTCATATTCCTTTGTCTCACACAATCCTCCTCAAATTTCCACCAAGACGGCGTCAACTATCCTCATCCGCGCATGAGTCACCAAGCGTCGAAATATGGCTGGGATAGGTAATCCAGCCGCAGTATTTCCTTACAATCCTCTGCACCTTCTTGACGCACCGATATGGATGGCATGCTGTACATTCCTGTTAGGTGGACACAGTGATTGTTGTTCCGGTTCGACGGCGGTGCGTGTACATGTAGAGAGAACCTTATCGATTTTAGCTCAGTTCATCGAATGCTAGGTTTTTACCTCAATTCATCTGTATGATAAGCTCAGACCAAGTCTTATTCTTTGCTTGGAATGTTGTCACTTCACTGGCTCATGTCATCCAGATATGACATCTCGGAAGATCGAGTTTGCAATCAGCAGTCGCAAGAGATCACTTGAATCTTGACACAATCCTCCTCCACTTCCCATGTAGGCGGCGTCAACTATGCTCATCTGTATGTTCCATAACTGTTGAGACGTGCAATCATCATTTGGAGAGCATAGGTGGCCGTGCTCGAGGAGCAGTAATAGTCGATGATCTCAGATGGGGGAGCGATAGGCAGACGAACCCAACAAAAGGAGCCCACACAGGGGATTCGTAGATGATACCAGGGACATCATCAATGATAAGAAGTCATTTCAACACAAACGCGGTGTCTCTCAACCAGTGAGAAATACCCATATTCTTGTCATTTCTCTTGATATTTCATAATGTCTGCTATTGTCTTTCTTGTAGTCTCCAGTTGGAGATTTATATGTAATGAAAGGGGTGACGGCTTTGACTCACTAGCACTCACTGATAAATCAAAAAGCGGCTCGTCTCTGGGACCAGTGATCCTTAATATTCTTATGTTATAATCGTCAGTTGGTTATTATATATGTGGCCGCCGCCACCGCTTTGCGTCATCGTCGCTTATGACACTGAGCCACGTTTTCCGATGCAGATCAGGTTGGGATCACATCCGTTGTTTCATCCTCTCTCAAACCAGTCTCGAATATCACAACAGACAACCCTGGACGAAGCAACCAACGACGACGGGGAACTTAAATCCTGAAACCATGGCATGAAAATAACATTGTAAGATTCCCAGACCGTCACACTGGGACCCACCTACGATATTGCAACCTTCTTCTGCGCCGATCAAGAAATATTTCCAGCCCTTCAACCTTTTCGTGGGCCAAATTTCTGATCCTTTAAAGTTCAATATTTTATCCTAGTAGTCTGATTCCCAAAGTTCCCATCATGCCCTCAAAAGGAGTTTATACAATGTCGTGCATTATAATCGGCGCTGGACCCGGCGGCACCATTTCAATGCTTGCATATGACTTTTTCTTCTGGTCATTGACGAGGCACTGACAATGAAAATTATTCCAGTCGTGTCGTGATTGTCGATTACCAGGGTCAGACGGTTCTTGACACCTACTGTATGTTGTTCCCACATCGAAGGTTTGCACCACTTCTTGGTCTGCTGTTGATGAACTGAATCTGTTTTCAGGTAACGGACTACCGAACCGCAACGACAGGGATCCAACCGTCCCATTTGACTGGAGGTATGGCTTGAAAGAATGACTTTTACTCAACTTCTGCTGATATGCTTGGTGCAGGCAATGCCGTCCAATTTTCGGTTGTTCAAGAACATGTCGCGAACTTTCTCAAAGGAAACATTCTAGTTGGTCATCAGCCTATATTGCTTCCAAATTGCTTCTATGTCGTCTCCGGGTGGCCGTCTGGCCAAGAAAGCGAATGATTTTGCCATTTCGCACAAGAGGTTAGCATCAATCACTTCTGCAACCAGCGCGCCGCCCTCCTCCCAGATGCATCTTTGGACATATCTGCGGAAGCTATGGAGGGATTTGGTGAAGGATGCTTCGCCGTTATCATCAAAGACACTCCATGGGTTCATTTGAGCTATGGCCGAGATCACGACTCGGATGACGTTGCGGTCGATGAATTCCTGATTCAAAGCCTTTTCTTTGGCATACCAGGGGCAGTCCTGCTCCTGCTGGCCGACCATTGATAGGATAGCTAAGAATGGGCTGAGCGGATGATGATGGGGTCTCGTCAAATGGAACTGCTGGATATCATGAAGCAGCAGGTCGATAAAGTCAGGAAGTTCTCGAATGATATCGACAAATTCAGAGCTCTTGTGAATCTGAACCGACACGTAGTAATTTGATCCGTAAACGGTGGCGGTGAAGAAGGTGTCACGCGATAGCCCTAGAACGAGAGCCAAATTCCAAGTATGCATGACCATGGCCATGAAGCCGGGAATCGGCTGCATTATTCTGGTGCAACAATGTGCGATTAGTTTTGACTGTGGTACAGATCGGTACAGATTCCGAAACATCCGAGAGCGTCGTTGACCAGTCATTACCGGCGTCGAGTGTAGTTCTTCCCATTTTGGAAAGTACGATGACGAGGTTGAATGTATTTCTTGGGACTAGATTTTGTTAAATAAGGTGTGTAACGTGAGTTGCTTGCACCGGAAGAATTAGAATAGGTATGAGTGCTGTAGTCCGGATGCGAAAGGCCGCGCAAACTGGCGTAAAGTCCGAGGAAGGGAGCTCCCGCTAAGCGCGCTGCAATGGCTTACAGTGGTTTTCAAGCCATCTCTCCAGATCCGCAAGCGATAAAAAACATAGCCTGGTATGAGCGCACAGGTGAACCTTGGAACAATCGCGCTTTCGTGAAGAAGCCTAGGGAAATCTGACTGTTGCCCTGTCTGGTGTACCGTCATCGCATGATGTAAATCCCCAGCCGCACCACAAATAGTTATTGGTGAACTTTACCGCAATGAATGGCGTGGGACCACGGCAGGTTCGGCAGAGTACCCCAAATTGGCACAGATTGATCCGTGTCTCGTGATCACGCCATCGCTCGTCCTCCATCCACCCATGGCGTTTTCGTGGCTCTCTTTTCCTTTCACTCATCAAGTCAGGTCATCTCGCTAATAAGCAATGACAAGGTGTTCACCTCTCTTTTCCTATATCCCGACTGAAGCTCATCCACGCCCCGAAGGAAGCAACCAAAATATGCAGGACTTTGCGTCCAGAGGCTCAAGACTATCTCTGAGGAAACCGAACCCCGAATCATATCAGAGACATGATTTTGAAAAAGGAGTTGCTCTGTAAAAGACGCGTAGCCCAAAGGTGCGTAATTCCTCTTTGACCAAAATCCCTTTTTTGACAAACTGGTTTAGAGCCACAACCGACGGACTTGGAGCGTCTGATATTCTCCTTCATCCCATGAGACAATTCTGCTTGTGAACAGCCGACCTTCAACGCGAAAATCCGCCAGCCCATCTGCTATTGCAGCGATCAGCGACAGAGCAGGTCTCTCTCCCACCACGGAAATCTCAGAGACTTCGGTATTCGGCTGGTCCGCCTCATATCGCTCAAGGCCTCCGCGGACTGTTTGCTCCCAACCGTCGACATGGATTTGTCGGTGACCGTGCAAAGAGGCAACGACGCTCCTTTCGACGTCAATTGTCTCCCCAAACCCATTCTTTGTTACAAGAAGTACAAGGGAACGGTAAGCCATTGCTCCGAAATTACCCTTTTGCCGCTGAGCTCTTTCAGTGCAGCTACTCTCTCGAATCCTCATTCGTGCACGGTACCCCGAATCCCATTCGCATTTACCGTCGCCGTGACGATCCCAACCAGCCGCAGCACCTATCAATTGATCTGTCGCCGCTTGCCTCGAGGAACTGTTCTGTGCAGCCTCGGGCAGGTCTGGACAAGGAAAGGTGCTGTCGGGAGCTAGACTGGTGGAGGGACGAGATATGCTGCTCGAATAATAATCTAACCGCCTTGGCTCTAACGACCTCTCCGTTTCCCGATGGCTCACCGACGAACCTACGACCCTCCAATTACCGACTTCTGGTCGTTCCGAACATTCACCGACGTTTGAGATTCACCACGTCGACGTCGTACATGATGTCGAAGACATTGGATAACCCTCAGCAAGGGACATTTGTTTCGGAAATGCGCTCCGAAGAAGAGACGATGAACCTGAATGCTCTTGGCCCGAAACATCCTTCCTCCCATCCATTCGGTTGTCAAAGCCAACATCCGATAGACGGTAAGGCCATCCGGATACAGCATATCTTTCTGCAAAAGCGTCATCTTGCTCATTGCCTGACGTCCATCATTCCAATTCCAGTTTCAATGCCCTTCTTCAGAGCTGGCGCTTTTCGGAGTCATTATTTCTCTCAATGCTGCTCAGCCTCCATGGTACGTTGACTTTTCTTTCAAACAGCACTCAAGACGGGAGGTCACGCTGCCGGGAGGATGCGACAGCACCTTCCCTGCGGCGCGGGTGGCGGAGGGTGAAGGGGTGAAAGGTGAAGAGTTGGTTGCGAATGCGCGTGATGTGGGAGGCGATCGAGGTGCGCGGGTGGGGAGCAACTAGAGCAACAAGGAGAGATGGTGGCATAAAACACAACTATATTTTCAGACAGCAGACATTTGAATATAGATACTTGAATTTAAATGTTGGAATGAGCAGAGACAAAAGTGTCTTCAGATGAAGCTGAGCCATTCTCTGATCCATTATCAGAGTCAATCTCCAAGTTCTCTGCAGTTGTCACTTCTTCGACTGATGAGTAGTTGTCTGATTCTGAATATCCTGCTTCAAATGTAATCTGGTGAAAGACAAAAGGACTCACTAGGTTCCAAAACTGGTTCAAGCAGCGGATAGCCCATATACTCGGCCATCTCCGTGCTGTCTGGATTGAACCCACATGCCTTGTGGATATCCCAGAGGATGGGATATATCTGCTGGGGTATGTGGTATTCACGGGTAAAGATCTTGGTACCCAAGCTGATGTTGAATGCATACTCAATTTCTGCTGTTGGTATGACAGTTTGACCTTCTGGATCAGTTGACCACCAAGTATTACTAGATGGAGTGCAGTCAAACCAGAGATATAGCAGAGTGCATTGCAGAAGTCCATCTGCTGCATCAGCACACTGTCCACTCGTTCGTGGCACTGCAGTGCACTCAATATATAGCCAGTCTGGGATAGCTACAATTGGTGCTTAAATCCTTGTGCTCATCGTAAAAAAAACTTTGGTGACTGACTTGTCTGTACCTCCATATCATTTATATTCATTTGCTTGCTGAGGTGATGCACCTGGCTTGCCCATACATTGAATGTTGGAATGCTAGATGCTTGACTGGGTCCAGAGGCAGTGGGTTGCACTTCAATAAAAAAATACTGATCGAAGTGCAAGCTATTCAGGTCTGATGTTGGAATTGTGCCTCTGAAATTTCATAAAAATCAAGGTAAAATGGTCGAATATGGAGCAAGTACTCACCGGATGGACATATCTGGCATACATTCACACGTGATATGATCTCCCCCAGAATTCTCTTTGTCAAGCCTGAGAATATATGGCTCAGGCACATACAATGTTGTGGTGCCCTCCTGGTGCTTCATGGAAATGTTGAAGTTGTTTATGGTGTGCCAAAAGCCATGGAAGTCACAGATCACTGCAAGTAGATCATAATATTCCTCTAGCGAAGACTCGGCAAATGAATTGGGGTTGAATCTGGAAAACAGGTGCTGTATATCTTGACCAGATTGATAAGAGACCAGATTGTATGACCTCTGGTCAGGGTTTGGTGAGAAGGTATGGACCACCAACTGGCCAGCATGATCAATATTGTAAGCAGATAGATATGAGACCTGAACAAGATCAAATCCCCTCCAATGCCTGCAGAGCAATATCACTGACCTGGGGTCTTAGACCATGTAGACTTAAAGCCTGGGCTGCTGACTGCATGGTTGTCAGTGGCCACAGTGATGACATGTAAAAGGAGAAGTATTCACCTAGAACTGATCAAGCTGTCATCCTCTGAGTGGTCCATTTGATTCTGGGTAATTTAAAACTTACCAGGTCATGAACATAGCTGACAAAGGATGATCCTGACAATGAAAGATGATAGTTTCGCCAAGTGTTTTGGTGCCCACTGTGGAATATGAGAGCAGTGAAATGTTTTGAATCACAGACACCATATAGCTGAAGAATATTTGGATGTCTGTACAGGCATCAGTTCATGTCCAGGTTTTGCACAGATGCTCATGATATATGAACCTCACTGCAGAGAACACCTCCAGATCCTGCTTCCAGTCCTTCAATGCAAGTCCCTCATATTTGCGAATAAGCATTGGCCGGTTGGAGTGATCATAGATATATCCATCATACACCCGAATCTGACCAACCTCACTGAGAGTCCCATCAGATTGCAGCTCATGATGGGTGTCACCAGATTTGAGCTCCTTTTTGAGAATGATGTCTCGAACTTTGATTTCAGCATACTGTTCAAAGAAAATGAATCAACTTAAATGCAAGGGTTCAACAAATGCTCACATCTTTGTTGTCTGGAGCCTGATGGTGATGGTGTACTGTGGTGAGCTGGTTATTTGATAAGATTGGGGCATTGATATTGTCTGCCAATAAAATTATCATGATTTCACGCAATCTCCAACCAAATCTACAAACCAAGTTTTGCACCGTGTAAGCTTTGGATCAATGCTGCCATCTGAGCCCCACCATCATTGGCACTGATTCCTTCTGCAATTGGGCCAGCAAGGTGGCTGGTTTCAGAGACCTTGTCGCAGCGACGAAACCGTGTAAGCTTGAAAGGCATGGGGGGAAGAAGCAAGATTGAACGAGCCTCATGACCAGTCCTGATGCTGTATTGTCCCACAGCTTTTTCACAGCGCTTATCCAAATATAGCATGACAGCTGTATGATGGACACAGCACGGCACAACGCTGTAAAAATGTGCGTTTCTGGCATAATACAGCATTATCGATACCACTCGTTCATGTTGTCTACTGAATAGATTGATCCTGTGCTTCTTTTAATCCATTTGTCCAGGTGGGCCACTCTGACTGGTCTGGATAATTGTTTGATGCCCCAATCTGCGTGAAACTGACCATGAAAAGCAGAGAATATAAATGAACCATGCGGAATTCTGCAGACACGTCAGTCTGTCTTCGAGCAAATCTGGTTCAGCAAAAAGCCTCTGGGAACATCAACCGGATTTCGACGGGCGCAAAATAACGATTTGATCCGTGTCTCGTGATCACTCCGACCAGGTCGCTCTTTCGTGCCTCCATTTCTTTTTTTGCTATTACATTGATGCTGATCCTTCCATCTATAAAATTCAAGGCCCGCTGACCACTTGTGTGTTCGATATCGATTTCGATATTGACTAAGCAAACATGTGACACCTCCGAGAAGCCGAGAGAGCCAAGATAGCTCCACTCGCCATTCACCTCGACTTCTTGGACACAGGGGCTGCAACAGGCGCAGTAAAGCAGGTGCAGTATTCATTTCATACCATCTTAAGTTGAGATATCATACGGACCAGCACTGAAAAGGTCTTGAAAGGGAAATTGCTAGTTTGACGGCTGATACTCAAGTACTATCACTGGAATTGACCATTCTTTGCATTTATCTCGATAAGAATTGAGCACTTCAAGGGCTACTACAGTGAGTAATTTACCCAAGTCACTTTCTGCAAGCTTCCAACATGAGCCGAATCACTTTTCAGCTTGAAGCTCTCGGATGTATGCCCAGCATCCACTTTGCCTACGGCTCGAGTCGGCGGCGCTGGACTCCCAAACTCCCTAAAAATGACGACGAGTCTTCTGGGACTTTTGGAGCTGAAGCCTTTTTTTGGTTATCTAAGAGCTGGGAGCTGATCTGACCCTCTTCCAGTCACAGTTCAAGTGCGCCGCAGGCGAGGCAAATTTTGTTGAAATTGCCTGCTTAGAGGTTTGTAACTCCGGCCAATTCTAAGCTGAGGATGCTGTCTGTGCTGGCCAAAAAGGAAACAATGTATGTATGTAGGTCGGTCTTTTGCCTTTTGCCTTTTGCCTTTTTCCTATTTTATTTTAATTTTAATTTTAGTTAATTATTAATCAAGCACACAAATCGCTATCGAGTCAAATTCAAAGCCAGCTATTGATACTGAAAAATGACTCAGAGTTGATAACAGTGGCACGTCATTCCCGATTAGGGTTGTGATGATTGATCAACCGATTGGTATTCTCCTTTTGGATTGCAATAGTTGATTGATGTGAGGCGGGTGTCTTGAATTAATCTAACACCTTCAATTAAACAGTGTGGAGAGTCAGCTAGTGCTCTCCTGTTATATTATTCTGTGACCAGGTGCGGTTTTTCTGCTGTTGAATTCTGACTACTCAATTCATGCTACATTCAACAGCTTTCATTGGAACTGACTTCTTTTCTGCGGAGCCCTAGCATTGGATGGAAGTCCGTCATGGATTGACACAAAACATACACCTGATGAATGCTATCTATCAAGCATGGTTGCATATCTAAAACCTCTCATGATTGAACAAAACCAGGCTGTCAAGCGACAAAATATCAGCAATTCTGAACCTGCAGAGTCCTGCTACAGATTCCCGCTGTCAAAGGTACTTGATGGGTTGGATTTCATGTTACTGCTGCCTTTTTGAGGCCTCTGGTCAATCCCCTTTGTAATCCTGTTTGACGTGGTCTCCGAGGAACACCCACATCTTGATTGCACCTTGAGGGAAAGTCCTAGTCAAGTATGTATTCGGATTACCCCACATTTTCCCTGCCACAATATCATTGGTGCAATGCAGCTCATTTCGGATTTGAGGTCAGAAAAGTCTCGGCTAGCTGGCTCATCCGAGTCCTTATGGTCTGTAGCATACAGTCACTGGCGGGACGGAAGGAGCTTGAGGTGGAGGTATTTATCAAGCCTCATTGAAGCAGTCAATTCCCATTGGTAATGCTTCAAGTTTGTATCCCGCATCAGTTAGGTCTCTTTTGGTTTGTGGTGCATTGTCAGATCTTGAAACAACTCGGCGGGCTTGCAGAGTCTGAAAACTCAAGAAATGAAGGAATAATACTAACAGAATCCATACAGCAGAGGTCTACAGACTCTCTTCGATTGCGTGAACATCCCTCAAAGCCACGCTCGCTATCAGATCCCCTCCAAAGATCACCGAAGATCACCGAAGCGGTCCATGGAATTCACCAGGGAGTGAGGAGATGTGATGTTGTAGGGAAATGAGAAGAAGGTGACAGGGAGTGGATGTGTTTTGCATATTGATGAGAAGGCGGTGATGTGGGAGTAGGACCCAGGAAGCTCCTATATGGGTCTAGGGGCCGGCACGTCCTCAAACCCCCAAATTCTTCCGGAATTTGGGCTCAAAACCCTAAAGAATCGCCGATGCCGCTCAAAAATGTCACGCCAGATCAAAATTTGCGTGACATCTCGGGATTTTTCGAAATTTTTGCCTCATTTATGTCACAATTGCCAAGAAATTGACGAAAATCGGCCTGAAACCCCCAAAAAGCGCCGAGGTTTTGACATTTTTGAATGGATCCGGCTCATGTGTCTCGATGTTCTGAAGTGACGACCGCAATCTCCGGGTAAAACGACCAGCCCAGTTGCTGATGAGGAACTGGTATATCCAGGCTTAGGGTTTTGTACGCAGAAGATGCGTGCGTACGTGACGCCGAAACTACTTGGGTCGTTCAACTAGAGGGTTTGTGTCGTTCAATTCAAGGCTAACGAATCGTCTAGGAGCCTTCGAATCGCAAGATATAAGCTATACGCTGCCATTGGCGACGTCAAAGCAAGGTGAGTGGGATTTTTGATTTCCCTTCGAGGGAAGGAGGACCGTCATATCACCCGAGTCTTCCTATCGCCCTCGCGGCTTTGCTCGCTGCCCCACCAGGGTCTTACGGAGCATGCAAAAAAGAGTGCAGCTTTGTCCCATATTCGATCCAGCAACTGCGATGGCACACTGAATCGGTTGAAATCGATCAGCAAATCTCCCTTGATAAGTTATTCTTAGAAAACATCTGCTCTAACAATATCAATTTTGTTGGCTTTTTCCCCACCAGGGAAGACCTGAAAGACCGCAATACTAACATGAAACATTCTTCAAGTCTCGACTGACATATTGTATTGCTTGCGCGTTTGCGTCTGGAGATCGCGGAACGTGCGGAGGAGGGTAGTTGAAGCCGTCTACGTGGGAATCGGAGGACGTGAGCGGGGTTCATGCCGGGAGAAGTGAGGTAGATCCAGACAAGGTCTTTGTTGTGGCGTGAGTCTCGCACGGGACATTTGAGACTCGGAGCAACAAATGAGACTCAGTTTTTGGTTACTAGTCCCACATGTAGGCTCCTTTGTTGGGAGTACCCATCAAAGTATCCGACGGGGATACCTACATGGCCCGTCTCACACATGCACGGAATCTGCCGTAGAGCCCATTCTCATTATATTCATTCTTCAGTGAGCATTGTGACACCTCGATGGGGCTGAGAGGTCCATGCGGATGATTGGGTCGCTGATGGTGGAGCGACACGAAGAGCGGGTTGCCGATGCTGATGGTTAGATTCATAGAGAGATGGACCCCTTTTTTACTGCAACAGTACGCGCGTATGTATAATGTAACTTATATATATATACTTCCTGATGCTTGCTCGCCTCAAGCTACGATTATGAGCCTGCGAGGTACGAGGCACTCTTTTTGCTTCGAATATCACTAGCTACTGCATACATCTAACTAAACCCACGTATATCAAGGTAAAGACCCTCAACCGACCACATTACTGAGCTCCGCAGCTACTCGGAACTGAAATGCGCCGCTACTCCGAGTCAGAACTGCAATGCAGGGACCTCGAAGCTGATACATCATATTGAGAAATTAGTCTTTGTGCAGACGAAAATGACATATTTCCCTATGCGAGCGAGAGATTCGGTCGATGCGAACGCTTGAGGGATCACGCCAAGTGAAAAGTCAGGCGACTATGCCCGACTATGACCGACTATCCGCGACTCCGCACAATCCAATCGACCACGGTCGGCGACAGTTGGCGCAATGAATAGATGGAATGAGAAGCAAACTGACTAATTGTTGTCTCTACTAGAGGGAAATCGGCCTGAAAATCAATGTCAGATTTGTCGAGAGGAACTAGGAATTCACGACAGACCTTTGAATCCTGGCGTGCCAACGAGAAGTCAGTCCCACGGTCGACCAAACAGGTGAAGAGAGATCTTGAAGACAGGTGAGCAAATAAAGGATTTTATGCCCAGGAAAGATACCGGGTTCGAGAATTGTCCTAAAAGCAATATCAGATCACTGATTGGGAACAAGATATGACGTACGTTGGATCTCGGAAGTGGTAGAATGCCAAGGACAGATACAGCGGAAGGAATGAATGAATAGAGCAAGAGAGTGCTATGAAAACAAGGTGAAAATGTGAAATAAAATCAGAACAGCAATTGCGCACCTTTGAAATTCAATAGAAATGGACCATATATCCTCAAGTCGCATCTAAACAGCCCAGGGAGCCACACGTTCTCTATAGAGAGCAAAATCAATGTCTCCGAGAACGCATCACATAAGAGAATGATAAAATACCTCTATCCCACACCGGCTCTGGTGAGCATTGGATATAATAGGACATATGTAATCGATGGCCATAGAATCAGAGATCGAGGGAATCAGGCCATTATTGGAGGTGCTAGGGCGGAAATGGTGAAAAAAGGACACAGGCCTGTTGGTTGAGCAAAACAGCAGTAAAGGCCGATTTCTTTTGAGATAAGGAATCAATTGACCACGATGAAGCTCTAATTAGAAGAGCTAAGGCAGCTGGACAAGAAACGAGAGAATATGAAGGCCAGATCTAGAAGGCACGATGGAATGATGGAGGCAAGGGATGGTGGGAATTTGATCAAAAATATTTTCTTTCATAAGTCCGATACATGACATAATGAGACAAAACAAGAAGCGCCGCGCGCTAGCTAGTCAAGACGCCGACGCTAACCCACCCAACACGCAACTCCCACCCTCATACCATCTGCCGTAGTCAACCACAGTCGTTTTAGTTGTCCGCGCGCAGTCCCAGTCGACCATAGTCATACTATGCTGCTGAATGTGCACTTTAATAATTGAGCCCCGCGGTGGTCAAATTGCGCGCGGATTTTATTTCTTCTTGTGCGAAGAATGATTTGGATGAGATTGCGCATTGAGTTCTGAAGGTTCAAGAACAGCGTATAGCTGTATTCCAAGCGCACGCGAACACTTTCAGCTTTGAAGTCGCGCGCGAGATTCGGTCCGTCCGTCCCGAGATCGGGCTTCCAGTTAGCCGGTACGTCGGATCAGTAGCAGCATATCACATGATCTTCTTTAACTGCCACGTCGTCCATCTAAGTCTGACCTCGCTCTCATCGACCGATTCTAGATAGCTTCAGCTGTCTCAGAAATGTACTCCATGGTCAAGAGCTGACTCCAGAATGAGCTCTATACTTACTCTTGGTGGGTCCTGGGTAGCTTTCATGATATCAAGTAGACCTCGAACTCTTCTTCTTTTCTATGCCCTAGCTATTCCACACAAGATTCCTTTCCACCTCAATACTGATTTGGCCAACAGACAGCAGATGACGCGGTATCGACCACAGCTTGTGGAAGAAGGTGCATAATCAATATGTCATACTTGATTTGTCAGATGAAAAAAGAAATATTTTACGGGTGTGTCTGATACTCTCTCTTTGTAGTCATTTAGCTGATAACTCCTTGTTTTAGATATTGGGCCAAATGTTACTCTTTCTCTATTATGTATTACTCGCACGTCTGGCCTAGTCCACTGTTGTCAATAAATCTGATTCGTCCGCCCATTTACATCATCCTTTGAAGCTTCGGCTGGCGAAATTGGACCTGGCTTAGCAACGACAAGCGAGAATTATCACAAGTCACAATAATATCAGAGTGCTCAGTGCGTTTTGCAAACCACTAGATTCTTCTTATTCAGACAGTAATGTCTCCAGGTCATTCAATGCTCAACAATGCATTCCATCAAGGTATTTTTTAGGCTCTTCAGTACCGATTTTGACCTCTTTTCATCCCGCTCCATGCATTTGTGCCAATAGCCGATTTCAGGGTTGCCGATCCGCCCTGGTTTCATATATAGTCGCTGGTGTTTGCGAATCAGCCCATTTCCTCTTCTCTTTCCCCGTCTCTCTCTCTCTCGACTTCTCTCCTCTTTTCTTTCCAACAATGCCACGTCGCCGGTCTCGCTCACAGGATTCCGACTCCGACACTGGATCGTCGAACAAAAGGCCCAAGGTCGACCCGACTGACAATGCCCTCACCAAGCTTATGACCAAAGCGACGACCTTGGTCACGAGCACCAGTGCTAGCAGCAATTCGCATGGCAAGTGTAAGCTGGTGGATGGACAGCAGGCTCAAATGGAGAGCAACCATGGTCTGTCGTCAAAGTCCTCTTCCGCATTGAAGGATCAATATCGGTGGAATTCAACCGGCGAAAAGGTGAGCCCAATCATTCTTTGTCGCTTCTCCTTCCTGGCTGATAGGTGCTGCTAGGCCTCGAAATCCAAGACCAGTTCGAAGCCCCGAGGTCAATTGACGATGGGAACCATGGTTTTCCTCACATGCGGAGTCAAATCGGTGATGTTGTTTCTTTCTTCAGGATAGCATTGTCTAATAACCCTGTAGCTACGCTCCAAGCAGGCCCAGAAGGCTGGTATTGCCTACGAGATTCGTGATGAGGCAATGCCTACTCCCCGAATCTTGCAGGCTGCCACCAGGAAAAAGCTTGCTTATATCAACCACGTAGACGGCATCAAAATACCCAGCGACATCAGCAACCCAGGACTTCATAGCCTGCTCACTGGCTTATTTCCAGGCCTTTTTGAAATCCTCCGAACAGCCAACAGAGTCGACAATCCCCTGTTCCAAGAGGATCATGATCCTGAGTATAAACGATATCTTCGCCCGTATTTTCTCTGCGCTAGAGAAAACAAATCAACGGTTTACCTTACTCCCAATGGACTCTATCCGGATGGAAACCTTTTGGCGTCAACTTGCTTAAGCCAAAACAAGGGCGGCATCAAAGACAGCTATATGATCTTTTGTATGTGTTTTCTATTACTCTCTACTGGCTTGCTGTGCTGAATGAATTTCAGGCACCAGGGATGAGATTCTTGATGCTGACTTTGGGTCAGGTTTCGCCAAAGAATCCTTGCTGGTAATCAGTCAGCAGTGTGATGGTGCATCGAGTCATGAGGGTTCTGGCAGTGAGTTCAATGGTGATGCATCCGATAGTGAGGTGGAGGTCATTGAAGCACCTTACACTCGTCAAAAAGGTATCTCTATTGTCTCACAAATCCTTGTTCTGAGCTGAAATCGTTTGGTAGCAGCCCAAAATGCCCCTTCCATGCCTTACATCGATCCAACTCTTGTCGCTGCATGCAAGAGCAAGCGTACCACCAATTGAAATATATCTCTTTAATCTTTCTCCTTCATCAGATTCTTATTACTCTATGGTTTGATCCTCTTTACTTAATACCTTACGGCGCCTCTCATTTAAGCTAGCAACTTCTAGTTATTTATTGTTGGGACATTCGCATTCATTACTCATCGCTATTCATTCTCTCTAGCATACGTGTCATAATATGAAGCGCTTGGACCCAAATGACTGATCGTGGCTGCCAAGTACCATCAGGCAGAGAGACGCCAAGCTCTTTTGTTCCATGCTTTCCAGTGCGAATAACTTCCACAGAAGGATATTCCTCGTGCTCCCATTCACTCTCCAGCATACCCAATCCTTCAGGAATATAGTCTTGAGATTCAATCTCTGACAGCACTTTTGAGAAGATTTCCAGAAGCTGCTCATTCCGAAAGGGATCTTTGTGACGAGGAGCTCCGACGGCCTTGCCATTGAAATTGGATTCAATATCGGCTGCAACACGATTGGCAACATCAGGCCAAGCATTCAGGAGGTCATCAATATCTGAATCATTTCCAGAGTCAGAGCTGCTATCTGAGTCAGAACCATCTCCACCATCAAACTCTGGATCACTGTCTTCATCAGCAGGATGACCAGCACCGGTTCCAGTCCGACGTGAGACATGACCTGTTGTCCCATAGAATTGTTGCAGGACATCTGGGTGTATATCCTCCAAATCATCGTCAGTGACAGAATCAATATAAAGACCATTGTCGAGTTGGCCCATGAAGAACCTGTCCTATGGTTGAAATAAATATGTGGTTAAAAAGTCATCGGAATAACTGACGTCAGGACTTTTGTTGTGACCCTCTCCTGAGATAGGATGGGCATTCCATTCCTTCTGGAATTTGTCGCAGTCAGCATTGATCTCATTGAGGAAGAGATATTGAAGGAGCCATAGGTGGACCGGATTTCGCTGATTCAGATAATGCAACCGCTCGAGTCTGTGAAAGAATCCACGCCACATGCGGGCATATTGGGTCCCAACCTCGACCCAAATACGTTCAATTCTTGTGTTATGTGTTGATCTGAACAATGGTTAGTTGATTCTGAGTGAGACCTGAATGAAATACTGTAGTTTTCCGACCAACAGTTCATCACGGATCACGCCGGCCTCTGAACTGAACTCAAAAAGGCGTGACAGTCACGGTGGTTTTCGAGCTCTGAACTGGCAACCGTGACATTCCCACGGCCCCAAAAGGGAAATTTTCGCCGAAATCCTTGAAAAACCTGCCCCAAATCCTCCAGTTCATGTTCTGGAGCTCCTTTCTACATTGCCTGTAGAGGTAGGAGAAAATTTAACATACCATGGCAGTCAAAAAACATGGTTTGGACTCAGCGCTGAACTGGTATGTCACGGCAGACTCCGGTCTTTGAACTCGGAATTAAGCGTGACATGTCACATGACGGCCGTGGGACTGAACTGTTGGTCGGAAAACTACAGTAGTGACGTACGAGCCCCATAAAAAGCTACCTCTGTTTAAGCCTCATTTCATGATCATCCAGACGGAGACTTTGGTGTTTTCACGACCTCGATCTGCCCGAAGTCTAGATGGGATCCTGAATTGTTCAATAGCTTCTTTGAAGACAAGTAGCACAGTTGAGGCTCTGTTGTTAGCACTGGCACACATGGCCACAATCTGTAGACATTCTATCAGCTCTAAAGTTGAATGTCGACTGAGATAAAAAGGAAATACCGATCTAGAATAACCATCGACGATGCCATGTATAACAATTCCCCAGCGGATAAGTTTATGATGGCCATCCATATGCCACAGAGAATTCGGTCGTGCAACATGATATCTCTGTCGCTCGATTGGCTTGCGATTGTGAAGAACCCGAGAGATTGGATCAATCCGGTTTAATGAATCCTTGATCCGTTGTTCCTGTACTTTGTGGCCCAGCATGCGAAGATGACCGGTGACATATCGAACACCAGAATCAGGCTTCTCGAGATGAAACGGACGAATCAGATTGTCCAACTCGTCATCAGTCATGGAGCTGTAGCTATGGTCGATACCGCTTTCCTTGAGATACCGTGAAACAGTGTTCCGATGCATACCAAGAGATCGTGCTAGATCTGTGACATGGATTTGACGGCGAGACGACATAGCTTCTCGTATTACAGCATCGTCGGGTACCTTGCGAGGACGTCCGCGCTTTCCACTACGTTGGATCTTCACCGCTTTCGGAACACGGACATTTGATGTATCACTGATGAAATTGGCAATCAGGAAATTATGATGAACAGAAGACATACCGTCCATGTCCATGCTGTTCCGCAGCATCAAGCTGCTCAACCAGCTTGGTAAAACCAGTGGGGTAGAGGCCAACCGTTCCGGTGGCAGATACGAATCCCCCATTGGTTACTCCCTAAGTTAGCAAACCCACAAACATCATTAGGACCACATCCTTACTGTTTCACCCACAGACACAAACAGATGGAAATAGTAGTTTATAATCTGACTACCAAAACAAGAATAAGTTTATCCTATATACACAATACATGAGAGTATAAATTAATAAATAGGTTGAAGGGCCGCACAGGGAGACATTAAAACCTGACTGGTAAAACCACTTGGGAAAAAACCTAGATGCAGGGAAAAGTTGCCACTGTAGAGCGGGTCTGAAAGTATCAAGAGCAAGCCCAGAGAGAAACAGTGAAAACTATCTACTAAACCCCAATACTAACCAAGTCGGGTATACACTGCAAATACAGCAGTTCCACCTGGCACTGATACAAGTTGTCTTGGAGTAAACTCAGAAAGTTTACCTTCCAAGCTTGATTGACCATGGTTGATCATTTCATCATTATACCAGACTTCACTTTCATTTGTGATGATTCTTGACACAACGTGATTTCCATGGACACGGTAGACAATTCCACGAAGAGACATTCGGACATTCACACTGTTTTGGCACAGTATATCAACAACTTTGCTTGGTTCAAAATTCTGACCTGCAAGTTCACAGACTAGTAGTTTGGGTGCAACATGATAATATCTTGTCATAGAACAGTTTTGTTGACACTGTGGGCATTGAGTACGAGATTCCTTTTGTGCTCTGATCATTGCCAATCTAGTATTCATACTTGCACTTGTTGAGGCTAGACTAACTTGAAAACCAAGTCCACCATTTGTAGTGATATCTCCACAATGAGTGCAATGGATGACTTTGGAAGCTACTGAGCACTCAGTGTGTAGAAGTTCTCTAGCAACATGATTAATCATTGTCCCTCGAGGATCTTGATGAAACAAGACAGGATCAGTCTCAAATAGCATTGAACGTACAGCATCTCTAGCTTGCTCCATGGTCTGTCTTGTGAGAGTAGCTTCATTGAATCCTGAGGCAAGTTTGTCCAGGTATGGATTGATATCTTGAAAGTTCCTGCTCCAAACAACTGGATTATAAAGCCAGATATCTGCTAGAATTGAGAAAAATGCATCATATGGGCAACTATGATGAATACTGTCCCAAATGAATCCAACTGGACCATTCTGATTTGGAGTAAACTGTAGTAATCTTGTACGTTTTCCAGGTTTCAACTGTGATCCATCACTTGAGCATTTCAATGGAGTTGTGCCAGCAGCAGGTATAAATTCAGAATTTGTGGCTTTAGCACTGGCTTTGGCTGGAGAGCCAGATTTATCAAGTATCTTCCATTCAACTTCATTTGGCTCTATGATAAAAGGCATATTTGGACTGCATCGTAACTGATCTGGAATGGTAGAAGGCACAAAGTGTTGACCTTGGACTTGGTGAAATTTATGAATCAGTTCATTTCGTGTAATTCCAGTCACAATGTCAGGGAGAATACTATCATAGCGCATTTTGGTAATACAATCTAGAAGTTCTAATTCACGAAGCTCCTGGCGCAGATCACCTGAAATCCCAGAAGTAATCTTTGTGTCATCAAAGCATTGCATTATAACAGTCCCAGCACTTGAGGAACTTCTAGAGAGAGCAGTATAGAAGTTTTTATTATCTTGTGAAGCACTCAAGTTCACTGTATTTTTCTCTCTCTTGTAGATCCTTGACTGTTATAATCTGTCTTTGCAAAGTTGAGAATAACTTGAACTTGACTGCGAATAATGTTCCTTATTTCACCATTTGGGAATTGAGCAGGGACTGCTACACTGGTTCTTGGAATAGGAACAACATTCAATGGAAGATCTTCAAGCTGCACTGATTTTGGTGGATTAATCAACTTCACAAATAATGTTTCAAGATATTCACGATTCTGTGAATCTTGTACACTTTGCCAACCAACAACTTGAGCTTCTTGGCCATTAGTCAAACCTAACTCACACTGGGGGCAAACACAGTTCCCCTGAGTTCACTTCCCTTAGTTTGCCCCTCGGTTGGCCCTAGCCTGGCCCTCTGATGGCACCTGCCTATTTTGGCCAGATGTTCAGGCATGTGGTCTGATCAGGGGCAGTGTGAGAAAATCACTGCAAAAGCTGTATGCAAGTCCAATCGGAGTACTACCATTCATATTCTCCTGACTTGAATGGCCCAGTAAGCTCAATGAGTAACTTCCTTGGCTCTTAACCCTAACCCTAATCAATGGAGAGCATTGGATTAGAGCAGAGAATAAGAACAAGGAATGATCACACGGTGTCTCATCGGCATCTCGGCATCAAACATGTTTTTCTATTGTGCTCTGAAAACAGTAGCTGTCAACTGACTGGTCAGTTGAGTGACCACAAGGCCAACATGAGGCCAGAATCTTAAGGCCAAACTAAGGCTAAACTAGGGGAAGTGAACAAGGGGAATGATGTTTGCCCCTGGTGTCAGTAGCTTCATTGTGTTTAAGCATGACAGGCATTCCAATACACAATGGCAGTACTCCAGGTAGATGTTTAGTATGTCGTGGCTGAACAGTCCAGAGAATTTATCTAACTTTCTCGGACATCACTGGTTGACTTGATGCCTTGCCTCGATGTCTTCTTTTGGCTCTGGAAGTTTCACTTGGGTCATCTTCATTGCCCCATCTGTCTAGAGAGTAGAAGAAATGAATTGGTTGACCAACTTCATCTGCAAATCATCAATATGCCATATCATTTAGCTTGTCTCGCTGAGCATTGCGACCAGTAATTACAGACACATATCTCAAGTTTGCATCAGAGAGATGTGGTTGATTTTGGTGACGACCAGCAATTCTTGAGCATAGATATTCCAAGTCATCAGGAGTACAAGCTCCATATCTCATATTCTCTAGTGCAGCTCGAAGTTTCTGATCTTCTTTGCTCTGGTTCCGTTGTCGCATATTCTTGCGCAAAATAACCACAGTAGTAACTTGGTGCCATAAAGCTTTGCCCATAGTCTGCTTTTGGTCACTCAAGGACATTCGAGCATGAATTGACTGTCCAATCTTTCTGCTATAAAGTGGGTAATGCCCTACTGGTGGAAGCTGAGCAAAGTCTCCAGTAAAAATGACATTAATACCACCCCAGGGCAGTGTTATATCATCATGACCCTTTGCTTTCACAAGTCTTTCACAAATTCGATAGAAATCATAAGCAGAAATCATGGAGACTTCATCAACAAAGATGTAGTCAACTCCAATTAGTGATTCTCTAGCTTTCAAGATTGCAGTACGTTCAGAGTCAAAGCCAAATGAAAGATAGGAATGATAGGTTGAGCCATTGCTATTCACTGATGCTGTTCCAGTTGGTCCAAGTACAACTAGTCTGTGTGCTTCCTGTCGTTGCTTGAAGAATTCTTTCAGAGCCAAGAGCACTTGGGACTTTCCTGTACCTGCCATGCCACCTAGATACATCTTAAGCTGAGTTTGTTGTGCCAAAGTAACATGGTTGGCAACAATTCGGAAAGCTCTTTCCTGTTCTTCATTGTTTTCAAGTTGGAAATCTGCAACAATATGCTCAACAAGATCTTGTTCTTCTTGCTGCTGGGCTTTGAAGTTCTTATCAATATAACTTATATCTTCAACAACAACTTCATTCCACTTGGTATATTCACTAAGGGGCCCTGCAGTTTGGTTTGATTTATCATTGAAATTTGCTTGCATTGACTTTAACTCATTTTTTCGAGCATTCTGAATAGCTGTTCTCCATTCAGTTGCTGTTTTCTGCTCTGAAGTTGAAAAGTTGAGTAGATCATGGGAAAGTTGATATTTTTTTGGATTCATGTCATACATTCCAGAGGCTCAAACAATTCGTTCCATCTGAGACATAACAATCTCATCATTCTTGGATAGATTATCCTGCATAGCTAGTCTCTCCTCATCTTGATCAAATTCATAAGTTTCTTGATCATATGCAGCACGTTCATTGAGTTCCTCAAGCTCATCAAGAAGTTCACCATCTTCTTTTGCTTCTTCCCATGAGTTCATAAGTTGCATATTTTGACAGCCAGCCTTTTTGCGCTGAGCAGCAAAGTCATCTCTTGCATCATTGCACTCATATTGCAGATTGAAGTTTCTCATAAGTTGGAGTTCTTCAGATGAGAAGTCACAGGAATGAAATGCTTCATCCCAAGTCTGATCAACATCTTTCAAGTCAGATGGATCTCTCATAGTCACCCGACTTCTCACTGGGGGTGAAAGGTGAAGAGTTGGTTGTGGATGCGCGGGATGTGGGAGGCGATTGAGGTGTGCGGGTGGGAGCGACTGGAGCAACAAGTAGAGATGGTAGCATAAAACAGAGCTATATTCTCACAGAGCAGAGACATTTGAATATAGATACTTGAATTTAAATGTTGGAATGGGCTCAGAGAAAAGTGTCATCAGATGAAGTTGAGCCATTCTCTGATTCATTGTCAGAGCCAATCTCCGAGTTCTCTGCAGTCGACGCTTCTCCGCCCAATGAGTTGTTGTCTGATTCTGACCATTCTTCATATAAATCTAGATAATGGTCAGGTTTTAACACAAAATAAATGACAAAAGGACTCACCAGGTTCCAAAACTGGTTCAAGCAGTGGGTATCCCAGATACTTGGCTATCTCTGTGCTCTCTGGGTTGAACCCACATGCCTTGTGGATATCCCAGAGGATGGGATATATCTGCTGGGGTATGTGATATTCCAGCATCTCCATCTTGATATCTAAGGTGATGTTGAATGTATCCTTAATGTCTGCCTTTGGGATGACAGCTCGACCTTCTGGATCAGTGGACCACCAAGTATTACTAGATGGAGTGCAGTCAAACCAGAGATATAGCAGTGTACATTGCAGAAGTCTGTCTGCTGGATTGGCAGACCGTTCACTCATTTGTGGGGCTGCAGTACAGGAGATATATATATGCTGTGGAATATCTGCAATTGGTATTTCAAAATCCTGATGCTCCTTGTAAAAGGATGTTGTCGACTGACTTGTTTGCACCTCCATATCATTTATATTCATTTGCTTGGTGAGCTGATGCACCTGGCTTGCCCATAGATTGAATGCTGGAATGACAGGTGCATGAGTCAGTCCAGAGGCAGTTGATTGCACTCCAATAAGAAAATCGTGATCAAAGTTCAAGTTATTGAGGTCTGATGTTGGAATAGTCCATCTGAAATCTCATAGAAATCAAGGTAAAATGGTAGAATATGGACCAAGTACTCACCGGATGGACATATCTGGCATACATTCCCACAGGATATGATCTCCTCCAGAATACCTTTCGTCAAGCCTGAGAATATATGGCTCAGGCACATGCAATGTTATGGTGCCTTCCTGGTGCTTCATGGAAGCATTGAAGTTGTTTATGGTGTACCAAGAGCTGTGGAATCCGCAGATCACTGCAAGTGGATCATAATATTCCTCCAGCAAAGACTTGGATAATGAATTGGGGTTGAATCTGGAAAATAGGTGCTGTATATCTTGACCTGATCGATAAGAGACCAGCTTGTATGACATCTGGTCAGGGTTTGGCGAGAAGGTATGGACCACCATCTGGCCAGCATGATCAATATTGTAAGAACCCAGAAACTGGTCCTGAAGGAGATTAGATCTCCACTGATGTCTCCAGAACAACATCACTGACCTGGGGTTTTAGACCATGTAGACTTAAAGCTTGGATTGCTGACTGCATGGTTGTCAGTGGCCACAGTGATGACATGTAAAATGAGAAGTATTCACAAAGAACTGATCATACTGCCATCCTCTCAGTGGTCTAGTCAATTTATGAGTAATTTATCACTTACCAGGTCACCAACATAGCTGACAAAGGATGGTCCTGATAATGAAAGATGATAGTCTCGGAAGGTGTTTTGGTGCCCACTGTGGAATATGAGAGCAGTGAAATGTCTTGAATCACAGACACCATATAGCTGAATAATATTCGGATGTCTGTGTAAAATAAGTCAGGGTCCAGACTTTGCATAAATTGTCATGACATATCAACCTCACTGCAGAGAACACATCCAGATCACGCTTCCAATCCTTCAATGCAAGTCCCTCATATTTGCGAATAAGCATTGGCCGGTTGGAGTGATCATAGATATATCCATCATACACCCGAATCTGACCAACCTCACTGAGAGTCCCATCAGATTGCAGCTCATGATGGGTGTCACCAGATTTGAGCTCCTTTTTGAGAACAATGTCTCCAAATTTGATTTGAGTATACTGATTCATGAAAATAAATCAACCCAAATGCACGGAGCTCAGAAATGCTCACATCTTTGTTGTTTGGAGCCTGAGAGTTTTGGTAGACAGTAAGCTGGTTATTTGAGAAGACTGGGCCATTGATGTTATCTGCAAATAAAGTTATTGAAACTTTATGCAATCCCCAGATCTACAAACCAAGGCTTGCACCGTGTAGGCTCAGCATCATTGCTCCCATCTGGCTCCCACCATCATTGTCATTGAGTCCTTCTGCAATTGGGCCAGCAAGGTGGCTGGTTTCTGGGAGCTTGTTGCGGCGGCGGAAACGTGTAAACTTGAAAGGCATGGGGGGAAGAAGCAAGATTGAACGAGCCTCATGACCAGTCCTGATGCTGTGTTCAACAGCTTTTTCACAGCGCTTATCTAAATATAGCATGACAGCTGTATGATGGACACAGCACGGCACAACACTGTGAAAATGTGCGTTTCTGGTATAATACAGCATTATCAATACCACTCCTTCATGTTGTCTACTGAATAGATTGATCCTGTGCTTGTTTTAATCCATTTGTCCAGGTGAGCCACTCTGACTGGTCTGGATAATTGTTTGATGCCCCAATCTGCTTGAAACTGACCATGAAAAGCAGAGAATATAAATGAACCATGCGGAATTGTGCATATGTACATGTAAGTCTGTCTTTGAGCGAATCTGGTTCAGCAAAAAGTCTCTGAGAACATTAACCGGATCTCGACGGGCGCAAAATAACGATTTGATCCGTGTCTCGTGATCACTCTGCCCTTGTCCTCGAGGAGGTCGCCTTCCGTGCCTCCATTTCTTTCTTTGCTATTACATTGATGCTGATCCTTCCATCTATAAAATTCAAAGCCAGCTATTGACACTAAAAAATGACTCAGAGTTGATAACAGTGGCACGTCATTCCCGATTAGGGTTGCAATGATTGACAGACCGATTGGTATTACTCCTTTTGGATTGCGATAGTTGATTGATGTGAGGCGGGCGTCTTGAATTAATCTAACACCTTTAATCACACAATGCGGAGAATCAGCTAGTGCTCTCCTGCTATATTATTCTGTAACCAGGTGCGGTCTTTCTGCTGTTGAATTCCAAACTTGATGGGCTGTATTTCATGTTACTGCTGCCTTTTTGAGGCCTTCGGTCACACCCCTTTGTAGTCCTGTTCGACGTGGTCTCCGAGGAACACCCACATCTTGATTGCACCTCGAGAGAAAGTCCTAGTCGAGTATGTACTCAGATTATTCCGCAATTTACCTGCCACAAGAGTCTCACTTTTATCGCAGGGGCACCATTGCGCTTGGACATTGGAAACATCATCATCACGGTCTCAGATCCGACGTGTGTAACCTACCTTCCTTCCTTCCTTCCTTGCTTTTCGGATTCAGGTATTGAATGAGAGGGAATAGCGCAACATCATCATTCCTTCCAACGCAGACATTACCGCATCAATCATTCTTCTGTCTTTCGTCCCACCTTCTCGCCCCCTACCCAGCGCTACAGCATCATCATTGCGAACATCAACAATGATACCATCTCTATCACTCAAACATCTCGTCGTCCTTGCCGTCGGTCTCGTAGTCGGTCTCGGGCTAGGTCTGACGGTGCTTGCGGCGGCATTGTGGTTGCTTTAGAGATGGCGCAGGATAAAAGCTATAATTCAGTTTACTCTGTCGTCGGGCTCTTACAGTCGTAAAGCCCGTGAACAGTTATGGTTCCGAGGGATTTATGGATAATGCATGTAATTCTAGTTTATTGTGCTGTACGCAAGCTTGAGAAAGTGAGGTTGAAGATCAGATCCAAAAAAAAAGTGAAAGGTTTATTCAGGCTCTCAACTGCCGAAAGACACAAACTTGTGTGCGAAATTAAGATTGACATTCAATAGGAGATTGAATTCTGGGTGCTGTGATGCAACATTTCCACTATGACTCTCATAGGCGGGCTCAATGATCCAAGATCTTACTTATCGTCTGTCAATTTCACAGGTCTCTTATTATACTCTCAAGCCATTTCAAAGAGATCAGTCACCAAATTTCCAAGCAGGTGCATCACTGCGCCGGTAGTAACCAGTGATCCCGGACATCTGGCATGCAAATAGAGTCTTGAAAACATTCAATGGTCTACCTGCAGTGTGCCATCCATATTATATCAGTCGCACATCGCCACTACACCCCCAAGGTACTGTATTTGGGAAGCGCATTTTCAACTTGACGTTTTTTTTACATATCACGTTCAAAGCGTCCATGTTTGATCGAATTTTGAGGCAATCTATCCCTTTTTTGAAGCAAATTCACATAGTAATGTTTTTCAATTTATTGTATACTATTTCTGCTATGCAGTTATGAGATCCTCCGCTACGCGCATCAAAAAAAAAAAAGTGTATTCCAATTTTAGAAATTAGAAACTGAGACTTCGATGAGTCGAAATGGAAGTCCTTGATTGGCTGGATGAACAAGGATCCTTCCTCAGTTACAGCTGCCGGGTCTCTGATCAGTTGAAGCCCAGAGTCTAAATAAAACATTGTCATATTCTCAAAAGCAATATCCGCTCCGAATCCGATACCCTAGTAGGTGCACACAACAAACTTCGCTGTATGTAATAGAGCCATTTATAGATGTCTTTGGCAACGGGTTGCCACACTGTTTGCTCTATTGAACAAGTCAAGCTTCGCTGTCACAAAACAATGAGCGATAGGTAAACCATCCTTTGACTTGATTTCGTTGATGACCTGAGGATGTCAGGCAATATGATAGCGGTGTTTCACTTTGTTTCACAGGTCCATTCGCTTCCGCGTCTGTATCTACATTTGAGGTAGGAATACATGGCTCAATGTGAAGTCAAGTCCTCGGCTCTCCTGCCGGTGACGTAATGGGTCATGGTAAGTGGCGTGGGTTTGCGTGAGTCATGGTTGACGCGGGTTTGCGCGGGGCGGGGCGGGGCGGGGCGGGGGAGGGAGGGAGCTGGGAGTACGATTGGAGGTGGGCGGGAGTAACACCCGTCTTGGCCGTCGCATGATCCCGATGCTGCTTGGGATTCTACATTTCCAATACTTACCTTGAACTTATTTGAATCAAGTAATCACGGTTCATTCTAGTATTCAGTGACTGCATGAACTTCACTGGGTAATATGGTTTTGGTTCCTAATTCCCAGCTCCCGAGTGCAAATGGGAAGCAAAACCTATTCAGAAGGCTTCTGATGTTCAGAGACATGGCTGCTTCCAAGTTCTCACCTGTCGGGGTTTTGAACAAAAGCATTTCAAGGAAGTCGAAGGTCTCCAGAATGGT
The DNA here is from genome assembly GCA_029320655.1 of Mycena floridula. Taxonomy (NCBI): domain Eukaryota; kingdom Fungi; phylum Basidiomycota; class Agaricomycetes; order Agaricales; family Mycenaceae; genus Mycena; species Mycena floridula. The sequence continues at coordinate 287,532 of JARIHS010000058.1, forward strand.
CACGAGCCATCAGCGAGACTGCAGCGGGTGGTGTGGTGAAGGGAGGTATACAATGTGATGAGTCAGATCTGAACGTTTGTATTTCATAAAGTACAACCACCTATTACAACCATTAGAGTCCTTAGAAACTCAGTGTTTCAATCTCTATTCCAAGGAGCTTTAACATTGAGTGCAATCTCTGTAAATATACTGGTACTGAGCAACCAACCAGTTGGAGACTAGCAGGCAGTTCCATAGTATAAGGTCAGGATCTTGAACAAGTATCAAGAGACTCGAATCACCAATGGATGCATACTTTGAAAGTAGGGCTACTTGGCCAAATCCGGGTCAATGACGCCGCTAAAGTGCCACACAGGACGCACCAGTTCCCAAAATAGGAAGTGTGCCGTTGGAAGAACTGCGTTGGCGTCACTTGGAGGTTGGAAGGAGATATAGCTCAGCCTTATAATCACAATTGAGTGCATGATTGCCCATGTGAGATCTAGCTCTGCCCAATGTGTCTATCGATGATGGATCAGAGCAGCCGTAGGAGCTTTGGAATAGCTGGAGTGGTCTGAAGCATTCTATGGCCAACTCTGCACCGGAAAAAGTTTGCAGTGCGCTGAGTCCATTACAACTCCAGTTTTGTCGCTAAAACATGGCTGGTGATGTTAGTCCACTGTCATCTTTTGGATGCTTTTTCCGAACGGGGTTGGCCGTTCCAAGTCGCAAGACCAGGAACATAACCTCTTCGCCGGTGCTTGACACCACTTACTCCGTTCAATTGCCACTCACAGATTTTTTGCTCTCTGTACAGCTTATTATTTTCACTTGAAGGCCCTATGACTGGCTTTAACACACTCAGAAGGTCTGGAAATCAACCGTCGTGTTCCATCACGTGGTGAGAACATCATGCCGATCCGAACCGCTAACCGCCAATCATAACCAAACAACGCCTTTGCTGTTCCTCGAAAAAACGGCGCAGCAAATTCGGCCATTAACCAACGTCAAAAATGGGTTTACCCACCAATTCAGGTAAATTCCTGTATTGTTTGATGATATTGGCGAGCCAGACTGACTGCTCGTTGGCACAGAGATTGCTTGCGGCGTCATCGGTGCAAAATGTCAACGAATGGGACAGGGTTTGCGTTAACAATCACAATTCGGACCTCTAGTGCCAGGAAAACCGTCCTGGATCATGACTATGTTGTCATTTTGATGCCAGCACGCTTAGCTCTAGCCAAAATGCTCTCCTGCTCCTGAGGGTCATCCAAATTGTCGAGGTCGTTATCTGGCCCTCTCGAGGATTTCGCAGGGCGAAGAGCCTCTGGAATGCAGGAAGATGAGGTATGCTCCCATTCGGTGGTCAGTCTGGTCCAAGGTCTGAGAACCATTTTTTGGGTTTGGTTGCGTTCATTGACTTGGTTGTACAGGCGATTTTGCACGCTCTAGCAGGAAGAATCTGCTTGCTGTCACAGCTATGATGATTATACAGGCGGCTCTTTGCCTCTGGAACCCATCGACGGTTGCCAATTTCTATCAGCATTTGGGCAATCCGGGCGTCTGCTCAACAAGGGCAATAGCGGTGGCGTATCGCCCTCATTCGCATTGAATATCTGACATGACCATGGTGCGCTCCATTGACTGTATTCTCCTCCTTCTTTACTAACTAATCTGCATCATTTAGCTTCATCGAATCCATTGCAATTTGCTGGAACCTTGATTCTCAAGACGACCTTGCACTTTGCTTCTTGCCGTCTGCGTAGACCTGTAACGTGTCCCTCATCTCGAGAACCTCGATAGAGGGACCTGTAAATCTAAATTTATTTTTGGCGTTGACAGTTCCGACCCGACCCGGCTGAGTCATGAAGCCCATATCCGGTATTCGCTCAGTTTGGAATGGTGACGTCACAGTGACATATCCGCATTTTGCTCTTTCCCTTCGACTTGAAGCGACGCTCGTGCGAAAATGACCTACCAGCGGCCGAAGCATCATGGTATCCCTGGCGCTGGCTCATTCCAAGCTTTTGTGCCGATTTTAGCAGCTCCGTCGCCGCCATTCAGCATACCTGTCGCTCCTGTATTTCCTCATAGAGAACCGATTCGCAAAGACCGAGCACTGCCCTGGGAAGCCTTATCGTCATCATTCTCAATCCATTCTGCTATTTCCACGCGCCGTATGCGAGGGCCGACCTTGAACCTGGCCGGAATCCCCGGCTCTGTCTGGGCAGCAAATACCGCAACCGACGGACCTTTGCCTGCAGTTCAGACCCCAGTTCGATTCAATGGTCCTCAAAATTCTCTTCCGACGCCGGAGACACCTAATTTCTCGCCTGATATCACCTTTGAACCTTTCCTTCCTGCAGAACAATCACAGCAAGGCCCATCGTCGCGAAGCATGACACCGGTCAATATTGACCAAGGTAACGGCTCATTGGGGATTTAGAACAAACCAATGCTAAAATGAAGACCTAGATGTTGAAATGTTAGATGCTGTAGATGATTCGTTGCTTGTTTCCTGCCATAATCTACAAATTCCTGCTTCACCATTACTCCCTCCGATAGACGCGTCGCTAGGCCTCAATGACGATGAACTCGAAGACTTTGATTCAATCTCTGATCTCGATGAATCTGCGAGGCTTCGAGAGGTCGTGACATTGCTTCGCAGATTGAAGATGACCCCGACTGGATTTCTCACAAATCTGCTTCAATCATCTGAGCCAGACCTCATACGATACTCGAATCAATTCTATGCCGAGCGCTCAAAGCGTCTATTCGAATTCTTAGACCTTGTTTGGAGTCACAAGAAAGGGCAGATACGATTGACCAAATGGATGATGCAGGGTCCAGCGCGCAAAGTGGTCTATGACGATATTGCTGCAGGAATGGAAAGTGCAAAGAAGGGAATGATTATGGGCTCGGGAGAAGTTTCGCTTGATTATCTCGAGACATGGAGCGTGAACGACATCGTGGATGAAGTCAAGGCACCAGAATCGTGGAATCAGGTTCTTGATGTCGCAACAAAAGGCCCTACAGCCGACAAGAATAAGAAAAAGTCAACCATGCTGGTAAGTCAATAACATGGTCAAATAAATGATTCTCTAACTGAATCTAGGGCTGAAACCTCATGACTGCTGCAGTACTTCATATTCGATCCCACAATGCACAGAGACTCCAGCTAGGGCTCGGCCTATTTGCATGGGCAACCGGAGCATCTCGACATCTTCTTGAGGTCCTGAACCGATGCAATCTTACACCATCCTATACGACAACTCTCAAGAAGGATATCGGAGTTGATTCTATCCTTTCTGCTAGGAAAATGGTCTCGACCAAGCCTCATGTCTACACGTATGACAATTACAATGCGTCGCACTCTACACATGTGGAGCAACGTCCAGGAGGTCCGACCAAAGTCCAATCTGGTACATTTCCAGTCGTCTACGAACTCTACAATGGCCGATTTGAGGACATGGTTCTTCAGCCGATATTGTCCAATCTATCGCAGTCAACCCCGCTCACACTGACTGATATATCCCCGACCAACGACCAAATCAGCTCGTATCACTTCCAAGCCCGAATTCATGTCATTCGAGCACTGACGACGCATCAGGAAGGATTTGAATCATTGAAAGATGATCAACTGCTTCAGCATAAGCCTCGTCGACCCCTTCCTGCAGATCATCACACGAAATATTATCCATTGCGCATCTCACAGATAGAAGAAGCCTCTACCAAAGGGAATCTCATGGTGCACGATGATACCTACATTACCCAATTGGAGCAATCAACAGAGGATGATTCGCCATTGAACATCTATGCTACGCCACTCTTTGCCGACCTTCTCACGCTGCTGCGCGCTCGAAGCTGCCAGCGCGCTCGTCGCGGCGACATCAATCCTTATGAGCGGCGACAGACCTTTCAGCTTGGAATGGGGCCATTTCATCTTATTCTAAATCTCATCTGGGGGATCAACAAGAAATACGCTGGTTCCATTCGTCAAATCGGGAGCCTGAAGTACTACTTCTCCCTTCTCGATAAGGTTCGCCTCGGAAACGAGAAACCTGATTACCATGCTCTGCTTGCGACAATGCAACAAATCTTGGATGGTCTTCTTCTGCACGCGTGGCACCTTGAATGCGGACACAGCTCTCTCGACAAGTTCGCCAAGTCAAAGCCAACGGCTGATGAACTTCACAGGACTGCGTGCCGTATCCTGAAGGTCTATGCTACTCCAATCGACGAACCCTATGATCAGCCGAAGAAGAAGAAAAAGGCAGCTTCCAAACAAAGGCCGCCGTCGCCTGAGCCAGAAAGCGCCGAGTCCTCAGACGAGTCTGATCCCGAAATCGATTCCACCGACATGCCTTCAGTACCAACTTCAGAAGATGATGTGCTCAACCAAAATATACGTCTTCTAACTCGTGAACTGCTATACGTCGTCGAAATCGTCCGGGCAGTGTCAGATGGTGACTTTGGTCGAGTAGAAGACACATATCCAGACCTTGCTTGTCTCTTTCGGGGCACAGGATCATTCAATTACTCGAATGAAGTTCTTCACTGGATTCACAATGTGAAAAAAGTCTGGACTCCACGGTTTAGGTTTGTTTTATGGTCGTAATTTGGCTCACTGGCTGACTTATAATCATAGTGATATAATGCGTGATAACTCAATTGTCAGGATCTTCAATGGCTGTATGGGAATAGACCTCAACATTGAGCATTTAATTGGGTACACAAAGGTCAATTCATTGACAGTTACCTTCTTGCGAGCTGACACCGTGACTCAGAAACTCCATACATCGAAAGGGATTCATGCTTCGTGGGAGCATCTGGGAAATATATCTTCAGCAATCAAGCATCTCATAGGTCTGAAGAAGCGTGTAGCGACAGAGATGGATACAGCCTACCATGGCAATAGCCATAGTACTCCCGACACATCTGCACTTGTGTGGCGTGTTTTCAAGGATCTGAAGAAGACCAAGATCCAAACTTTCAATGCCCATCGCAAACGAACTTCAGCAGTGGTCCCCTTTGTCAATCTGCACTGTAAAGGCTTTCATACTTTGGCTACATCATCACTGAAGACCTTCAATGCAAAGATGGAAGTCTACAAGGCGGGAGGTGGCTTTGCCGTCGAAGATAATGTCTAGCCCCAACTTTGACAATCTAACTGGCGAAGCTAGCGAGTCCGTAGAATAATCCATCAATGCATCATTATCTGTGTTTACGGACCTGCTTAGAGCTGAATGTACTATCGTCGGTAGCTTCATCCTCGGAGTCTTCCATACCCATCAATATGTTCGCTGTCTCCTCTTCTAATTCTTCACCAAAACGACGAGCTGCGGTTCGCCTGCGCCCGGATCTCTTTGCTGACTGAGTATCATCGAATGGCACTTCATTCTCGTCCGGTTGTATCCGCTTCCGAGCTACCTTCCTTGCTTTCATAGTCTTCACTGATCGCTCTCAATTTACCTCTTCGTCATAACCAACAATCACCTGAAGAAGTGACGCTGCCCACATTGATTCCCAGTCGTCACTTTGGTCGAGAAGCCGGGTTAAGTCTTGTACTGTCGTAAGTTCGCCTGCAGGAGGAATCAATAGCGCTGCAATTTGCGATTCCATGAGAATGAGATAGTGAGGCCGTGCAAAATGGTAACTGTCGCCGACCGAAGCTGAAGACAACCATATTTGAATCAGAGTTTTAAGCTCTTTCTTCTGTTTCACTGGGCGTTTCGGAGCACTGACTGGTTCGGGAGCCTCGTCTTCACTGGATACTAGGGGAGAATCAACAGATAAAGGGCTAGGGAGAAAGTCTCTAAGGTCGAATCCATTGTCGTGACCGTCACAGCAGAACTTGTTCGCGAAAGTGAGTGCTAGACTCGCATGATTAGACAGAGAAAATAATCATTAAAACGAATTGACCTTCTGACGTTGTATCTCCAAGATAATCTGCGAAATGCTGTCGTTGACAAGTTCCGGGCTGTGTAAGCTTTACTGCAGAGAGACTTGCACGCTCACGCGCTGAAGCTTGCAGACGAAGAGGACTGTTTCGTGGCCTATCGAGATCTTCCACCGATTTGGAGTCATACTCTGAGAGCTCAATATCCTTGACCCAGGGTTCGTAGAATAGGACAGCGAGACCCTGGGTACCAGGACGACGAACCGCGCGCGCATACTCTTGGATGACCAGAGTCAAGAAATCTGGTAGGCCTGCAGAGCAAACAATATCGACATGGGAAAAGTCTATACCCTGAAACATCGTGAGTAGGTTCATAATAAAGAGCAAGTCATCATACCGTCGATTCTGCTGATGTCGTCACAAGAATCTTACAGATATCATCCGGATCTGTGAATGCGCGATGAGCTCGGTCGAGGTATTTTGCGGACATGGAGCCATGGTAGTGTCGAACGATCCCTTTGTTACGATATTTCGGGGGTAAAAAGTGCTCGATACCATAGGCAAGGTCAATGGTTCCCTCCATATGTTCATAAAAGATGAGAACAGTCGGTTGAGTGCCAAGATCGAAAGGCTCCTTGATAAAACAGCGATAATTTTTTGGATCTTTGAGATTGTCGACGCAGTTTCGGGCATAAGTGAGGTTGGAGCGATTGGATGTGGTTCTGAGGAAAAGGTAATGGGGCCTGAGAGTACAGATTTCGATGGATTTGACCATGTAAAGCGGAGCGGTTGCTGTAAGCACAAGCCATGAGACTTTATCGCCGAGCAAGGACTTGAGCTCGTCCAGTCGGCCATAGCAAGGTCGAAAGGCGGGAAGGCCGTGTCGTGGAAGGCCTTGGGTTACGAGCTGATGAATTTCGTCGACGACAATATGCCGAATTCGCTTCTTAAAGCGGTCATGGCGGACTAGCTCTCCCAGCTTGGTGAAATGTCCTTCGGGACTCCGAAAGAATTGTTCTGGTGTTGCAATAATGACCTGCGCTGTTCCAGGTCGTTTATTAGCAATGTCATGAGCCTTTTCCTAGAGAGACTTTCAGAGATATCTATGGAAGCAGGAATACTTTCTTACCTGCCAGAATTCCGTGTTTCGTGGCGTATCCTCGTTGACGATCAAAGTCTCCAACCGATAGGTTGATTTCACGCCAGAAGCCTGTAAAGATTCAGAAACAAGTAAAAGAGCATAAATAGACGTACTTGAGATGCCTGCAATCGTTTCAGGGGAGATATGACCACCGTTATTCCGTCTGTATCATCCAGCAGCTGATTTAGCATTCCAGCCAGTGTCTTGCCCTGACCGGTACCTGCCACCATAAACACGTCGTTTTTCGCCCATAGACCCAGCGCAGCTGCGATTTGGAGCTTTGTCGGGCACTGAGTCTCTCCAGTGACGTGCCAGCAGACAAAAATATATCTCAGAGCCCGGGTGAGGTGCGACGTGCTGAGGGTCCGCAGATATTTGTTCGGAATCAATGTCTGAAGTCTGGAATCAAGTTGGAGAATTCGTCTCTTGAGCTGGTCAACTGGAGTGTCGAGAGCCCATGACCTGACTTCCGATGAGCTGGTGCCCCGGTGACTGAACCATGCTGCGAATAGGTCGTTCGGCGGCGGCTGAATGGACATTTGGGGGAAGATTATAGTCGATAGGTCGTCATGGAATAAATATAAATCAAGAAAGCGAAGCCTGTCGCGCTCTGGCAAAGAAGGGAGCCAGAATGGCCTGCAGCGATGCCTGCTCGTGACGGCTAAGGCTGACGTGTGGTGGCGATGTCATCATTCCAAACTGAGCGAATACCGGATATGGGCTTCATGACTCAGCCGGGTCGGGTCGGAAACGTCAAGGCCAAAAATAAATTTAAATTTACCAGGCCCTCTGTCGAGGTTTCGACGAGGGTCCTGGTAACAAGGCTACCGTCTGCGCGACACCTCCCGAGCCTTAGAGCCCATTCCTGAACACTAAGGCCCCGCGAAAGCTCTGCTTCTCCCACAAATCCACAACCAAAGTCTTGTCCACGATTTCACCCTGTCGAAACCTGACCACCGAAAGATCGCCTCTTCTGCACTCGAGCTATTCAATCCTGGCTCAGAGCATGTCCTAGACCTTGTTTTATCCGTTAAGGAATTTCTCTCGCCGTATTCGTATCACAATCCTAGAAATTCTGCGCCAGGTCATCAATTTCCCGACTCTGATTTCGCGCCGAAAGAGTCCTGCAGATTCCCTAGCGAGGTCCCAGTTTCTTCTTTGCAATACCAGGTACCAGAGGACGTCGTCGCGACCATCGTTCGTGCGGTGTGTAGAGCTGGGTTACGAGCAGGAGATATGGCGTATTGGGTTACATGACACCTTGATGGATTTGGTGGCGAGAGGGCGAATTGTAGAAGAGAAGGAGCAGGATAATGCGCAAACAAATCCCATGGTATGGTTGGAAGAAGCAAGGCCTCATTGGTGTCACGTATGTCGTCTTCTGTTCCTTGTCAGACCATTTTGCTAAACCAAGATTCAGGTCGGATTATTACGATCCTCAAGCGCTCAGTACGACCTAGAAGAATGACGGACCAAAACCAAAACGCTCTGACGATAGCATGGTCATGTCGTCGTTCGTTTATTGAACCCATTCTATCGGAATGTTCTGACATCTTCTGCTCTCGAAAGTCAAAAGTCCTTCTTGTTGTTTTACCACCTTTTACCTGGAGATTCACGCCATCAAGCGTCCACCATGGTCATCTCGTCGGTGTGCCTCTGGAGCTTCACTGCTGTGCAAATGGCCATTTTGCGAGCGCGATTTACCTTCCAGCGGTATGGATCATTCTTTTATTTTTGTCTCCCTGCTCATCGGCCAGCAGAACAGAATGTATTGCAAAGGCTGTCTCGACAGAGATGCCGCTCAAAGCATGTTTTGCCATTCTGATTGCCTATCATATCGGTGCTAGGAAGCGAGGCCTCATTGGTGTCATGTATGTCGTCTCCCGTTCCTTGTCGCACCATTTTGCTAAGCCAAGATTTAGGTCGGATTACGATCCTCAAGCGCTCAGTACAATATGGAAGAATGACGGCCCTGGTGAAGGACAAAAAAGACGAAGACAGAACCGAAACGCTCTGACGGTAGCAAGGTCATGTCGTCGCCCAAGGTCACGGTGACTTCCGGTTCGTTTATTCAACCCATTCTATCGAAATGTTCTGACATCTTCTGCTCTAGAAGGACTTTTGGCCTTCTTGTCATCTTACCACCTTTTACCTGGAGATTCACGCTGTCAAGCGTCCACCATGCTCATCTCGTCGGTGTGCCTCTGGAGCTTCACTGGTGTCCAAATTGCCACTTTGCGACGCCATTTACCTTCCGTCGGTATGGATCATTCTCCTTTTACCTTCGTCTCCTTGCTCATCGGCCAGCAGAACAGATTTACTGCAAAGACTGTCTTGACAGAGACGCCGCTCAAAGCATCTTTTGTCATTCTAATTGCCTATCGTCTCGGTGCTACCAGCTGTACAAAACGACGATTTCAGCCTTGACCTGTACAAGTCGCGGACAACCAAGGTCGCACTGCTTTCAACTCATTCCTGAAGATGCATGAATGCTCCAGAACCCGTCTGGACAAGTTCAACTTTTCATCTTAGAATCCAGAAAACAGGCGACATCTGTATTCGATAGCACAGAGGACTAGAATTCGGCATTCATATTACAGTACATGGGCTTTTAACCATTCTCCACCTCCTTCCTAAGGATTCGAGCGAGTCCCTGAGCTGTTTGTTTGTTCCTGGACCTCTTCTTATCATCATTCACTGACCATTCATGTTCTAGCATCAGTGTCCAGTCATTCACCAAAGTTTCTTAACTGAAGCGACGTTCCAATCATGGAATCAGATCCACCGTCATCTCATCTCAGGACTCGCCGTCTTGTCGTCGACTCCGTGCGAGGGATTCGTCAACTTTCTTGGTTGCTCTGATTTCGCTTTTGGCGAAAACAGATGTATATGTTTCGTTGCAGGTGTTCGTTCCATCATGGTCCATGATCAATAGTGGTGTCGTCGCCATTTCTTGCAAGGTGGTCTCCAGAACAGTGTCTTTGGCGGCACGTTTCCTTAGTTCATCTGTAAGTTGTCGTTTCCTTGTACGTGCGCTGTATCCAAGTGCGACTCTTCAGCAAACTATTGGGCTATTGGTCGCGAGGAGGATAGTAGGGACTAGTTCCGGAAAGTGGAAGAGCGAAAGCAGACAGAATAAGTATCATAGCTTGCTCTTTCCTCTTCGAGGTTGCCGCTCTTCGGTCCGCGGATGTAAACGTTTATTTTAGAGACAATTTTGATCAACTTTCAAAAGCCTCTCGGTCCATCGACTCCCAACGCGAAGCGAAACCAGATCAATAATTGTTTGCGAATCGTACGCAGGGAAACAGCACCTTGATTTCTTCAGAGGGGAAGTGACTATAGGTGATGACTTTGTTCGCTATGAGATCTATGTTTTCGAATCTGACCCAGCCTAGGCCAGCCTACGGAATCCAAACGTGTGATTCCGCGGCATTAAAACATCGCCGAGTCTTCTTTTTCCCCAACGCTGGTCTCGTCTTCTATGTTCTGAACCTTGGTTTGACTCCAAGTATCCATCCTCAGGACGTGAATTGAATCCGTAAGCCTCTTCTCAAGCAGCGAGCGCTTCGCGGAAAGCAGAGAAACGAGACCAAACCGGGTACTTTGATAGAGGATAACTGAGCTGCGAAAGGCAGAGGATCCAATCCCGGTATGACTATGGCGGATTTTTTCATTCCGACCTCCACTGACGAATTCAGAGCTCGTACAAACGCGTCTCTGACCAGTTCTCATGCTCGAGACAGTCCTCAATATACTGGAAATATCTCTCAAGAGACCCCAAGCCAACACTTTCCCGCCGTCGCCGTCCAGTTCATCAAGGAGCCAACCTTCACCGTCTTAACAGCCATCCTGTGTCTGCGAGTCATCGTCAAATGAAATCGCTGGAACATTCCGACACGTTCCGACACTTGACATCCACATCCACATTCCGAATTTCCGCTACATTGTCGATGACCAGGCTGACCGGGATCACACCGAGCCCGTCATTTCCGGTGCTTCGCCTGTAGAAATGGATCAGGCCAAGGAAATTGTATGCATGAAGATGGTGGCGCCACAGTATTCTCGAGTGCGCCTTTTCTTCGACTGATCTTGAGTGTCAAGGCTGAGCGAGCTCGAGCTCTGGCGGCGGAAGTCCTGGCAATATTCAAAGACAACGAAGAGGCTGTTGTCATCCTGGTCGAAAGGGAACAAGTCGTGTTCAAGCTCCGTGAGCTCACACGGTTATCGACAATGTTCGAGAAGATGAATTGGGAGCCTGGAGTTCAAGTACATGTCTGGCGGATTATGGATGTGAGTTGCACAGAGTTTATGTCTTTTGTACGGATGCTGGAGAAGTAAGTCACTCCTCGAATGTAACCTCCATTCTGATCTCGTTTGAAAGTCTCGGTGCACTTCAGTTCATCTCCTTCATGCGTTGCGCTGCACCACTCACCACGACTCAACTCCCCCGTCTTTCGTCGTGTCCTGGCTTCGACACTTTGTCAGATTTATCCCGAATGGCAACTCCCGGAGAAACCGGCGACCGCGGTCGCCCGTCTCCTGTGCCGAACTGGGCATCCCCGCCGATCCCGCCCCCGACGCCGATGTCGGCGTATACCCTCCTCCCGAACTCAACGACGCGCTCGGTGTATGTGATCCCGGATTCGTCGAGGTAAGACTCCTCCTCATAACTCGCCGGGTTCATGGATGATATCGCGTATATGATGCGCTTGGGTTGATGGCGAGCTTGGTGATTCTGGTGTCGTAAACACGACGGGACTGGCGACGATATCGAAGGTGATTTATTGGTGATGGTAATGCTGCCATCGTGTCTCTGAAACCCGTGTTAGCAAAGGCGAAAGAATGCAATGGAGAAAGAATGCAATGGAGAAATTCGATGAACCAATATATTCTATTGCAGTGATCAGCGACGGAGCAGCCTCACCGTCGCAATGTCAGACCTATTCATTATTCGGCTCGGCAGCGCTTCATCCCTCGAAGGCTCCAACGGTCAATTATCAATTCCTTGGTCAGACAAGCCCCTAAAATGCGCTACAAAGCCCTGCCCATATAGACGACTATTCCCTGATTGGTGGCGTGGCACAAGCTCACATTGACCCGGAATTCCGCAAGGAAATGTGTTGGCAAAGAGCCTTGGCTCTGATAATGTTCGTCATCTTTTTTGACCAAATTGCGCTCATTCATTAACAAACCAGTTTAGAGCGATATTACACCCTTGGGGCACCCGACGTTTCTTTCCGCCCTGGAGAGATCATTCCCCTCACGAATCCTCGTCTTTTCCTGGAAAAAGTTCTATCAATATCGCAGCAATATGAGCGGACGACTGGCAAACTTGGCTCATCTCCGCATGCCGCTCCAAATAATCGTCGCAGCGTCCTAATCCTCCATGGTTAGCGGCATCAGGCAGAGGATCTTCGGTTCTCAAGATCCGACACAAATTCCCGGTGACGATACAGCAGTCCAATACCACCATGCTGCTGAATTCAACATTCTCCATCCTCAGAAGGCCTAATCCAAGCTGTGTAAGGGTACCACCATCACCTGTACTAGAGTCTGTAAATTAGAGACTAGAGGAATCCTGCGGTGGTACAGATTGGTATCGAGGCTGAGATGGAGGGAAGGGATTAAGGTTCTGTAGACGAGTAGCGTGCCGTAAAGAGAACCGGGTCCATGGTCATTGTAGCTATGCTTTCTGTCCAGGCTCTACAACTTTCATCGTGACTATCCATCACATTGGCACAGTACTTCTCGCTCTACGGCTCATTGGGCGTGATATCGGTGTTCACGTCCATCCGGACTCCGAAGCTAGCTGCATAATTATCACAAATTATCTGGGATTTTATAGGTTGTGTAGGCTTTCCGAGAGTCAAACAATCAAGGTGTCAATAGTGGCTGAGTAGTCCCGTAATTATAATCAAACTATTTATGAATCTTCATCTTCCCATGATGACAGTCGCCTGATGCACTGGCAATAAGTATGTGGAGTGATGGGCCGGATTCCCAGCCGCTTTGGGGCCATTTAAATCGCAATGCTCCATATCAACAGCCTTGGATCTCCCATCCATGGACTGCAACATTTGTGGCTACAGCCACAAATCGACCATACTGTCTACAAGACGATGAAATCCTCATGCGAAATGTCGGCAACACTCTCAGCTATGATCAGAGCAATATCCTTCAAGGAGGGAAGAGAATTGCCTTGATCTGGTGGACGCTGAGAGATCTGCCCGAGGGACTTCGTATTTGAGTCTTGTCGGAGCTCCTCGAGGGATTCGGCGGGGACAATGTCTGGCTTTGGGTTCAGGACGACGAAGGTCTCATGGACGTCCCCGAGTTGGATTGTCGCCTACCCTGGGAATGTGTTCTCCTTGCTCTAGGAAGGCGATTCTCTCAAACTTTTCCTTCAACTTCCGAGCAGCAAGCGTCGCGGAACTTCAGCATCCAAATGTGTCATATCTCCGTTCGCATTGCTATGATAGTCTGGAATATCCTGACTTCGAAAGCCCACAAGAGAGCTGATATGGAGATGGGCTGGTTCGATCGAGAGATTGTAGATATGGAAGGACTGATTGAGTAGTAGTGGGGATCTCTGCCAGCTGGCGTCAAGGCCTGGTCTAAAATCCAAGAATCCTCAGGCCAGTGAGTGCTGACACTGGATGCTGGAGTGTGATTGATCATTGATGATGTGGGATCATTTCGGAATTCTTCAATCCTTGTTCTTATTCGCCATTTGTGGGACTACATCGGACAGATGACCTATCCAGATTTCACCAAATGGATCTCACTTCAACGGTTTTACCTGCTCTGTGGAATAGACCAGGTTGACACTATCCTTAGCGTGATTCTGTCAATTGAGCCACCCACGATGTGCTATGTCTTTTATGTGAACTCATATCCCTCCATCCTCCGAAGTACTGTGGCCCACTATACTCTCAAGCAATGGCAGGTTATGGATCAAGTATTATCTCATTTTCGGCAAACAAGTCAGCTTAATGAACCATTCGATGTTCATGGCTGGCTGGAGCTTTCATCTTAGAGATGCTGCCGGATGATCAATTCTGTCAAGCCTTCGATCAATGTCACGACCCAAGACTGCGAATGTGACTTGAGACTCGCTTGTTCGTGCTGGACACAGCTGCTGGGACCTGAAATCCGTCAGTATCGACTACTATGCTGCCGGTATGAACTTCCTTGGGCGTTCAGCAAAGGCCGTAGGATGTAGCAGAGATCGAGGTTGCAATGTCTGTCGATGGGAGAAGCGTCTCATTGACATAGAACAACACATCTCAACATCTAATGTTGCCTCGTCTCCTCGGCTCTCAGCTATTTGGTGCGCCCAGTACTATGAGAACACGTATCTGTCTGACACTGTCTCCAGTCCGATACGAGACGCCACAATTGCCAAATTGTACTTGCTATACTTGCTACTATATTACATGTGTCTCATTGGGCAATGCTGATACATATCCAGGATTTGTCCTTGGAAAATCACGCAGGCCTATCCCTCTAAAAGCCACATCCAGCGCTGCAGGCAAGCCGGATTATTATTTCTAAATATTTCCATGATTTAGTTTGCCTGCAGCAACCTGGCTTAGGCTGCCTGCAGCAATCTCCTAATATAAACTGTTAATATGATAGACTTGCCCGCAGCAATCGTTTTGTCACTCACCCTCCTTTCTTTCGGCCCTACAGGCGCGACAAGACCTGGCGCAATTGTGCTGGCTGAGTTTTTCGCTGAGAGTCGTATGTTGTGCCTTCTTCTTTTCTTCCTTTTATCCATTCGAGCGTGGGGCTTTGTCTCTCATGGCTCAGCGCTGATATTTGTTCGACGACACGACTTTCGTCTTTGTCTCACTAATGAGAGAGTATAATACGGAAGCTAACAAATGTGGAACAGGTCATTGCTACACCTAGTCCTAACAGGGAACCGGTTGGAGATGTTTCCGGAGGAGGAGGTGGGGTTGGGTGAGTCTTTTCTATTCTCATTTTGTTGTCTGTGTTTCCCTGGGCGCTACTTCTGCGCTCTTTTCATTGGTTTTCTGGATTGGTCTCTCTCGCGCGGGTTTTCTCTTGCTTTCGCTTTTCCGTGCTGCTCTTTCGACGTGACTTGTTTTTACTTTTGTTTCCTTGTGCTCTTTCGACCTCTGTTTCCACGTGCTAAATTCTCTGGCCTATTTCGTTCGCTGTGCGATGTTTCATTTTGGTTCGACTTGCTACGTATGCAAAACTCAGCTAACACTGCGTTTCACTGCCACCTAATCCAACCCTGAGCGGGTTTGATCGAGTCTGACTAAGTGTGACTAGGGTCGGATTAGGTACCTAGTCACACCTAATCAGACCTAGTCAGACCCGATCAGACCCTGTCAGGGTTGGATCAGGTGGCCGTGAAACGCAGTGTAAATTCAAAGGCGTCCAAGCTTAATTTAATTCCACGGCTCTGTTCCTAATACCTCATACTTGACATGACACTGTAATGCCCTCAAAACCCATGTAAAACGCGCTTGAATTCCTTTCGAACACGCCTCAAATCCAGCTCAGAGAATACAGTAGGCGCCTATTTTGACGGCATCACGGAGATCCCTGACCTCTCGATCCGAGATGTCGAACGCACGTGGCAGGGTCTAAGCTCCGAATCGTTCCGAATCTATTTTTACAGGCCGGGGTAATCGATTCATTCTGCTTCCTTCCGTCGGCCATGTCGTCCTATATTCCATTCGGTTCATACCTGGCTGAAGCAGGATCTGCCACTATTCACGCACATAATACCCTGATCTAGTGCTGCTGAAAGGTCCGTGAATCCACTGGCCGTATTGGCTCTTTCTAACCGCTTCGTGCAGCTGGCTAAAAATTTGGCCATTTGCGCGATGTCTGGTATATTTTCTGGTGTGGACGAATCTCTGAATATGGTAAGCTAAACACTGCCAGCCCTTTCCATGGTCTTACCCTCCCTGCAGCGTCTGCTGGTGCAAATCTGATTGACAATCGATAACCTGAATGGCTTGATCGATAAAGCCGTCGTCGTTGCACTAGCCATCGATTCTGGTTTCTTGGGCGACGTGGCGCAGACCTTTCCATTGCTTGTAACCGGGAACAAGGGGGATTGGCAAGATGGTATCAGCGAATATCGCAGGCTCCTCAGTTCAATGAGGACATTACACCCTCATCCGATTGTGTTTCGCGCTGCACGTCGGTGGTTCAAGTCCTGCGACTCTCTTTCGCTGTGCAAACCGGAAAATCCGATGTACGAAGCTTGGAGCTCCTTCCAGCACTATTTCCAGCTCATTTTGAGTGCTCGAAAAGAATATAAATTTCTGGTACGTGCGCTATGTGCTAACACCTCGGTAAGATTTGATTTTTTCCCCTTGTCGAGTATTGCTCAACTTCTACCACAGTGCTCTACCCCGACGCAGGTCAACCTGCTGAAGCCTTGCGGTGGATGCTTTTCTGCCCATTACTGCTCTCGCAAATGCCAAAAGGTAGATTAGGGGACCAGACATCGCGAACAGTGTCAGCCTCCTTCAAGTCAGTCCACTATTCCATATTGTCATTCCTTCGCTAATTCCTCAGGTCTGTATTCACTCAAGGGCGCAGCGCCAATTATCAAGGACTTTGTTGGATGGTGGTCTATCAAGATTTCCACTCAGTCCCTGCGTGACCCAGCCTGGGAGCTAAAACTCCGTGTGGCGCGAGGACGATATCCCATAGTCCTCATCTCCACACCCAAAATCACAAAAATCATGTCAGGTGCAGATTTTCTGCAAAGCAACACCACGATGGACTCGGACGAAGTGGCGCAGAGTATGGTCAGATATGGAAGCGGGGAAATTCTGTTATATTGGACAGTACCGGACACGGGCGGAACGTTCTACCCCGTCCTGGCCTGGATATCAACGTGATCTACATTGGGCACTGTAAGTCCGACTCCACTGGAGGAAAAACCAATTCCTAGCCCACTTTTAGCTGCTAGAATCGTAAAAGAAGTTTCGTAAAATAGCTTTGCCGAATGGATTTCTGTCTTTGCTGATCGACAGCTTGTACTGATCTACAGGGAAGAGAAATGAAATGGAAAAAGATCTAGCAAACGAGACCGCGGTAGATAGTGCAAAAAGACAATGAGCAAGGTTGTCATAATAGCGCCTCAGCAAATGCCAGACTCAGAATCATTTGAGAATTGTGGAACGTTCACCCAACCAAGGTGATTAGACCTAGCGGTACAGTGTCGTTTGCTCTTTGAACCTGCTGATCGACGAGAAGGTCGAGGTGAATAATACCGACTCGCCGGGATGAGCACTCACGTTCATGGAACCCTCTCGAACGACGAGAATCTTGAATTAAACACGAAGACACACGGAGTAAGCCGATATGCTTGATGGAGTGGCTAGATTGAAAGCTTCATGAGATGAGCCAAACGAAGCAAGAAAAGGAAAGGTGGAATGACCTAGCAGGGATCTCCTCTGAGCAGATGTTCGAATGAATGAACTGTTCTTGTTGAATCGTGAGCAAGGTATAATATAACAGTGGCAATTGCAGTGGCGATGGGTAACCGTGGAGAAATATCCTGCAAAGCAGAGTCATCAAGACCTTCAGCGAAATCGTGGGCAGAGAAAGATGGAAACAAATAAGAATAAGTAGACACACTCGAATCACTTTTTGCAGGGTTCTGAACGAGGCGTCTTCGGAAGATCATCAAATGGTACAGATTCCTTCACCGGCTTCTGAATGGCCATGGTTACTGGTAGCATCCACATCTGATTCCGCTGAGCGTCTCGGATACAACGCCTAAACCTTCCGCTCCCGGCGAAGGATCTGCGCTGCGGAACAATGAACTATAATTCAGGCAGAGAAGAATCAGCACGTACGAAGATCTTCTTTCTTGTGAAAACTTTCATCGGCACATTCACAGCGTCGATTCCCACAGTCTCGAGGGCATTTTCTCGCGAACAGTCACCGAAATGCCTCATTGTCATGCATGAGCCATTTCTGTGGCGCTCATAGCTCAAGCCTCTTTTGCCACATTATCAGCTTCTGACTCGACAGTGCCCGTTCCTCGCTATACGAGCAGCTTCTCGATAAGCGCGACCCTTCCGGGTCACAATGCATTCCTAGACTCGTAAATGTCCAGCTCGTTTCACGACATCCTGGCCCATATGGCAAGCCAACACACGCTGCTGTTGGATAAATAAAGAAAGGTGCGTCCGACTTGAGTCGCTATCCTTGCTAAACGTGCTAATGATCCATCTTCAGGAAACCGCGGCTCGCTTCCGCTCTCATATCTGTGGTCAAATTGTATATACTGTCAAATTGCACCTGTCATACATATATCAACATCCATATCGTGAAGGAGGCTTCGGGAGTTTAAACACAAGGCGCGACGCGTCTCGTCACGTGGTGAGAATATGGCAGCGGCCCGACACACCGGTGGCACGCTCAACCAAACAATTGGATCATCTCTTCCTCTCCAAATACAACGCTTCGTGCTACAGCCCACCAGCAATCCAACGGGTTGTAGAAACGAATCCAGGTATATCATGAAATGCCTTGGTGCCGATACCAACCAAATCTGACTGGTTCTTTTCCTAGATTTCGGTCGGCGCTCTGGTGCACCCGACAACAAGTATTCGTCGGGCGTCACGTCAAGAATGTCCAGTCCAGTCCCTAACTCGATCATATGGATGCTGTGCTTGCCATCGGCCCACTGCGCGACTGTTCTGCGTTACCATGCATCCCTGGGTCTTGTAGATGTCGAGCTCTTTTCACGACTATGACAAACCGAAACGTCCTCCTGGTGGATAAATAAAGAAAGGTACGTCCGCCTTCAGCCGCTATCCTTTCTAAACGTGCTAATGATCCAGCTTCAGGAATCAGATTTGCACCTGGGTCAACTGGCTTGCTCGTCCAGTCCCTTTTTGGCTGATCGCGCAAGAACAATAGCCTTGTAATTCGCGATATGCTCATTATCAGACCCCATAAGGCTCTAGTCTGCATTGCATTTCAATGGGGGCATGGTGCGTCGTCTCGAGGACATTACCTGCTCGTATTTCTGACTCGATTTGTTTCAGATTTCGCTACATCAGGATTCCCAACAGGGCTGTCCAATTAATCCAGGTCAGTTCAGGTCGCTCAGATATTAGCTGGGAGGTCATCAAATAAATTCCTTTTTGAGAATATTAGCCGGGGTCCGAGTAGTTTATCCCCGAGAGCATTCAGACTCCGCCCAAAGCCCATTTCTCCCCACGTCTGCCAGCGAAAACGTCCATTTCTCATGTAAGCCTGCGGAAGGGTTAGGGCTTCGAGCTGAATAATTCTTTTCCAGGTATGACAATGATAGCTATGGTAGCTGGAAGCCTAGGGCGCCAGGTGATCCTGGCAGCCCCGTTGACGAAGCCTCGGATATGGTATGGGTCAAGAGCACCAGTACATCTTTCCTGAAGCTAAAAACTGTCCAGCTTGCTTCATCCAATTTATCCTCTACCACACCTGCCAGAAATACCAGCAATTTCTACAGTGGCGACGGTCTCTATGGGTCAGGACCTGAACCCGACTTTTCTTTTTTGGCTGGTGCAAGCGCAGCTCCCCGTCTTCATGCGGATTATCAGGCTCAGAACATGCCTCATTATCGATATCCTGACTCGCCATCACCATTCCGCCAACAAGATCGCGTACGACGCGTCCAATACGCGTCACTGCCAGGCTACCATCATAATACCCAGTTGGCGCATGGCCAACACCAATACACAACATCACAGATGATTATTTCATCCCAGAACCGCCCTTTCGTTCCGACTGTTCCTTCCCGGCCTGTGACACCTCCGCTCGAGATCAGTCCAAAACGCGCAGCTTCTACTTCTCCGTCAAAGCTCCGTAACGATGGAAATCAGACAAAACGAGCTCAGCTTGAGAAGCCGGTCAGTATTCTACCATTTGTTACCCCTGAGGCTCCCGACAGCAAAACAGAAGTCAAGACCCAAAAGTCTGGCACTGCAACTGCTAAACCAACGTCGAAGAAAGCAGGTGGTCATGGCTGCAGGAACAGGAAAGCGAAGGGTGAACCCATCGATATCTCTGATGATGAGGTAATGTTGAGTAGAGGCTGGCCTGTCAGCGATAAGACTGCTTTGTTCGAGGCGCTTCTTGGTCCGGACAGTGATGAACTTTTCGAGAAGCTCAAAATCAATCCAAAAAGAGCTTTCAATAAGGTATGTACCTTTGTTCTTATGCATACCATCTTTCTCATTGTTTTCCAAGGTTGCTCGGTCTATGTTCGAGGGCAAATTTAGCTCCGAGTCCATCAAGGGCATCTATCAGCGCTCCTTTCATACCTATACCTTCATCACAGCCTTCATGTCATTCACTGGCGGCGCTGGTGATCGAGATGAGCATGATGATGAAGACACAATATTCACTAAACAAATCAATGCAGCACGCAAAGACGGTGTTCCCGTCGGTGGCCTGACCGTAAAAAAATACAACCAGTGGATGGAGAATGGTTGGTATGAGCTATTTGAGGCACGGTTGTACTTTTCGCTATGAGTTTCCAACAATTTACTGACTAGCTCTAGATGGGGGAAAAGCGCTAAAGTTACTCGCAGTATTGAATTCAACTCCAATGGAGGGGTCTCCGAGGATGAAATTGAGTCTGGCAATAGCAGCGAAACACCCGTCAAAGAAGAAAAACCGAAATCCAAGAGAGCAGTGAAGGGCAGCGCTGCAGCCACTGTGTCCGAGCCGAAGCACAAGCCTTCCAAAGGCTTCAAACAAGGTGCTTCTTCGTCCATGGCAAGCCTGGAGGATTTCATGGCAGCCAGGGCAGAAACTGAACGTGCCAAACTGGAGGTATTGAAGGAGCGACAGAAATCGGCAAGCTCATCTCAGAAGTTGGAGAAGTTGGAGAGAATTCTAGCAATGGAACATATCAGTCAAGAGGTCCGCGACGAGGCCAACCAACAGCTTATGAAAGTTTTATTGGAGAATTAGTTTTACGGTGGAAATAGATCATTGAATATCTCCTCTCTCTTTTCTCTGCCTGCCTGTTTCAACCATTCTTCTGTCTCACGAGCAGGAATATTCTCGACTGCAGGTACCTCAATATTTCCAAAATCCTTTTCTCCATCTTCTTGCTCATCATCTGTAGCCTCAGGTCGAAGATGAAAGTCCCAGATGTCTTCGGCCTTGTCCCCAAAATCAATACACATGTTGTGAAGAATGAACAGCGCCTCAATGGCCTTGTAGAGGTCATTAATGTCCGCATGTGGTCCCATCTGTTTGAGTGACCTGAAGCGACCCTTTAGGATTCCAAAGGTATGCTCAACACCAATTCGAACACTAGATAGACGTTTGTTGAAAGCACGCATGCGCGTCTTTGTTGCCTGATTGGGAGCCCCACTGACCTCTGTCTCATCGAAAGGGCGAATTGTATATGGGCTCGAGATGTATCCTGGTGAAAATTGAGTAATACAAATAAATTTCAAGCCTTTCTTGTACCTTTATCTGCTAGAAGATATTCACCATTCTTGAAATGATCGCGCCGGTGCTTCCAAAGGTATGAATATTTGAATATCTTGATATCCGGAACAGATCCTGGCCAACCAAGCTCATAAGATGTAATCCGGTGGCGAGGGTCAGTCGTTGCTTGCACATTTGCCTGAGGTCACCATTAGTATAAAGAACTTCGAATTGAAGACTTGATTGTTAACCGTGATTTCCTTCTTTCTCGATCGGAAGAGCTCACCTTCCATGAAAGGAAGTTGAGTCAGTGGTATGTGGGAGCCATCAATGCAGCCAATGCATTTAGGAAAGCCGGACATCTGCTCGATCTGCGTGGATATTACCATCTTCATCTCATCGCTCGGCCAGCCCAGGTACTGGGAGCGTAGCTGACGAATTGCACGAGAGATCCGCTTGCAGTAGTTGTAGACAGATCCATGAGAAAATCCCATCTTGGCTGAAACATCAAAAACGTCTGAACCACGACGTCCATATCGGATGAGAAATGTGGCGAGTTGGTACTTGACATGGCGCTGTGGCTTTTTCGCATTGGGGTGATTGAATATGGGATTAGGAGCTAAAATGGCGACCAGCCTATCAAACATATCCCTTCCCAGTCTGAAAATATCGTCAAAATCAGTCATGCTGTCTTCTGGAAAACTGACCGAAACATGGAACGAAATTCCCGGTCTGGGGATTGCAATTGAATGCTGAAGAATTCAACACATTTTGGGGTTTGGTTATAAGGACCTCTAGTCCCTTCCTCCATCAAGATGTGAGCAGTTTGTGACCATCGCAGCGCGTGAAGCTCTAGGATTTCAACGACGTCATCCTCTGACTCATCTCCATCCGAATCATTCGAATCATCCGGATCCAGAGCTGAGGCCATAGCCCAGAGGTATGCAGCAGTCTCTGCAGCATCTGCGGCACGCTCTGCTTTACTAGTCTGCACCATGATCGATGAGTTCAGGACAGGACGTGCCGTCGCGGAGTCTGAATGCTCTCGGGGATAAACTACTCGGACCCCGGCTAATATTCTCAAAAAGGAATTTATTTGATGACCTCCCAGCTAATATCTGAGCGACCTGAACTGACCTGGATTAATTGGACAGCCCTAACACGACCTCTATTTTCTCTCGACGCCTTTCTCGATGCATTTGCCAAAACCAGTAATCATTCTGCAGACGGTCTCTTTCTTGGATCGAAGCCTATTATCGGCCGACCTTTATACATCGCCTTGTCTCTCTAGGAGGCTCGAAATCATACGGTTATTCATCAGGAAAACCGGGATCAAATAATTTATCATAATTTATCTCCGGACGGGTCCGCCTTCATAAATTATCATAAATTGTCGTAAATTGTGATATTTTATGACATCTTGTTCACCATGAGGTCAGCCTGGATAATTTATGTATTTTTTATTCCTAGGACTTAATTTTGATGTGTTATTACAACAGCTCTTCCTGTAACCTCAGGTCTTTCTTGAGCACTGCTTCAACGTCACCGACATCTCCGAGTTCCTCGCGTAGTCCAAGCTAGACTCAAGCAGAGTATTTTAGCTAGCTTAAAGCTTGATGAAGGATCATAAACTCAGATTAATACAAGATACGGTACAAGATTCTCAAGCACATTGCTGCTAGTCCAACTCTTGGGCGCTACTGGCCCAAATTTTGGCAGGAGGTGTACACTGCGACGGATATTGGCTATCGGGATAATGCTGGACAGACGACCACCGCCCAAAGCCGGTGGCCGAGAGATTTTGTACATTAGATGGTCGGCAACTGGCTGAATGGCGTGAACCATTCAATATAGGCAAGGTGTTTGGCCAGGACTTTCCCAGTGGGAAACAAAGTTGGAAGAGCAACAGTGGGGATTGAGAAAACAACCCGGATCTGACCAAAAAGTAAATATTTCAGATTCCTCCAGAAATTTTCAGAGGGATGTAGAATATGTTATTCTATATGAGACAGCCAGCAATATAACAATATGAGGCCAGGTTGTGAAGTTTGGGTATGACTGATGGACTTCAACTTGGAAGGAATTCAAATCAAGATTCAAGACGGACCACGATCACGTGATGTTGGATTCTTTCAAACTCCGATGTTTATCGCTTTTCTTCCTTAACCACCATTCCTCCATGACCTCGTAACCTCTATTTCATCCACTCGAGCTTCAAGTCTTGTATATGATAAGCGGCTTGCTGTGCGTTGCTTTCTCTTCCTGTTCTTTCTCTTCCTGATGCCTGGCAGCCTTTTGTTGGTTCCCGCCATTGGTGGTCTCAGCAGGTATATATTGCCCGCTCTTTCTCTCTATTGCCTCAACTGATAGATTTTCCTGCTCCAGTCTGCAAGCTACTATTTGCTGCTGGTGTTTTTTTACCTGCCCTCTTCAATGCACGAGCTGATTTTGCTATCCAGGATTCTCATTTACAGACCGGTCTTTCTTCCATCACTATCTTGGTATGAACATTAATAGAGCCAGAAGAAGCCTCCTTTGGTACATTCTCCTGCCTTCTCCCATGCTTTTTGCTGCTTACTCTCTGTCAGCTAGCTCGTTTACCTGCATTGTCAGCCATCCCTTTACTCTTGAATTCATGGCCCTAATTCTCTGACTAGTGCAATCTCCCCCATCATGGTTTCTCTCTTCTAACGCTCCCAATGAATGTCCAAAACTGCAGTGTTATGTATGTCCTTTCTTTGATGTCCCCGCTTGACTCTTTCTGATGCTTTGTTTTCCTAGCATTGTTGTTCCTCTCTGGCGACCACAATCTATCCATGATGACCGAAGCATGCCAGTGCAACTGGTTTCTTACTGGTAACCTCATTACCTTTGTTCATGTACTGTACTGAACACCACTCCTCACAGAGTGTTGCGCATAGGCAGCTTTTCAGGCCTGGTATGTCCACCTGTTGATTCTCCTTGACCCTAACTTTGTGTTGCATTCTGTGTTCTCATGTATACCGGTACCGGTGCGTTATGAAAAGTGACTGTTTGCTTTAATACTGACATTCCTTCCAGGTTAAAACCTGAAATCCCCCGTGTAACCTTGTTGGCTTACGGAACAATTGGTATGTTGTCCTCAAAATGCTGACTTCCTTCGTTGACCTGTCTCGTTCCAGTTATATCGTTGTCCGCCATAGGCTTCCCATCGATGTCCAACAACCCGGGGAATGAGTTGAAGCCACCTAGTAGCCGGTTGATTATGGCCAAGTAATAGCTTCATTACATGTCTTCCTGTCATTGCCTCTTCCTGAATTCAATGATCTTTCTGCTCTTATCCGTGCTTTTCGTGAACATTTTGCCATATTTTGCGAATATTCTACCATAAAATAGTGTTCAAAATGTTGGTTTTTTGGTCGGAGCGCTTTAAATATATCAGTAATATATCAAAAATATCAAAAATGTGGAAAATATCAGGAATATCGGGATATTATCAATAATTTATGATATTTTGTGATAATTTGTAGAATCCCAACTTCCCTGATGTTGTCTCAATTCGATGTACGAGACCTTTCATTTACCTCCCTCGAGCGATCTATTGACAGTCTTCCACAGACTGCTTTATTCCTGGTATTCCCGTGATAAACCTGCCTTGGACGACTGGCCACAAGCTCTCGAGGTCATTCTTATGCAGCAAACCGTTTTTCTTTCAACTGGGGGTATCGGGGAATGACGTAGATGAGCATCCGGGCGCTATGAGATGTCGGAGAGGGACAGAGAGGGATAACAAGCTGGGTGGTTCTCTGTGGAGCGCTTCATTCACTGGTGCGTCGCTTCCCTTTCAATGTTGGCCTTTTCTGAGCTTGTCTATAGGTTCCTTTGACTGCTCTTATTTCGCTTCCCGTACCCGCTAGTCCTGTCTTTCCTTGAGATGGACCTCGCCTGGTTGCTGACGGCGGAAGAATGTCGAGCAAGAGGGACAGTCCTCAGCGTGCTGACTGCGGAGCTCATTGGCCCAGTTTGAACCCCCACGTCTCGTCACGTCTATCCATTTCGACTTTCTTCTCTATTGTCGCTGGCTCACCAGCTCCGTGTCCTTCACCAGGTATATCGCCTACCTAACTCTCTTGGCGACGCTCAGCTTCTGATTTCATTCCCGCCCTCGACAACTTTGGCGACTTGTTTGCGAGAAGCGGATATCACAATCCTGAGCGCCGTCACCTGGCAACATTCGACTTCTTCCTGTGATTCTACAGCATTGGAAGATGTCCTTTGTGCTTGTTCTGCCTACGAGAAACGCCCGGTGATCCTGATGATGAGCGCCACAGCTCCAGAGTCGCCTCCCCTCGCCGTCTCCGAGCTTCGACATCTCCACTCCATTGGAATGACATTGGGTCATACCAAGCTCGCTTCTCTCGATGCGACGAGCTCGTCAACCAACAAAAGTTTCTGACCAATAAAGTCGTCTAAACCGGCAAACCAGTCTGTCCAGCAGCTCCATATACATGTTCATTTGACGCAACGACTCATCCAGCTCATTCGGCAGCTTTCAGCTCTGCCGAGATGTCGAACTTGAGCCGATTCCCTGCTTATCGGACCAAATGTCGCTGCTTTATCGGTCTAGATGGCTCAGCCTGGCCATAATTCTCATTCTTTACTACATTCAACCCATCCCCCAATCCAATTCGACCTTGTATTCTTATAAACATCCGATTTGGGGAAAGGACAGGATCGGCGCAAAGCAGACGTTTGGATGGTCACTCCCACTCTCGTAGCGACTCGGAGGTCAAGCTTTCTTCCTCGATATCATCTCCTCTGGAAACGGCTATGGCTCCGGCGGCCTCGATACCAGCCAGCCGTACGTGACCTTCTCGATTCAGATTTCTTTTTTCTCATTCTACTTCAGCATTCATGAAAGTTCCACCATTGATGCGCTCAGACGTCATCAGTGTTGTCAAAAATCAGGGCAGCGATATCACCGAAACTGAGGGTACAGGGCCGTTTTGGGTGCAATTCGGAACAAAGCTGTCTGGAGAAAGGACCGGAGATCCTTGAACCGGTGTCGATGCACAAAGTGCTTTGATTTATCCATGATTGACCTGAAGCCGAATTGACCGACTGTTTTGTCGGTGTCGCTGTTCAGCAAGACTTGACGTTTCCTCGATAGAGCATCGTCTGTAGATGTGTGTATCGTCCCACTTTATTGGTCTTGTCCTCATTGACTTTGCAGATCTTTTTGCCTGCTTTGGGGACAAGGAACATTCCAAGGCTTCCGAGGACGTTATGGCTTGAATATCTACAGATACGGCCTGCTTTTCGGATTCGTGCTATTCAAACGTTCGTGCTGCTCATCTTTACAGCTAGATTGTCAGTCCCGTCTTATCTTTGGATTCCCTTCTTGACTCGCCTGCTTTACAGCTCAATCTCATGACGTAGTCGAAGTTACAGCGTGAAGAGAGACATCTGTGTCGTTTGGTAGGCGGCGGGTGGCGGAGGGTGAAGGGGTGATTGGTTGGTTGCGGATGCGCGGGATGTGGAGGTGATCGAGGTGTGTGGGTGAGCAACCGAGGGAGATAATATATTTTGATAGAGCACACGTGTGGCCTTCGGAATCCTTCGGAATGATGGTCGGGGTATGAAAACGGACTTTGATTACGGTATATTTCATCACGCGTTTTCTTCTTAATCCCAAGACGCTCACAAGACGCTCCTTCCCCGACCTCGTTTCCCTCTTTTCGTCCCGCTGCTATGCCATCCATTCTGAATCTCAAGTTCAAAGTTGGTGGCTTTGCCGTCGCTCCCCGAGCGTTGACTCATCGTCGCCTTTTTTTTGTTCTTTTTTTCCCGCTGGATTAGGGCAACAAATCGTTTGTTGCGTTCAGCAATCTCAATGATTCTGAATCTTTGACCAAGACCTGGAAGGTCCTTTATCTTTATCCTCCGTTTCCGTGGACATTGCTCAGCGTCATCGCGTAGGTCTGCACCAAGGTCGCGAGCTACCTGGAGCAAGGCCAGCGTCTCGAGAATCTCAGCTGGCGGCTTTGGCATTTGCAGAACCTCATGGTCGACACAGATAACGCCAAATCCAAGCGCGAATTCAAAAAGCTGTCGAAATGCATGGGAGATAAGCTGGACAAAGAGAAAGGCCGGTTCGTGTCATTACCTTTGCTCTGATGGTATCGTCTCACATTTTTTCAGGAGCATCGTCGAGCTGGAGGCGCCGGATTTCAAGCGCAATCATTCCACTGATATCATTCAGCAACGAGCTGCTGAGAAGGAGCGAATGCGCGAGGCGAATCAGCATACCCAGCCTGGGACCATCAAACGAATGCAATTCACGTTCAGCGTCGACCAGCCAGCTCAGACCTTTACGTCTGGTCCAGTCAGGAAACCAGACCTCAAGCCGTCGCTGGAATTCACCAGACGACCCAAGGCCAGCGACAAAGAACCGCCGGCAGCGTCCAACACGAATTCCCTGCATTTTCCGTCTCTCTTTTCCAACGATTTCGGACCAGCGGCATTGTTGTATCCAGCTCCGACGCTCACGAATACGATGAATCATGGCGAAGGACATCATCCGACTGGTGCCAATGCTGGCTTCAGTATTGTGCGACCGACGATTGAGCTGCCGCTGGATGAGCTGTTCGACGAACGTAGCACTCCTCTTGACAACCCTGACAGTCCCCTCCGATACCCAGCATATCAATTAGACGAATCTGACATTCTCATGAATTCTTCAGACCTGTTCACCATGCATCTCCTTCCTTCTTTGTCTCCCAATTCTCATTATCAGCAACAAGAGGACCAGCTTCATTGCAACAATATTGCCCAGTTTCATCACAGCGATCATCCTTCCTCATCGTCGTCTTCGTCTTCGGAAGATGATGGCAGCGAATTCGGCATCACGTTGACGTCGAATTCGTCGTACAGCGCCCAGGAATCTTTACCACAAACAGCGGTGCCGCTCAAGAGCCTGACACCGCTGTACCGGGCTTGCACGCCGACCGGTCGACCGACGTTGACGGTTCGCACTGGCGTCAAGGGTTATACCGCGACACCGACCAATATGATCCCAGGCAGCGGTCGGATTCCGACGGCGAATCTGGACAATTCGGCACCAGGTGGCATCAAAGCTGAATGCTTGAATTGCGGCGCGACCCATACGCCGCTTTGGAGACGAGGACTGAACGACGAGCTCAATTGCAATGCTTGTGGATTGTATTGCAAATTGGTGAGTTTTTCTCTTTCTTTTATCGTCTCAACTTGGCTGACCTCATTCCGAAGCACAAAAGACCGAGACCAAAGAAGATCAGGAGTATAAATGGAGATGGAAGGAATCAGAATGTCCCTCAACCAGAGACTATAGATGTTACGGGTGAGCTTATTCTTCTTCAATAGACCTGGTCTGACTTTTCCCAAGCTCGATGCTACAACTGTCGCACGACGACGACACCACTCTGGCGAAAGGATGACGAGGGCAAGACTGTTTGTAACGCGTGCGTCTCTTTGCTTTTTTCTTCTCAATCTCCTTCTCAATGTTGTTACAGCTGTGGCCTTTATTACAAGCTCCATGGTTCAGCTCGTCCCATTTCCATGAAATCTGATGTCATTCGAAAGAGGTCCCGTCACGAAGCAAGACGGTCCATTGCCGATACCCCTTTAGCCAGTCCTGGTGTCAGTCGTCGAGCTTCGCCAGTCCGCGAAGCTTCTCCAGTATTCTCGCCGAATTCAACGACCCAGATGTTTAGCCCGACTTCGCCTCATTTCACGCCGAGCTCACCTTCACCTCATTTTTCGCCGAGATCACCCCAGTTTACTCCCAGCTCCCCGACGTTCGACGAGAGCTTTTCGTCGTCGACGTTGGAGCTCATGGGCGCTCTCGGTCAAGACGGTCATGATTTTGACTTCAAATATCATTTCCAGTTTCCTGGTCCATATCCTGGTGAACAACTCACGAATATTCTACTACCTCCTGCTTCTTCCGACGCTCTTCCTTTCACTTCAATTAGCAGTCCACGTTCTAACAAGCGCCGTCGCATGAGCAGCGATTCTGGCGAAGACCCACCATTGAGGGCCGTTTCTTACAGCTCTTTCGCTGAAGGCTGCAATGAGTCTTTCACCAGTTGCTCTTATTCCTCGCATTCTCAGACCTTGTCCATGGATTTCCCATTCAGCAGCTATCTGCTTCCGTCATTTGTGGCCAATGGTCGTGGATCCAACATGTCTGGGGCTATCTCCCGGGGGTCGGGGAATGCATTCTGGCACCCGCCATTGCTGCCTAATGGGGGATTACTCAGCCCGCAGGAGATGATGCAAGACATTTTGATGGGCAAGACATCGCCGACGCCGATCCTTCCCGACAATTCGCCCATGGATTACCTTCATCCTCCATTGATGCTTTCGGACCAGGCTATGTCGCCGGACCAGGACCACATGGGAATGTCGAATGAGGATTTGTTTGCGGCATTTGTTCATCCTCCGATGATCATTCCAGAGGAGCGACATGAAGATCAGGAGTTTCAAGAGCGTCGGTATGATCGATAAGAGGAACAGCGGAGATTCCCAAGGTATGTTTTCATTCAGCTTTGTGGTTTTCGGGTTGCTCATTCTTCTTTACAGCTTGATCATTGTCGCTCGTCGTCGTCATCTTCTTCTCGTCGTCATCATGGGTTTTCTTTTTCGGTAATTTGGGAGTCTGGTATTATTTGTGCGCCCTGGAGGCTGAAAGAAAAGAAACAGAAGAGAAAGAAATCTAACCAATGTAATGTAATTGCCAGCCATTGAAACCAAAACCAAATGTACTTATTAGCTAGCTGACGAGTTAAATCGCATTGTATTCCCTTTTCGCTGGTATTCCTTATTAGCTTGACTTGGTTACACTACGGTGTTCTGCTTCCTGTCCAGTTGATCAAGTTTAGTCGTCTCTGAACCGTGTCTCATTATCCGGTGATACACTGTTGAATTCCCACTAATACGTTTTGTTCTTCGTTGACGTGTTACCGTCGTTTGTCTTCCGTTCGCAAGGAACAGGGTATTGGATTCTCGAGGATAGAGTACATCAACTACTAACACGTCTTGTCATTGGTCATGAACCTGCTTGGACAGGGTCGAGATGATGAAAACAATGAATCAGCCCTCAGCTGATTACATGGTCATGTCTCCAGACAGGCCTATGTCTCGATTACTACTGCTGTCAGCTCTTTTGTTGAGTACGTGGTTATGTATGTCTCAAGCAAATCCATCTGTATTCCCGCGGCATGTCCCGTTATCACACGCCATGTCCTTTTATCATATGTCCATGTCTTTACTCGAATGCGACTCAGTTACACGATGAGCGCATCGAAAAACTGATTTTTGACCTCACTAGGATTTCACCGAACGACATTAAGATTTTGCCCACAAGACTCGGAATTTATCACCGAAAAAACTTGACACTTTCATTCGGAAGAGCGGGCGAGGTGCGGGATGATGACAGACCACGGGATTGATGCGCATCATTCAATTTGATCGCCGGATCCGAAAGAGGTCAAAATTTACGGAAGCCTTACAGGAGACACTTCAAGTCTCTCCGCTGAAATGATCTGTTGAAGGTCCGTTGAAGGGGCCACACGGTAGGGTCTCCCTGATCATCCTCGTGAATATCGGCAATGTCAGTTCAATTTGACATGCCGCCATAGTCAATTGAACTTCAAATTTCTTTTTTCTTTCCTCTGTGCAGTGGTTTGACCCATCATCTCATTCAAATCAACCGAGTAGTGATATCTCTTTTACTTCATGCTCGCTCGTTGACCCTCAAAGTAGTGATTGCTGTAGACATTTTCTCGAGTAGTATTCACAAGAGGATAGACAATGCAAGATCATGTGTTTCCCATGAGTGAGCTCTTTTATTGACATGGACCTTTATTTATACAAAAATCCAGATCGCTTCTTGTCTCCGGGTTTTGTGTTTGATTCTGATTCATCAGTATGTCTGATCCACCTCTCTTCCGACTAGCGGATAATGAGAGAGAGGTCAATACGGCTACGTTGAGTGTGAAGCTCGTTGATCTCAGTGCTAGACCTATCTCACGTTGTCCAAATCAAACTCAGCCTCATTCCGGACTCTGCCATACTAGTGTCGCCCGGGCTCTTCGGTGGGTCCTAGAGTTGACTTGAGTCGTTGTCGTGCAGCTTGGTCTTTTTCGAGACCTGTCTGTATAAATTCATTCATCAATTCATCAATTTATCTGTGCTCTCTGGAGGTCACGATTGATGACCATTGTCGGTCTCGATTGATGACCATCATGTCTTTGGATTCTCATTGGTGCGGCGCCGTTTCGCAGCGGAGAATCTAATACTTATTTTGATTCAATAACCAAGTTTTGAGTGAGAGAAGATTATTTGTTACGCCCATGTGAAGATCACAGTAAGTCAGGGTGAATAGGGTGCCATTCTTGGGCGATAGCTGTACTCTCAGATTGACTCACGCGGCTCCTGCAACGCGGGGGTCCATGTTTCATCAGTCAGAACTGACTCTTATCATATGGTGGTAGATGTATATGTACCTGATGGAAGTTGAACAGTACAGTCACTTCGACCAAGTGCACCACCGAAAGGCCATCATGGAGATTCTGACTCCTGATAAGCGACGCCACAGCTCGGGTAGGAAAGCGGACTGCTGCCAAACCAGGTCGCGGAGTCTGCTAGCCTCCAACGGCGAGGAGGTCGGTGAAACGGAATAGATATAGAACAAGTATACATAGATAGTCCGAGGGAGGCGGCGGTAGATGAGTGCCTGGGATTTCATTCTTTTGGGTGGCATCCAACATCCGGCCAGTGTGGGCTTTGTGGTGCTGAAAAGATGCATACATCGGGATGACAAATGAGTTTCGCGAAACATGGTCAGCTGTGCACAAAGTGAATATGACTGAACAGCCATTGAACGGGCAGCAAAACTTTGATATATCCAGAAAAATCAGATCTGACCACCGACTCGAACAAAGTGGCCAGATAGAGAACGAATTCTGGAGAGGGAAGTGAATAGAGCAAGCTTATGTGAGCTTTCTTGGTATTAGATCCATGGTGGTCACCGAGTATCAATGCCGGGATGAGCTTCTATTGGATGCGGACACGATCCGAAGCGTAAGAAGCTAAGTGTCGCCCAAAAATTAGGTGAAGTTGAGCTTGTGGAGATAGAATCTACCAGTCCGTGACAATAACAGCTAATATGGTCTGTGATGCTCCAATCCTTCAAACTCCGATTGAAAGATTTACATCAAGGCAATTTCATCAGATATGAACTGAATGGTCGAAAGCAGCCCTCAATCCATTGACCGTGGTAAAAGTGATACACCAAGTGTCTGATATCCAGTGACATCTTATCGGCACAGCACGGGCTTAGTGGAAGGGCAGTCACTCTGTGAGGATTCATGATCAAAATGTGACGCCAGGACAGCCAAATTCCGACCGATGCAATGTATATACAGAACGGGACTCGTATTTCATACTGCAACTCAAGGAACTTGTATCCACGCCCGCCTCATTGCACGCCAAGCCAGTACTCTCGCTGAGTCTGACGGAAACGAACGACAAAAAGATCTTATTTGACAATGGAGTACTTGCATCGATAACAGGAGATGCCTAGATCACTGTATCTATGCAAACCTCTAGTTAAAACTGCTTTTCGTATGAGTCACGAACCGACAACAACCGTGAGGTCATCCGCTCATATCTTGGCCTTCCTTGCAGACCCACGCTGCAATCGGAAAATGGCCGAAAATCTCCGAAAATCCGATCATGGAGATCGCCTGCGTGCGAGGCCGAGGTGCCGACGACCCACGTGTCCACTTTGTCGCACGAATTTTGCCTCCCTGCTTCGCCCACATTTTTACATTCACGTTCCGCCTCTCATTGAGGCCTGAGCCTCTGGGTCGTCTATGGCCGTGGTTATGATTGTTCTACGTAATGTCTATCTGTATCCCCCCATGTTTTCGCTTGACTAACCGGTTTTTCCAAAGGTTCAATGAAGATATCATGTAGAGAGTTTTGACCGTAGTCATGCGGCTGGTTAGCAGTCATTATCTCAATATTTCCTTTCTAGTTTGGCCGAGGTCTTTGTGATCTCTCCCACGACGCTTTTTCCAATTCACGATCGTGGCATTATTGGCCCTGAACACTTTACACTCAGTTCTGCCATTGCCAGGATTGCATCACTGATTCGTTGATTGTATCAGAGCCAGGTCTTGGTGTTGGACTCAAAGACTTGGTTGATGTCAAGAATTGAGAAATTACCAGACAATACGCTATCTCCTGGTGCATAATTCAAAGTGCCACGACTCAGCACGGTCATGTATCAAGCCGATGGTGTGGAGTGGTCGATCCGAGTTGAAGTTGAATATTTGTTTAACGGAGGAGTTATGATGTGGATCTGTGATGGGAAGTTCCACAGTTCTTCATTGGCCGAGTAAAGGGAGTCTGAGACCACGGCAGATGGCGCTCGTCGGTTGTTGGTGTTTGTTTCAGTCTGGCTTGCCGAGCTGGTTCATATGTGATCATAGTTTGATACCCCATCCAGGATTTGCGCATTGTGATGTAGAGAGTAAAATACAATCTCGTCGATATCATTCAGCTACTTGCTATACAAGAACCGCACTGACCTCAAATACAGTATATAGAAACAATATGAATTCAATTCATCTTGTGCAACGGGCCTGATCACTTCAAACCATCTTGGAGAACTTCACAATATGTCCTTGTTTGCCCGAACGGGTGAATTTACCTTGGAATGCCCACTGGACACAGCTGGTAAGACTAGCCAGGAAGAAAAGGTGAAACACGACATGGCGCACGTTGATAAAGCTCCCATCGCCACGGAGCTGTACCTCTCCTTCTTGCCCTGCATAGATATCATACCCGATGGTTTTCTTGAGCAGACGGATCGTGTCGCATTCGACGTGCTCTTTGTGCTGTACAAACAAGTCAGCATCGAGATGAGAAGGAAGAAAATGCGACTCACCCAGTCGGTGCCATCCCTGCCCGCCCAACGTGCAGTATGTTTCGGATGGACTAGGCGATGAATAAGCCTAGATGATGAAGGTAGGACCAAGAAAGGCATACTTATCATGTAATTGAACTTGGGATTCTTGCTCACAAGTCCGGCGAGAAGGTTCTTCACGAATATCGCGCGGTTCTGGTCCACAACTCAGCTTGAGCAACGTAGAGTCGAAACAGAACGGACCTTCTTCTCATCCTTGATATCAGAGATCAAGCTCATCACCGCTTTAATGACAGCTTTGACGACTTGCTGTACGAGTTGCTTTGCAACCATAAAAGCCATCTGGATGAAACGTGGAGCGAGTTCGACCTTGGAGGTATCGCGCTCTTCAAGCGAAAAACCCTGGTCATAGCGAGGCGAAAGCTCCACTTCGTATCTCGGCTCCGAACTCTCTTCATATTCCAAATCCCGACGATATGAATAATCCAGATCCAAAGCCAAAATTGTAGAGATAGCAGCGAGAAATGTGAGGACTGCGAGGAACTTCATGTCGAGGATTGAGGGGTATCAGCTAATAGTCCTGCTAGAGACAGACAACAAGGAGCACCGAGTCCAGGCACCGGCCTTTTATCCAGCCGCTTAATGGCGCCAAGTTGAGCCGATCACCATGTGTCAGACGCGAAAATCAAATTAGCGGACGACCCGGTACCTGCCGGTACCTTAGTTATCGTGTGGCTGTGGTGGCCCAGGCAATTTCGACGATGACAACAACTCTTCTTTCGGCCTCAAGCTCCATACATAATTGGCACTTTGAGCGGTAACCATTGGCAGAGTACTGATGACGTAGAGAACAAAGATCAAACGAGAGGACCAAATCCGTCACCGCCAAGTCCGCCGAGGCCCTTGACAATACGCCAAAGGCTTGGTCGTGTTTCGGGACAATTTGTCCGGACAAAAATCAAGCATGCGCATTTGGGGGCCGTAAATTTTCTTTTTTGGACAGCTAGTAAGCTCAAAATCTTTCGCGCGCCGCCGGAAGGCCCAGATTTGGGCTTTCTGTGCTGATTTGTCCGGATTTAGATCAAGATGGCTCCGTTTGAGGTCTGACTTATACCTTTGGCTACTCCTTCATTATCACTGCCAACTCCCTTCCCATCTCCTCTCCTTTCGTTCCTACTAACCCACCTCAGTACCCAAAGATTCGGGCTTGGGGAAACGTAGAGAATTGGGGGAGACGACTGTGAGACGGGTGTGTTAGAGGATGGATAGTTGTGTGGAGGTAAAAAGGATGGAAGGGCATACAGGTCTAACACAATATTCAATGTCCAGCAGAGTCTAAAACACTGATTCCAGTCTTGGTGGTCTTGCTGCAATTCCGTGGATAAATCATGAATACATAATGAACTACTATATAAAGTGAAAGTGGATATGATAAAGGTAAAGAATGGACATCATGCCCTTGTTGATGCGACTCTTCACGGTGAAGGCAGGCTCTCAGTTGTACAGGTGAGGTATTCTGACGGGTACCAATCAGCGGAGCTGGCTGATCGGAACACCAAAGTGTGTTGACAAAAATTCACGGATTGTTTTGAAGCTTCACCGTACTCCTTGTATCACCATCTCTATATGAGCGAGTCAAGGATGATTCAGAAGGACCTGAAATATCCCGGAAAGTCCGATCGAGTTTCAGGATAACATACTGAGTCAGGCTCTGCGACATTATGCTCAAGTCTGATGGCCGGAGTGACTTGAATTCGCGCAAACCATCATGATCTAGGAACTCAGTATGTAGTAAGAAGCCTCACTACTCGTAGCTCCGTGTCAGAACGGATTGCTTACTGTTCAGTTGGTAATTGAAATGATCGATGTAACAGCGACCCGAGCTCGCTAATCCGGGCTCCAGTACTATATAAACAGTAGGAAAGCGTGCTTTGAATCCAACTCAAACAATGTTTGGAGTCAAGTGTCTCTGCTTCCTCGCTGGTTTCTTGCCTGCTGTACTCTCCACGACTCTCCCTCCAACTTTCACCAAGCTGTACAATGGCGCCGTCCTCCTTGATATACCTGCTAATCCGATAGTGGCTGGTCCCTTTGGAATGCGCACTTTGATCAAGATTGAAGGGTATGTATCAGCTTCCTACAACTGGCACTCATTCGTAGAGGCTTTCTAGGGGAAATCTAACCGACTTAATAACTGGAGATGTTGTTGCAACCATTATCCCGGGGCTCGGTGGAGAGACCGGTGTGATCGCGTCAAACAATGTATTTTATGCCAGTGTGCAGGCGGGATTCCAATGGGTCGATGACAGGAAGTTTGCCTGGGCTGAATTGCACGGAGTCGGGTACGTACTCTTGGTACCTAATCATATTAATTTGCGGAGGCTCACTGGGGTGTCTGTAGTGAATTGACTGGTGGAAATGGTCACATGTGAGATATTCCGTTGGTGGGGACGTACGCTGATTTCAGCAGACGCTTCGAAACTGATTCTCCGGCTCGCACCAAGTTGAATGGGCTGTTCACAATATACACTATCAACATAACTACGGTTCCGGCGACACTCGCAATCTATGGTCTGGTACGTGGCTTATTTGCTGCATTTTTCATGCTCCTTCCTGACAGTATTACTATCTTTTACTGGGATCCTGGCCACCTAAGGGTTTTGGCCTCCCAATGGGCAAATAAATAGTCTGAGTACTTTCGGGTGGAATCCAAATTGAAGGCATACATATTACCGTCAAATCGCGCCCCTTCCTGTGAATTTTCATGCCGTTTTGATGGCGTGATGAATATTTCCCGCTGGGGAGACCCAAATGGGGCTTGACAGGGTACCTGGCCGGGTGCCCGAAATGGGTGTTCAACGAGCGTGTTCGCCCTGCCGCTACCCTAGTTCTCAAGGTACATATCAAATGCATATTTTGTATTATATAAGAGCTTTATTTCATGAGAAAATACAGGGATGTAAAGAGCCAATTTCATGGAGACAAAGCCAATTTCAGGGTTGACGTGCAAAGCATGCAGCAGGGCCATGTCGAGAAGGGATATAATGATCATTTCAGGTCTGATTGGACGAATAAACACCAGAAGAACATACCTAGGCAGACCATTCCATCTCTGAGCAACTTCAATGGTCAAAACAAATTTGGCCTTTGTCGGCTCAAAAATTCGGCAGTTTGACCTCTTTGGAGGCGGTGACGGAATGGCATGGTCAGGAAAATCATAAAATGGCCTGGAAATATGAGATATCAATATATAGAGCAATTTCACCCAGCAGTTTGACAGCAGTTGTTCAGATTTTCGAAATTCCAGGGGTGGCCATTATGTGCCGACTCCAGCATAGGCAGACTTCTTGTGGACGGAAGAGAGAGAAAATGAGGGACCATATCGGCAGGCAAAACGGTTGTAAATGCTGAGTAGCATTCTAGGTGTGGTGCAGACGCAGTTTGGAGGGATTTGGTGGAGAACTAAGGGAGAGCGAGGCGCATTGAGCGGCCATGATGTGACACGGAACAAGAATGTCACGCCGTGACGCGAAAACGCCGATGGCAACAGCCGTAGCTCACGAACAAATGATGACACATCCATCAAAAGTGGCCCGAACCGAGCTATGAGCCTGTTCTACGCCCTAAAACCCTCACAAATGTAAATCAATATGATACAGGGACTGTAGAAGTAAATGGCCAGCTTCCTAGGGGTGGCCAGGTAGCTAGTCAGGGGTAGTATAGGACGGGTGAAGAGCAAATGTCACTGCATGTTTCCACCTATGTAGCCCAGATATTCCCACATATTAGAAAGGACGTGTGACCCAAATGATCGATCTAGTTAGGCACTCTTTCTTTAAATAATCGACTCATGCATAAAGATGGTTAAATATGAGAGACTTCAAATAGTATAGCTCACCGTGTGCGCGTGATCCTCGGGTATCGGGCAAGCTCAATCCCGTCACGATCAGCACCGCTCATCATCGCCCGACGTCTGATGTCGGTTGATCCCGCTCCCTTCCCGCCCCTCTCTCCCGCCCCCCCCCGCTCAGTGTCCCGCCCCCGACTTTTTTTTTTCTCAAAATGGAAATTTTTGCAGAACGTCGTATAATTGGTGCTACTACATGGGAAAAATAGTAACAAGGCAGATTGCATAATCATCCAAAAAAGCCCTGGTTAAGGTTTCAGTTGTCATCGGCGTCGCTAGCGACGGTCTCTGGACTGAGGAATGATGGCGCCTTCGGCTTCTCAACGCCAGTGCGCCGCTTTTTTCCTGCCGGCCTGCCACTGTCACCGTCATCGTCACCAGCACCGTCAGCTGCTTTTCTCTTCTTCGTATGTTGCTGCCCGCTATCGGAACGTCTCTTTCGCGGTTTAGGGTCGCTCTTGAGCAGTGCGGAGTTGTTCCCGATTAACCTTGGTCCAATAGCAAGACCCGCATTGAAGTGCTTCCAAGAGCGCTCGGATATCACCCGCACGGGTCAATGTAGACGGGGCGCGGAACGGGACGCCATGGGGCCAGCCGACGAGATGAACCTTTTGCGCGACGACAAGGTCACGGTCATAATGGGTATAGCTCATAGAGATGTCCCGGGAATGGGTAATATAACCTAAGGTGAAATTTAATTGCGAGAAGAACAAAATAAACAAGAAATACATACGAAGATTGCTGAGGATGATAGCAGCACATTCTGCCTTTCTATCTGCAACATTGTGGAGGCTACTACCAAGAGGACCTAGTGAAATATAAGAGAAATATTTTCAAGGAAACGGCAACCTACCTAGAGCAGCTGCAGTCCAGGTTTCGAAGGTTCGCATGAGATCCCACATGGTAACATTCAGCTTCTCTTTAACAAAATCTGTCGCATTTCCGGTGGCCCACCAGCCAGGAGTTGCAGTGCAGTCAACGGCAGCCCTTGTGACAAAGCCAAAGGAGATCGCTCCAGTGCGTTGATGGAGATTGAAGGACTGAAATATTCAGTCAAATGATAAAGCGACAAAGAACAAAAGGGTTACATACCTCGTCAGCCATCCTGCGCATAAATGCAGTGATATCTTTTGCCTCAGATGCGTGTGAGACCCGAGCACCTTGGGCTTTCAAGAGTCGCTTTTCGGCAAGGAGCTCTTTCACCTTTGCGGCCTCGGTGGTTGATACATCTTTCATCGTCTCGTCTGCTGCCACTGCAGCCTGAATCTCCTTCAGCTTGAGCTTCTCGCCTGGCGCTCGGTCTATCGCAGAATGTCAGCAAATAATAATTGGATAATGTATTGAAAGAAGACAGACCTTCGTTTAATTCTGCCGATTTCAGACTGACCAAGGCATTGTGCAGATTAACCTTTCGCTTTTGCTTGAGCGCAGTGCCCAAAAGATCGTGACAATGTGCAACAGTGACTCCTTCTTCTTGTGCAATCAGCTCCAGCTTTTCCTCCTGTTCCTTGACAAAATCCAGCAGTCGCGCATGGAGTTTGGCGCGTTGTTCTTGGGCTACTGCACGACCAACAGCCATGCTTTGTTTCTGGGCGTCTGAAATGGTCTTCTTGACGCGTTCTTTGACAGGTTGGACAGGAAGCTCAGGGTGTCGCTGAGCATGAGTAACAGGGACAGGACGGCCCAGAGTATCTGGCACCTGGGATTGAGCTTGAGACATCTTTATGGCAGAGTCAAGGCAGAGTAAGAGCAAACGACAGGTGCACGTGCCGGAGCAAATAGAAACAATCAGTGCTTCACGTCTCAAACAGGAGCCAGCTGCCCCAGCTCTCAACGCTTCCACCACAGAGTCATTGAGGTTCCCTATCCAATCGCACTTGGGCAAAGCTGTCGGGACTCCCAGCACAGGAAATCGGCAGATGCGAAAGAGCATTTGGAGACGCCCTCGATTGGGGTTGGCAAAACCAAACCTCTAATGGCCCAGGCTTCGACGACTGCAGCACCTCCATTAATATCATGATTTCTCTCTGGCTGTCAAGGTGAAAGCAATTTGCGAACTCCAACCAAGTCTGGATTCCTGGTCAGATCAGAAGCTCCGATTTCGGTCAACTCTAGCAGCCTCAATAATTTCAACAATCTACGAAGGTCCTCGACATTACCTTCAATACCTCAAGGTGGCCAATGGCCGCCTTCGACTTTGAATTTGGATTCTTTCATGGGAATTTCCCCTGGACTGCAGTCGCTCTTGATGATGCCTAGTGTTCACACTGAGGTTAGAGAGTTATTACTTGCCGGATTTCAACATGATTACTGACGGTCAACTCTCACATTGTTCTAGTATTCTAGCTACAGTGACGATGATGAATGTCCTCCGACCGAAGTCATTAATCCATATCCGCCGGTGGCCTTCAGTCCATGTCCAAGTCTCACCTATTCGCCGTCATCGAGTGATTCGTCTTCGGGTGGAGATCGAACAATACAAATGTCGAGCTTCTCGGATGATGGAATGTTCGGTGTCAACATGGGTGCTCCTGTCAAATCGGAAACCTGGTAGGAATCACCTCACAGCGCTCAAACGCTGAAGAAACATTGTTCCAACAGTCTATATCGCCAATTCAGTGGACCGGTCAAGGCCTCCGGCGCAATTCCCTTCAGGCACAATCCTCGGATGATCTCATGGTCGCAAGACACGCAGATACAGAGGTTTGATATTGGCCAAGAATACCTGGCGTCCAAGTATTCAGTGGGAATCGACCACGGCAGCGGTGGCATATGGAACACCGAATCCTTTTGGGGTTAGCGTTTCTTTCACGAATTCTGTTAATGTTATTTCTTACTCCAGTTACGGTTCATTTTACAGCCAGCGACACTCATGCAGTTTTCTCAACGTATATGCGGCTCCCTTGTTCACAGACCAGGATACGCCTTCCTTCGTGTCCAGCTGTGCACCCTGTACCAATATCCACATGTAACGTGGTGTTCACTGACTAGCATTTCACGAATAGAGTTGTGGTTTGGGGTCAATAACTTGTTGTATCATACATAGATACTTTATTTCTGAGCAATTTACTTTCTTTACTCATTGAAGAACTCGAGTGGCTTGTCTTCTGTCTGAATAGCGAGCGACCCAGGTCTGAGGATGACCATCAGCATCCTAATGATTTTGACTCAATATAAATCCAGCAACAGTGCTCAAACATTTACCTTTCATCGGTGAAGAGAGAGTGGAAAGTGACGTCTTCAGTGCCATAGACGGAAATCAGCGGCGGTGGAGCGACAAAACGGGCGCTACTGACTCAATTTGGGGGATCGTGGATTCTAGGACGAGTCTGGAAGATGCTCGACTCTTAGAGAATAAGACATACCTGACATGGATGAAGCCTTCGCCGACAGTGTCATCGACGGCAGGGAGATGAATCTTGCCTAGAATCATACCTGACATGGATGAAGCTTTTGCCGACAGTGTCATCGATGGCAGGGAGACGAATCTTGCCTAGAATTAGGTTGGCAGGACTTGACGATCTCAGCCTTGATTTTTGGTAGGGCTTGGTTGAATGCGGCAATGGCATTCTCAGTTGGGGCATGAGGTTGGTTAAAGTTGAGTTGTTTGCCTGAAGCTAGTAGGAAAAGTAAGCAATCATCGAATGAAGGGAGGAATGAAGGTACCCATCGTGGTTGTTGGATTAATTGAAAGCTCTTGTCAGCTAGATATAGAAATTCAGCCTCCGATATCAATCTTGTCGCGCCTGACTGACATCGACAGATCACGCTTGGGCGTGTTTTTATGCCGAAATTATTTCACCCTTGCTTGCTCGCTTGGACCAGAGATGTCACCGTGTCACAATGTCACAGTCACATCAACCATGCCTGCTGGTCCTATTCAAAATCATAGTAGAGGCAACCGCAGTACAACAGCAGCATCAAAATATCGAGCTGGTGGTTCGACTGGACGACTAGGACGACTGACAGGCAGCATCAAAACGTTGACACGTGCCCAAGTCATTACTGCCAAGGTCCAGGATGGTTTTCATGTCCGTCAACCTAATTCGAGCACAGACCAATCGACAGCCAAACAACATTACGAGGATGGAGATGGAGATACCTGGATGGAAGCAGCTATTCTGGACGGGGAGGTGGCTTTGCCTATCAGCCATGAAGGAGGAGAATGGGAAGACATCAACGACTTGTGGTCGAAGGTGACCCAAGACAGGAAAAAGAAAAGGTCGGCTCATATCTTCAGGAGCACCACCATTGATTACTGAATTTTTGTAGGACTTATCAGGAGCATCGAACACGTCGTAACCGGACCCAATATCGTGTCCTTCAATTTGCACCTCAAATGCAATCACTCGTCAATGCATATATGTCGTGGTCAGCAAAAGAAGAGTCTGGAGAGGAAATAAAAGCTCATCATGCTGTGAAGGTGGTCGATACATTCAGTACATCAATGTTTCTTTCTTGCTATCGGAAATATTGACTGGCTGTACAGATTCATATACCAGTTCTGTCACCGAGGTTTCATCTGACGAGTACCTCGCCACAGCCATGGTTCGACAAGGCCTTTTCCCCTGCTCCCCTGTCAAGATAAAGGTGGTCATTTCAACAGCGACACTGGAGCTTTATCGCTCTCTTTTTGTTCGCTGTCCTCGTCTGACAATACAACCTTTTGTCAAGACATTATGCGATCTCCACGGCACCCCTTTCCAACCGTACCTTGCCGCCCAATTCTCAATCGCATATGACCTATATCTTGATGTTCTTCGTCTCGTCAGAAAGAGGGTTGCAATTTCTCTCGACCGCAATGGTGCAGATTGGCGGCTAGCCAATGCGTGTCCTTGCTGCCTCTACGAGCTGGAGAACGAACCCCAACTCGAATACAGCATGTTTTTCACCATGGACGGCAATGATTCCCTCAAGCGCGTGCATCGTCGTGAGCGGATTGTCGACGAGCTCGGAGACCGGTTAGGAAGGACAAAAGAGCGGTTTGATGAACGAGAGGGGGGCGGAGACTATTTTCTGCCGCGAAAGGAGGTCGATGGATGGGATATCCATCTGGACCCGGAGAAACCAGTCGACAATGAGGCTCAGGGTTGCGATCAATGGCACAATTCAAAAGAAAGCAACACAAGACCCATGTGGCGCATCTACGACGAGACAGGTATCTTCCTGTCATTATGTCGCCATGGCTTCGTTCTCGTCATTGCGGACATGGTTCAAAGCGGAGAGCTTATGAAATACGCCATTGCCACTCTCAATCATTTCTTTGGAATCCTGCCCCCCAAGATGGGCGGTGGTTACGACGTTGGCTGTACGTTCGAGGTCACCCTCCGTAACAGTCGTCTTGGTTCTAGAGCTTCCGAAGAGCTCTACACGTCGCTTGTTGGGCTCTTCCATGGTTATGCA
This sequence comes from Mycena floridula, assembly GCA_029320655.1. Lineage (NCBI taxonomy): Eukaryota > Fungi > Basidiomycota > Agaricomycetes > Agaricales > Mycenaceae > Mycena > Mycena floridula. The sequence continues at coordinate 331,261 of JARIHS010000058.1, forward strand.
CATAATCGGCTGTGCCAGCTTTTGAAGCTGGTTTTGTATCTCTCAGGCGTGGGTCTCGAGGACTTTGAGACCTGCGAACGGTTCTTTTCTCTATCCAATGCTCTTGCCAGCGTGACTCGCCATGCCTCAATATTCCATCGTCGCCAAGCCATTGTCGAATATTCTCGTCATCACGACTCCTTCCACACCTACGCAAATCTATCCACTTTCCTTGTCAAAAACTATGAGCAAGCCCTTGCTATTCTCGAGACCGAACCAGCATTCACCCAGTCCATGACTGAAGCAGGGATTTCAGCGCCGGAGGTCTTTGAAGATTGGTTGCAGGAAGAGCTGGTATATCTGAAGAGTCGAGTCAAGTCAGAGGTGCCGGAGCAAGAGAAGCTTGAAATAGAATACTATTTGCTCTTGGTAAAGTTCAAGGAAACCCGGTGAGTGCCTGTCTATTGTTTATTCTTGATCTGACTCCTTGGTAGCGAGGCTTTAGAGGCCATACAACAGGTCTGGCTAAAGAATGACAATGCAGAGACGCTGGCAAACCCCGAACGCGACAAGACGGCAACCATCGAAACCAAACACCGTCAAGCAAGAGAACGTCATACAGCCCAGCGCGAGGAGGTTCTGGCAATGGAACTGCGCCTCCAGATTTCACCAGACGCTCGTTGGAAAGTCGGAGATGCTAATTGGGTGCTGAATGCTGAGCGGGCATCAATGCAGAAGTATCAGAAATGTCTGGACAGACTGGAAGGTCTAGTTGTCGAGAGAATCATAGAGCTAGGAAAGACAAACCAAGCCCAGACAGGTGAGCCGTCACTTCTTCATCAAGATGTCTTATTCATTGTTTATAGGTTATAATATGCGCAAACATATAGGGCAAGCTGTGAAGAAACGATCCCAGGCTATACGGACAGCTCTCGAGAATTACAATGCCGCCGCCGCTAAGCTCAGTCCTCCCCGACCCTCCCTCGAATGGGACACTATCATTGAATGTGCCTTTCTATCCGAATTCGAGCTACTGCGAGATGCAAGGCACGATATACGTGACAGACCATGGGCTAAACCGGCAGGCCGGGCTCTCCAACAGCAGCATTTTAAGATACTGCGCGCTCGCGAGGAGATTGTACGGTGCAATGTCGAGATCTCGCGACTGTGGACTCATATGCTTGATGAGAAAGCATATCTGGAACGTCGTGAAAGCGAGGTCACAGCAACAGACCCGGCGCTGGCTTACCAAATCCACCAGTACCGTCAAGAGCGCGGTCGCTGTGACGCCACACATGTCAAGCGCTTGACTGCTTTGGCAAAGTTACCTGGATTCACAGGTTCTCTAACTGCAGGAAAGCGTCAGGAAAGACGTCGGGAACCGCCGCCGCCAGCTGCCGAGCCAGTCATTGAGGATGACGGACTCATGGATGCCGATGCCTCAGGCGATGACGACGACGGGATGACAGATGCTGATGCAAGCGGCGATGACGATGATGAGGTGCTTGTTTTTGACTGGTTCGCTGATCTCATGCAGGTGTCCATGGACTAAATTTTTGCAATTGTGCTTTATGTTATTTTTCCCATGTAGTAGCACCAATTGCACGACGTTCTGCAAAAATTTCCATTTTGAGAAAAAAAAAAGTCGGGGGCGGGACGATGAGCGGGGGGGCGGGAGAGAGGGGCGGGAAGGGAGCGGGATCAACCGACATCAGACGTCGGGCGACGATGAGCGGTGCTGATCGTGATGGCATTGAGCTTGCCCGATACCCGAGGATCACGCGCACACGGTGAGCTACACTATTTGAAGTCTCTCATATTTAACCATCTTTATGCATGAGTCGATTATCTGAAGAAAGAGAGCCTAACTAGATCGATCATTTGGGTCACACGTCCTTTCTAATATGTGGGAATATCTGGGCTACATAGGTGCATGTTTCTCGGTTATCTGATGCCATGTACTTAATTGAACCATGTTGTTTGATACAAAATGAATTATCCCCGTGGAATTGTTTCATATGTCCCGTCTTCGAGTTTATATCGGGTACTCGGGCCTAGGATGGGCGCCAGTCCATCGCCAAGCATCAAGGTTGATGTCTATGTCAATATATGCTTTGAAACACCGTACGAGTCGACGACATCGAGCGTCAGGGCTTTCCGAGTGTGACAGCCGATTATCTCAGCAACCGCTCATTTTCGGGACTTGGACCTCAGAATTTCGAACCAGAAGGGTCCAAATACGCATTTTTCGACCCCCGGTCTTTTTTTTTGATTTCCAGGAGCCCCTTGCACATGTCGTGTGGTCTACTGAATAGACTGATCCTTTGTTTGTTTCAGAATACCATCGCTTGTTTAGGTAGGCTGATCCGACCAGTCAGGGTAATTGTTCGACCGATCATGCTTGTTTTTTGGTTGTTCAGGTACTTAAGCTAATCTGACCGGTCTGGATAATTGGTCGATCCCCAAGTTGACCCAAAAGTGAGGATGAAAAGCACTGAGATGTAACTGGGTGTGGGGGCACTGGGCTACATGCGAGTCTGGCTTCGAGCAACTTTGATTCAGCGAAAAATCTGTGGGAACATTACCGGATCAAGACGGGGCCAGATAACGATTTGATCCGTGTCTCGTGACCACTCTGTCCTTGTCCTCGACCAGGTCGCTCTTTCGTACCTTCACTTTCCTTGTCTGCCGCTACAGAGATGACAATCTTTCCATATAATTGCTTTACAATCATGTTTCTACGAAAGCTTCCCGTCCTCCTCTTCTACTCCCTTCATCCTGGTCCCTAGACCGCCAGAAATTCAGGCTGAATAGTAAGTACATCCCGAAACGGACGCCAGAATGTAATTCTCGCTATGATTTGTATGCTCTGTAAAAGATCTGGTTCCCAATGTCTGTATCGATTCTTTGCCAACCAAAATTTCTACGTTTAACACCCTGTTTTCAGCACGATAAACCGGGAGCCCGATACTTTTCTCGGTCATCAACCAAGCGATTCAGGTTGCTGCTGCAAAACCATACTGTTTGTACGCAGCCGTCGAATATGGCGATAATCGCAAAGTCTATTCGAGCCGACCAAGGATGAACCTGTCTCCCAGCGTCACGAGCCTTTGCGAGGCTCCACCCCAACAATCATCCATGAACGCAGCGGAAGCTCGTTTGTCGTTATGACCCGAGGATAAGCAGAGACGCAAGGGATGCAAAGCAATCGCTATGGTGAAGGAGACGCAAAGATAGGCCCTTGCTCTCGGACGCGTCTTTTTTTGACCGATTTAAATTTCCTTTCAGCACGTTCTTTCGATGATGGATTAGCATTCGAGCCGATGAAGGATGAATCTCAGGTCTCCTGCCGTCACCCTTCATCGTGCTTCAGGCCAACAATTGCCGCATGACCGCAGCTCAAACATCAGCAGCAGCTGGTCGTTCGTAACGAGGATAAGCGAAGCGAAAGAGATGCAAAGCAAGCCCTGAAAAAGTAAGCCCATGCTCTGCAAAACATGTTTTTTCGACTAACCTCTTTTTAGCACAGCATTTTGATGATTCGGACCGCCATCCTGTTCAGGAACAGGATAGCGCGGAGGCTATGGAATCCGAGAGAGCGTAGAAGGAAGAGAGGTGAAAGAGAAGTTGAACAGCCTGATTGACGGAGGGACGAGAATAGAGCTGGACGTGACCATGGGCGCCTCTTGTCGAAACAACGAAGCATTTGGCGACCCTCTTCCTCCAATCCCGCCTTTCGCTCCCTTTCCGAGCTCGCACTTGACGCAAACTTGACGAGACGAATATAACCTCCGGTCATCGACAGCCTTTTCTTCCGCTTACAATGATTATCGACAACACCCTCCAAATCAACCGAGAGATGCTTCAAACTTGGTCATCGAACGAAGCTCTCTCTATCTCTTCAGCACTGACGACGTCATGGCAGGATACGTGGAGAGGAGCAGCGAGCTGACGCAGAGACAAAGGGAACCGGCATAGTACAGTACGTTCTGGTCCGATGGAGCTCCGGTTCATTGAGGAGAATTGGGACATCATGTACGTTTTATTGCCCTTTTTTCTTTGCCTTTCATGATCCTTATTGTTTTTCAGTGCAGCGATGGATATGGGAAGACCTTCGTCCGCACCCAAGATGCCATGGCCTCGTCCCCTTCCATGACTGCTCCAGGCTGGAGAGGACCTCCTCTGAGACGATGGGAGGTGAGGACGTGATGCGTGGCGCAGGGTGAATCGGAGGATGACAAGTTTAAGATACGAATGGGTGGTGATGCCAAGTGAGTCATCACAAGATGAGGCGTTCACACCAGTGAACAAATGTTCTTCATTATACCCTCTTCTTTGCGATATCTTCGCTTTTTCATGGAATTATTTGTGTTTTGTAGTTTCTTTCATTCCATGACTTATTCGTTGCCTTGTGTGATTTTGTGTTCCCTTTGTTTGGACTGTCGATGTTCTCCGTATCATTTCTTTGTCCTTTTGCTTTTGTGCTTTCTCGTTTTCGTTGGACACATTTCGGTTCATGTTTCCTTCTATCTATTTCGTCTTTTCTCTCTTTGGTCCTCTTATACAACCTCTCATGTCTGATGTTCCATTTGCGAGCGAGCTCAGATCAAGCTCGATGAAGATGCTGTTGCCTTCAATGCCGCCGCTACCATAAACGTCGACCCAATTCAGGTCGACGCAATCGACGATGCTATGAAAGGTAAGCTTTCCAATCTTTTCAATGATTACTTTTGCTGACGATTCCTCGATTGGCGGCGGAAAGCCGCTGACCTCCTCTGAGATGAGGGGTTACAAGAAGTGATGCTTCCGAGAGGACGCGGAGGCAGGGAGGTGAAGGGTGGGTAGAATGGGCGGGATGTGGGAGGTGATGGGGTCGACGAGGAGCTAGGGTGAGGCGTGGGTGGGATGATTTTGGATGCGAGGGAGAGGATGCGGATGCGCGGGATGTGGTAGGCGATCGAAGTTTGCGGGTGAGCAACAGAGGAAGATAATAGCATAAAACACAAATATATATTCAGAGAGCAGACATTTGAATATAAATACTTGAATTCAGATATTGGAATGGGCAGAGAGAAAAGTGTCATCAGATGAAGTCGAGCCATTCTCTGATTCATCATCAGAGCCAATCTTCGACTGCTTTGCAGTCGACACCTCTCCGCCTGATGAGTACTTGTCTGATTCTGAATATCCTTCTTCAAATGTAATCTATCCGGTGAAAGACAAGACGACTCACTGGGTTCCAAAACTGGTTCAAGCAGCGGATATCCTAGATACTCAGCTATCTCTGTGCTCTCTGGGTTGAACCCACATGCCTTGTGAATATCCCAGAGGATAGGATATATCTGCTGGGGTATGTGATATACATACATCAAGATTGAGGTATACAAGTTGATGTTGAATGTATTCTCAATGTCAGTTGTTGGTATGACGGTTTGACCCTCCGGATCAGTTGACCACCAAGTATCACTAGACGGAGTGGGGTCAAACCAGAGATATAGCAGAGTGCATTGCAGAAGTCTCTCTGCTGCATTGTCAGACTGTCCACTCATTTGTGGAGCTGCAGTGCAGGATATTCCAATGTGCCATGGAATCTCTGGAATTGGTGCCTAAATCATTATGGTCCTTATAAAAACATTTCGATGACTGACTTGTTTGCACCTCCATATCATTTATATTCATTTGCTTGGTGAGGTGATGCACCTGGCTTGCCCATATATTGAATATTGGAATGCTAGATGCTTGACTGGGTTCAGAGGCAGTGGATTGCACTTCAATAAAAAAATTCTGATAAAAGTTCAAGTTATTGAGGTCTGATGTTGGAATGGTGCATCTGAAATGTCATAAAAATCAAGGTAAAATGGTAGAATATGGACCAAGTACTCACCGGATGGACATATCTGGCATAGGTTCACACAGGATATGACTTCGGTTAGGATACCGAGTATCAAGCTTGTAGATATATGGTCCAGGCACATACAATGTTGTGGTGCCCTCCTGGTGCTTCATGGAAGCATTGAAGTTGTTTATGGTGTGCCAAGAGCTGTGGAAGCCACAGATCACTGCAAGTAGATCATAGTATTCCTCCAGTAAAGACTTGGACAATGAATTGGGGTTGAATCTGGAAAACAGGTGCTGTATATCTTGGCCAGCTTGATAAGAGGCCAGCTTGTATAACCTCTGGTCAGGGTTTGGTGAGAAGGTATCAACCACCAACTGGCCAGCATGATCAACATTGTAAAGAGACAGATATAAGACCTGAAGGAGATTAGATCTCCACTGATGTCTCCAGAACAACATCACTGACCTGGGGTCTTAGACTCTCTGTGCGTAAAGCATCGACCGCTGACTGCATGTTTGTCAGTGGCCGCAGTGATGACATGTAAAATGAGAAGTATTCACATTGAATTGATCCGACTGTCATCCTCTCAGTGGTCTAGTCAATTTATGAGCAATTTATCACTTACCAGGTTACTGTACCAGGTGACAAAGGATGGTCCCAACAATGTAAGGTGATAGTCTCGGGCAATCATTTGGTGCCCACTGTGGAATATGAGAGCAGTGAAATGTCTTGAATCACAGACACCATATAGCTGAAGAATATTTGGATGTCTGTACAGGCATCAGTTCATGTCCAGGGTTTGCACAGATGCTCATGATATATGAACCTCACTGCAGAGAACACCTCCAGATCCCGTTTCCAGTCCTTTGATGCAAATCCCTCATATTTGCGAATAAGCATGGGCTGGCTGGAGTCCTTATAGATGTATCCATCATACGACCGAATCTGACCAATCTCTCGGGAGGTTCCATCAGATTGTAGCTCATGATGGGTGTCACCATATTTCAGCTCCCTTGTGAGAATGATGTCTCGAACTTTGATTTCAGCATACTGTTCAAAGAAAATGAATCAACCGAAATGCAAGGGTTCGACAAATGCTCACAGCTTTGTTGCCTGGAGCCTGATGCTGGTGGTATACTGTGGTGAGCTGGTTATTTGAAAAGATTGGGGCATTGATATTGTCTTCTGAAGCATTAGCACAATTTCAGGTAATCTCCAGATCTACAAACCAAGTCTTGCACCATGTAGACTTTGGATCAATGCTGCCATCTGGGCCCCACCATCATTGGCATTGAGTCCTTCTGCAATCGGGCCAGCAATGTGGCGGGTTTCTGGGACCTTGTTGCGGCGACGGAAATGTGTAAGCTTGAAGGGCATGGGGGGAAGAAGCAAGATTGAACGAGCCTCATGACCAGTCCTGATGCTGTGTTGTTCAACAGCTTTTTCACAGCGCTTATCCAAATATAGCATGACAGCTGTATGATGGACACAGCACGGCACAACACTGTGAAAATGTGTGTTTCTGGTATGATACAGCATTATCAGTACCACTCGTTCATGTTGTCTACTGAATAGATTGATCCTGTGCTTCTTTTAATCCATTTGTCCAGTTGGGCCGCTCCGACTGGTCTGGATAATTATTTGATGCCCCAATCTGCTGAAACATGACAAGCACCAGGATATAAATGGACCTTGAAGAATTCTGCATCGACGTGAGTCTGTCTTTGAACAAATTTGATTCTGCAAAAGGCCTGTGGGAACATCAACCGGATCTCGACGGGCGCAAAATAACGATCTGATCCGTGTCTCGTGATCACTCCGACCAGGTCGCTCTTTCGCGCCTCCATTTCTTTCTTTGCTATTACATTGATGCTGATCCTTCCATCTATAAAATTCAAAGCCAGCTATTGACACTGAAAAATGACTCATAGTTGATAACAGTGGCATGTCATTCCCGATTAGGGTTGTGATGATTGATCAACCGATTGTAATTTCAGCAAGGAGAAATGGAGGGGAGGAAGAGAAACGCTGAGAGGTCTGAAGGGGAATCCAATCCCACTCCCTCCTCCTGTGCCGAACTGGGGATCCCCGCCGATCCCGCCCCCGACGCCAATGTCGGCGTATACCCTCCTCCCGAACTCAACGACGCGCTCGGCGTATGTGATCCCGGAATTCGTCGAGGTAAGACTCCTCATAACTCGGCGGGTTCATGGACGATATTGCGTATATGACGCGCTTGGGTTGATGGCGAGCTTGCTGATTCTGGTGTCATAACGACGGTCGATGCACTGATATATTGCCCTCTTTCATATTCTTGACCATAGCGACGTCCACGTAAATGGTGGCAAACCCCAACGAAAAAGGAAATAGTACCATCGAGGGGATTGGTGCAAAAAGTCGAGATGACGAGATAATGTTGGGGTGAGAACAACGAAATCAGAGAGAAGAATGGAAACAAAGAACAAAGATAACCAGCCTGGTCAGCAAAATGACGTCTCTGGTAAGATGGGGACATACCTTGTGTTCGAGTTTCTTCTCTGTTCTCTCTTATAATGTGCTTCTCTTTTATAATATGCTTCTCTGCTTCATCTGCTTGATCTCCCGGTGACGCACAGCTGCAATTTGTGGACGAGCAGGAGACCTGCGACCGTCGAGCAATAGTGAGCGAGGGAGATCGTGACGCAACCGATAGGCAATTTTGTGCTCATCATGGTGAATAGTAAACAAGGCACGGTCATGGTGAATATAGCAAAAAGAAGGTCATTGGCATCAATTATATCTCTTCCTGATTTGGAAACTAAAATGTGGGACTGGAATTTGCATGGATGAGGTGTGTGGCATGAGTCATTTTCACCTGAGGAACTATAACAGACAGGTGCACTGTAAGCGCCATAATCCAGATGTGAAAGACCGCGCAAATCGGCGGGAAACTTTGAGGGAGAGACTCCCAGAAAAGCGTGCATTCATGGGTTACAGTGCTTTACAAGCCATTTATTTCCGAAATCTGCAAGCGATAAAAGCATAGCCTGGTATGACAGCACGGAATGACATTGAGATGGTGAATCTGGCTTTCATCAAGACAAGGACGAAAAAATCTGATTGCTGCCCTGTTGCCTGTACGGTCCAAGCCCACATCAGAGTCGAATTAAACGTTCAGAGGCCCACCACAAATGACTGTTGGTGAACTCCGTCGCGATGAATAGTGTGGGACTACGGCACGCTCGGCAGAGTACCGAAAATGAGACGGATTGATCCGTGTCTCGTGATCACGCCATTGCTGTCCTCCACTCATGGCGTTTTCATGGCTCTTTTTCACTTCACTCGCCAAACCAGGTCAGTTCGCCAATAAGCGATGATGATGTAATTACCTCTCTCTTCCTATCCCCCACGGAGCTCACCCACAGACGGCAGGACACAACCGAAATACGCCGGACCTAGCGTCCAGAGGCTCGAGACCATCTCTGAGGAAACCGAGCCCAGATAGATAGACAGATAAATTACATGGCATACGTCCCTAGTAGAAACACCGGAGTTCTGGAATTCTCCCAATGAGTCGAGTGTGAAGCCCAAAGGACCCCCTCATCATCATCCCAGCACAAATGACCACCCTCTCAGGCAAGCTCACAGGCATAGCGCGCCAACGCCCCTGTGGTAGACCAAAGCTGATGATCAGATGTGATAACTCGGCAGGAACTTGCACAGCCAGAACAATCTAAAACAGAATTCAGTGCAGTGGAACAAAAAACAAACATGGAAATCATTCCAAGGCCAGAAATCGGCTATGTCCCAATTGAAGAACATCTTTAGATGAGTCACAAGACTTCTTAGACTTTGTATGGCCAGACCTACCCAGAATCATATCAGAGACACGATTTTGTTGACCAAACGGTTTTGGGGATTGAAGCGTCCAATATGCTCCGTCATCCCCGTGACACCATTCTACTTGTCAGCAGATGTCATTGAATGCACAAACGCGCGAGCCCGTTCGCTATCGCAGTGATCAGCGACGGAGCAGCCTCACCATCGCAATGTCAGACCCTTTTGCCGTTGACCTGTTTCCAGTGCAGCCTTTTCTTTCAAACTGCGCTCAAGACCGGAGGTCACGCTGCCGGGAGGATGCGACAGCACCTTCCCTGCGGCGCGGGCGGCGGAGGGTGAAGGGGTGAAAGGTGAAGAGTTGGTTGCGGATGCGCGGGATGTGGGAGGTGATCGAAGTGGGCGAGTAGGGAGTGACCGGAGCGTCAGGGGGAGATAGTAGCATAAAACACAACTATATTTTCAGACAGCAGACATTTGAATATAGATACTTGAATTTAAATTTTGGAATGAGCAGAGACAAAAGTGTTATCAGATGAAGCTGAGCCATTCTCTGATCCATTATCAGAACCAATCTCCGAGTTCTCTGCAGTCGACACTTCTCTGGCTGGTGAGTAGACATCTGACTCTGAATATCCTTCTTCAAATGTAATCTGGTGAAAGACAACAGGACTCACTGATTTCCAAAACTGGTTCAAGCAGCGGATAGCCCATATACTCGGCCATTTCTGTGCTTTCCGGATTGAACCCACATGCCTTGTGAATATCCCAGAGGATGGGATATATCTGCTGGGGTATGTGGTATTCCCACATACAGATATAGGCATCCAAGCTGATATTGAATGTATTCTCAATGTCAGTTGTTGGTATGAGGGTTTGACCCTCTGGATCAGTTGACCACCACCAAGTCTCACTGGAGGAAGTGCAGTTAAACCAGAGATATAGCAGAGTGCATTGCAGAAGTCTGTCTGCTGCATTGGCAGACTGTCCACTCATTTGTGGAGCTGCAGTGCAGGAGATCAAGATGTTCCATGGAATCTCTATAATTAGTGCTTAAATCATTCTGGTCCATATAAAAACACTTTGATGACTGACTTGTCTGTACCTCCATATCATTTATATTCATTTGCTTGCTGAGGTGGTGCACCTGGCTTGCCCATATATTGAATGTTGGAATGCTAGATCCTTGACTGGGTCCAGAGGCAGTGGATTGCACTCCAATAAAAGAAAACTGCTTGAAGTTCAAGTTATTGAGGTCTGATGTTGGAATTGTGCATCTGAAATTTCATAGAGATCAATGTACAATAGTGGAATATGGACCAAGTACTCACCTGATGGACATCTTTGGCATACATTCACACATGATATGATATCTCCCAGGTTTCCCTTTGCCAAGCCAGAGAATATATGGCTCAGGCACATACAATGTTGTGGTGCCCTCCTGGTGCTTCATGGAAGCATTGAAGTTGTTTATGGTGTTCCAAGAGCCATGGAAGTCACAGATCATTGCAAGTAGATCATAATATTCCTCCAGCAAAGACTTGGATAATGAATTGGGGTTGAAGCTGGAGAACAGGTGCTGTATATATTGATCAGATTTATAAGCGACCAGCTTGTATGTCATCTGGTCAGCTTTTGGTGAGAAGGTATGGACCACCAACTGGCCAGCATGATCAACATTGTAAGAAGGCAGATATGTGTCCTGAAGGAGATTGGATCTCCACTGATGTCTCCAGAACAAAATCACTGACCTGGGGTTCTAGACCATGTATGCACAAAGCATCAGCTGCTGACTGCATGTTTGTCAGTGGCCACAGTGATGACATGGAAAATGACAAGTATTCACATCATGCTGATTGAACTGTGATCCTTTGAGTGGTCCATTTGATTATAAGTAATTTACAACTTACAAAGTCACCGACATAGCTGACAAAGGATGGTCCTGACAATGAAAGATGATATTCTTGAAGAGTGTGTTGGTGCCCACTGTGGAATATGAGAGCAGTGAAATATCTTGAATCACAGATGCCATATAGCTGAATAATATTTGGATGTCTGTGTAAGTCAGTCAGTGTCCAGATGGTACACTAATTGCCATAGTATATCAACCTCACTGCAGAGAATACATCCAGGTCCCGTTTCCACTCCTTTGATGCAAGTCCCTCATATTTGTGAATAAGCATTGGCTGGCTGGACTGATCATAGATATATCCATCATACACCCGAATCTGACCAACCTCACTGAGAGTCCCATCAGGTTGTAGCTCATGATGGGTGTCATCAGATCGGAGCTCCTTTTTGAGAACAATGTCTCCAACTTTGATTTCAGTATACTGCTCAATCAAAATGAATCAACCCAAATGCGGGGCTCAACAAATGCTTACATCTTTGTTGTCTGGAGCCTGATGGTGGTTGTATACAGTGAGCTGGTTATTTGATAAGATTGGGGCATTGATATTGTCTGCCGAAAGCATTAGCACAATTTTTAGGCAATCTCCAGATCTACAAACCAAGTCTTGCACCCTGTAGGCTTTGAATCAATGCTGCCATCTGAGCCCCACCATCATTGTCATTGAGTCCTTCTGCAATTAGGCCAGCAAGGTCGCTGGTTTCAGGGAGCTTGTTGCCGCGACGGAAACGTGTAAACTTGAAAGGCATGGGGGGAAGAAGCAAGATTGAACGAGCCTCATGACCAGTCCTGATGCTGTGTTGTTCAACAGCTTTTTCACAGCGCTTATCTAAATATAGCATGCCACAATACTGTGAAATTTGTACATTTCTGGCATAATACAGCATTATTTTTAGTACCGCCTCATTCATGTGGTCTACTGAATAGATTGATGCTGTGCTCATCTTAATTCATTTGTTCAGGTGGGCCGCTCTGACTGGTCTGGATAATTATTTGATGCCCCAATTTACTGAACATGACAAGCACCAGGATATAAATGGACCTTGAAGAATTCTGCATTGACGTGAGTCTGTCTTTGAACAAATTTGATTCTGCAAAAGGCCTGTGGGAACATCAACCGGATTTCGACGGGCGCAAAATAATGATTTGATCCGTGTCCGGGCCGTGATCACTCCGACCAGGTTGCTCTTTCGTGCCTCCATTTCTTTCTTTGCTATTACATTGATGCTGATCCTTCCATCCATAAAATTGAAAGCCAGCTATCGACACTGAAAAATGAATCAGAGTTGATAACAGTGACATATCATTCCCGATTAGGGTTGTGATGATTGATCAACCGATTGGTACTACTCCTTTTGGATTGCAATAGTTGATTGATGTGAGGCGGGCATCTTGACTTAATCTAACACCTTCAATTAAACAATGTGGAGAGTCAGCTAGTGCTCTCCCTTATATTATTCTGTAACCAGGTGCGGTCTTTCTGCTGTTGAATTTCGGAAAGATTTGGTGTGTCTCAAACAGTCAGGCTGTCTTTATACGACCTAGTGCATCATGTCTAATGATTTCTTCTTTTGGCGGATAGCTCCCCAATTTCCCTGCCACAATATCATTGGTGCAATGAAGCTCATTTCAGATTTCTCATCAGAAAAGTCTTGGCTGGCTGGCTGGCTCATCCAAGTTCTTGTGGTCTGTAGCATCCAGTCACCGGCGCGACAGAAGGACCTTGAGGTAGAGGAATTTATCAAGCATCATTGAAGCAGTCAATTCGCATTGATAATGCTTCAAGTTTGTATTCTGCATCAGCTAGGTTTCTTTTGGTTCGTGGTGCATTGTCAGATCTCAAAACAACTCGACGGGCATTCGGAGCCTGAGAACTCAAGAAATGCAGGAATAATACCGACAGAATCAATACGGCAGATGTCCACAGACTCTTCTTGATCTCTTCAGCCTCCCTTCAAGCCACGCTCGTTCAGGCTTGGTTCCATTGCAATATTTATATAGAACAAGACTCGGATCTCGTACTCCAACTCAGGCAGCTTGTATTTGCAGTTCATTCAGGTGTGCTGATGACAAGTCTGATCTTCCTCGGTTTTTCAGCTTGGCCACGCATGAAGGACTTCATAATCGAATCTCGATCCATTACAGCCATTAATTTCATCCTAGCAATGCCATTTAGGAAGCTACTGACCCAATCGATGGCTACAGTCAGTTTCAATGGCTGGCTTCTTGATTTGAAATTACTGTGATCAATGGAAAGTGTCAATCTCCAAGTAGCATACGTGATTGTGTTCAAAAACAGAACCCACATTCAATAATGGCCTTCCCGAAATCCAGGCCGAATGCCCGCAAGGCAATATTATGTTTTCTTGAGATCAAGAATGAAATACCTGGACATTTCTCAGTAGAAACATCTATTCAGTGGTTTACCTACCCGTTCCAAGTAGCTGATGCCGGATTCACTTGCTGGACATCGTAGCTCCCGCTTGCTGAGATGTCTATTGAGGGGTGTCGATTGGAGAAAGGCGGGTATGAGGCAACAAGTATCTATTTCTTATCTGGATTGATGAAATGGATACCCACTATCTGTCAAGGGTCGGTAATATGTCGAGATTGCCGTGGCCCAATTATGACTAGGCATCTATTTTTGTTTCTCTGGTTCTACCTGAATGAGAGCTTCAAGTATCCATGGACACAAATAAGCCAACTTTGGATTCAGAGACATGACTCTGCCCTTGACTTCAGTGCTCCTGTAAATTCCTGTAAGCCCATTCATCAATAATTATCCAACGCTCTAAACGGCAAACTTCAGTGGTACTCCACTTAAATGTGATCCCTATGGGAAAATCCAGTTTCAGCCATTGATTAACATATGGACCTGAGGATGTTGGATGATGATTCCTTACGAGCCGGCACTCATTTCAGCCGGGACGGGGTAAAACGCTCCGCCCGTATCCGGTGCTGTCCAATATAACAAAATTTCCTCGCCTCCATACTCTTAGCCACTTTGTCCGAGTCCATCGGGGGGTTGCTTTGTAGAAAATCCGCACCTGAAAAGATTTTTGTGCTCTCGGGTGTGGATTTCAGGATTATGGGATATCGTCCTCGCGCTGCATGGAGTTCCAGTCCCCCCTCTGGGCCACCCACTGACTGAGTGGTAATCTTGATAAAGTCATCTGCAATTGATACATACCATCTACTCAACATCATTTATTCAACTTGGCTCATATCAATGAATGCGCTTGAACACCTTGAAATTCATCTCAAGAGAATAGAACAAAATGAATCTTAATGATCTGATCTGAAATTGAACAAAAGATTCTCATCCTTCGAGTTGCCTTTCAAGTTTGGATTGTCAAACTGTTACACCCTGATATGATCCTGCCTGCCTTGGGCTAGGAAGCCACTGTGTCTCGAGGGTCTTCGATTGTGCGGATCGACAGGTTGATTTGCGACGACGCCGGCGGATGTCCAAGCCAAATGATCGTATGCCTGGGGAGGCCTGAGAAAACCCGCTGGAGAGGGATGAAAGTTACGCACCAGTTTACTGTCCCATCGCGGAATGAACCGACAATGTAGATCGAGCTATGCCGATATCAAGGGAAAGGGATTTCAAATGTATGAATGACACCACAAGTATGGGTTCTAATAGAACCCTTCGTCTAGGTACAATAAGAGCTAGCCTCGCCTAACGGTGTGATTGTCAGTACAGAACCGCGTTGTCGCCCAGAATAGTTAATACTTACAACTAGAGTAGTACTGTCGGAAACTTTTAGTCAAGGGGATGAATTACAGTAGGATATTGCTAGATCACTGTTATCATGCAAATGTCCAGTCAAAATTCGATCAAGGTTGGTTCTTGTGTCAAGGTCGACTGGTAACTGGATTCTTTCATAAGTTCAGAGAAATTGATATTGTCGACGCCACAACTGCCATAGGAAAAGACCATCTCAATCCATTTAGACACTCGGGGACAGAAAACGACTGTGAGCTCGTCTGCTCATATTTTGGCTTTCCTCGCGCCGCAATCGGAAAGTGGCGGAAGGCCGTTCGAGATGGCCTGCACTGAGCAATGCCGAGATCCCGCTGAGCCACGTGTCAACGTTGCCTTGAAGTCCTCAAATCGCGCTGATTTCCGCTTTATGTTGCACTCAAAGGCTGCCGTATTGGTTCCAGTACCATGAGCGCATCGGACTTTGTCTCCGAAAGCGATCACCGAAAATGCCCGAAATTCCCTACTCTGGTCCTCCGTAATTTTTCCATCGCTTCTTCCCTTCTCCCATGGTGTCGCATTTCGCCTTCGCTTTCAACGACGTCGTCTGGAGATCCCGATGGAGCACAAGCTCTCGTCTTGTCGCTCTGTAAAGGTGCGTAAGAATCATCATAAACCTGACCAGTTCTTCCTAGATGCTGAATACCCTTCAGCTTTAGGGTATCTGAATTCTTTCGTTCTAGACGTGACGCAATACGGTCTGTAACACCGTTTGTCCTTCTGGGATGTGCCTGCCCGGCTTGCGTGGGTGACGGCAGGTGACGGACGGCGGAGAGTGGGGGTTAGAGCGATGACGATGATTTTGCTGCCTGTGATGAGTCTGGCGCGCGCTCGGATGAGCCCCCCGAAGACGTCGTCATTGCTTTGTGGGTTGAAGGAATCTAGTTCCAAGGGGTCGATTGGATCGAGAGGAGACGGAATGAGACGAGGACACGAGAAGCTAATGACAGTCGGACGAGAGAAGCGAACGAGACGACAAAAGGACAGGGAAGCGACAGCTCGACCAATTCGAGCACATCAACAAGTCCGGTTCGCTCGACCACGACATTGCAGACCACACCATCTCCACCTCCAGTCGATTCTTCGAAACAGTCCCCAGTTGATCCTTCGAAGCCAACTGTTTCGAGGAATGCGGGTCCTATCTTTTCGGAGAGCGCCAGCTCTCGGTCAATTCCGTCTTCGGAAAGCTCCAGCACCCTTGCGTCCGAGAGCTCTTCTCCAACGAGCGCTTCGAAACCAGTAGCACCCAGGCCAATAACAATCGCAGTAGCACCAGTCCTCGACCCACCTCGACTTCTTCCCTCGATACCGCATGTCCCAGTTACGGTGAAGCATTTGCCGCAGTTTAGTTTGGAAGCATTTAAATCGGTGAGCAAATTTTCGTCTTCATTATATCTTCTCCATTTTGCGATTTGCTTTGTCTTTTTGTGGTTTACCTTTGGCTTTTGTGGTTTCTCATTTGCTTCGCTCCGACCGTCAATGCTCTGCCTTGTCTTTTTCCTTTTCACGCTCTGTTTTGCATCATTTCTTTGACCTTTTGCTTTCGTGGTTTCACGTTTGCTTTGGTTTCGTGTCATGCGACCGTCATGGTCTGTCGGACCCTGTGGCTGGAAAATGCATTTGTACAGCTTCGACGTGCAATTTTGCGGACGATTCAAGGCCTATTGGCGTAAGTTGAGCTTGACTCTTGATTCTACTTTATTCCTTTCCTTCCATTCCTCCTTTCTCACTGTCTGTCGCTCTTTTAACGCCTTTCTAGCCCAACAGCGCCAACCTCACCGGTGGCGGAACCGGTGGTGAATTTGGCTCCAGCCCGACAGTTACATATGTGCCGTTCAACGGCGCCGCAGTTCCAAAGATTCCGATACCGTCTGGAGTCTTGCATGCCGTTGCCATTGCGATTCTGGGATCATATGGGGTTTTGAGGAGGGTCTGAGGGGTCGTGGATCGTATTACCGATGGAAATCAGTTGTTCTTTGGGTGGGTATGATGCCGCTGACCAAGAGCGAATGTCTCGACAAGATAAACAGTTTTGATTTTCCAAGGATTCTTACTTTATCTTGATAGCATGTACTCTTTCGCATGGACTTCGTTATGCTACTGGGACAGAATAATATGACATTTTGCACCATATTTTGTCAAGAATGATTGAACAATCCAACGTTTCATCATTCCAAATCGACTTCACCGGAAAAACCTGGTCATCAGTGTGACGGTCACGGTCACAATGCTGCTTGTCACCAACCGCGACGACGAAAATGTGTACAAAACCTACGCGACAAATTCCAGTCTACTCGCAGATGATTTGTATATGCCCCTGGATGATTCAGGTGGCGTTATACCTGGCAGAGCCCTGGTCCCAGGTCACGGAAGCGTTGCCAATATTTGCTCCTCGAGATGGCTCTAACGACTATTCCAGGACAGGTAATCCCTTCATCATTATCACAGAACAGGCTCAATATGTATATATAGAGGCTGGTATCACCCGAATTTACCATCGGACCCTGGATACCGAGGACCGTCGAACCAAGCTCTCTGGCAGATCATCGGATTCAGCATGAACTGACCGCTCTCGCCATCGGAATAGCGCTCATTGATGGTTAAAATAACTGGTTCAGCCATCCCGAAGGTTGCTGGGTAATTCATTAAGCCACCAAGACGACCTTTCTCCTTATGCCTCCCAACCAGTCAGCCCACCGTGTCACCGCGATTTGGCTGGTCTCGCCGTCAGAACAGCGCTTCCCAGTGGCTATAAAAACAAGCTAGCTATCGAAAATTTCGCCAGGTACATCGTTGTTCTGGCATGACAATTTTTGTCCTGACCTCCCAACCACAGCATTCTGTGCACCTCGATTAGCGGTCTCGCCGTTGCAAAGATGTTGATTGTTGCCTATGAAAAACGTTTAGGGTATCCGAATTGCCGCTCGAGATTTTGTCATCCCAAGATGACCGCCTTTCTCTCGGTTGACGGCCCTCGTCCAGCATTGTGGTCACCGTGAATTCACCGATTTCACCATTTGAATCTTGCCTCTGATTGGACCCAGAATCAGTGAATCAGCTCTTCTTTTCGCTAAAGGTGTGTTGAATTCCTTCCTCCGACAGACGACTTTGCCGACTCTTGGTAACCAGCTTATCGCCTCAGGCCTTTACACGCTCTCCTTATCGTCTCCCATGATGATATGGTGCTCACCAGCATGAACATATGATTCTGATATTGTCAGAACCAGCTCGATCCCATATAACAACCCTTTCGCAAGAATCTCGCTGGCTCCTTCATGGCTTCGACCACCGCCCATTTTCGCTTCTTAGAACAAACTCATCAGCTGCTATACTGTGTCGCAGGAGAAGACATACAAGCGAGGTGGCTCGGTAAGAAGGGGAAATGGTCAACGAATCGTGACTCAATACCGGTCTCATAGGCTTATCTCTCGACTCAATCCCGGCCTGGTGGGCTTCACATCCTGCCCGAGATTCGACCTTGCATTCGAGGCTCACTTTGAAGACAGGCATCGAAGGCTTCGGAATGGAAATGTTTCCATGCAGCGGAATGAAAGAATTCCCAGTCTTTGGGATCAAAGGCTTTGGACGAGAAGAACGTGGTTGCTTCCCGGGCAAAGAAACCTTGGTGCTTTTGACATAGTCAGGTCGTAAAGTGCTCCTGGGCTTGCTAACGCCACTCGATTGCGACGCGGCTTCAGGATCACTGGATTTGGTGGCATTCGTCCTGTTGCTATCATGTAGGCTTCGACCAAGCGGTCACCGAGGCTCGGTTGGTTTAAAATGACATCTGGATGAAGGTTCGAGAGTCAATTCGGTTCTACTTATAGGTGCAACACATTTCCTTTGTCTCTGGCTTTGCTTCCGAAAGCCTGAGACAATAAGATAAAGCAGGTAAGCAGTTCATCCGTTTGTTTCGCTGACTCCGCTGATCGTTTCGGAATAGAAAGCCTTGTCTACTAATGCCGTTCGACTGAGAGGATATGGCGCTTTGACAAAGGAAGCCCCGTGGTCAGACCATGTCCTCGAGGCGGTTACCGTCGGTGTATTCCTTATAATATCATCGGATTTTCCCTCATCCTTCTCTGACCTCAAGAAGCACAAAACGACAGTAACAGATTGATTATGATTCATCGTTGTAGCGGTACATACTCTGTGAATCAATCGATATCTGCCTGGTGGATTAGAAGTCTGGTCTAGCCTTCCATGAAATCAGCTCCACCTGCGGGGAATAAGTCAATGATTCAAATCAAGAGAAACGACATACATCCAAGTCAGTCGATGAAGACGGTGAAGACTGCTCAAGCAGAATCTCCGATACTTCCGGATTCGAAAGCATTGGGATTTTGAGTGTATCATGGGCGTTGGAAGAGCTTGCTGGTTGAAATGAAAGCGCCTGCCGGTGGTAAAGAAAAGGTCGGGGAGCGGTTACTGTTCAAGGAAACCGAGAGCACTGTTATACGGTCGGCGTCATGAAAAGCGAAACTAAACGAGCTACATACCTTTGCTATTCTGGAGCTCTCATCTTACTCCTCGACAGCGTCACATTTCTCTCTTTATCCCAACGACATCGGCTCTACTCGCTGCTTCTTGTTTGCGATGGAGATCTTCGAGAGCTTGATACTCCGAGGAGGGCATGATAGATGTTTAGAAGGACGACAAGGCAACGGCTATGGTCAACCATGGTGTGCCCACAGCTACCGAGTCGTCAGCTAGAGGTCGGATTGAAATAGCTCATTGAAACGTACCTTCTTCTCAAGACGCTTTTGAATGCCAGCGGTTCTGACATCCGTCGTCCATGGATCTGTCAGAGCGCTATATCGAGGGGAGGTGGATATCGTCTTATGAATTACCGCCAGCCAATTCGTAGTAAAGATTGTTGGGATCGGCAAGAGCTATGGAAAAGTCAGGCAACGTTTAAAAAGGCGCCGAACAACATACATGATTCAGCTTGCGACGATATCTACCACTGAAGCATGCGTCTCGCCAATCCACAATCCAATGCACAGCCATTCGCCGAGGCCTGGCTAGAAATTCTGGGTGATACTTGGGTGATACGGGCGTCTGAATGAATATGAATAGCGCAAACAGGCGATATGGGACTGGGTGGCGAGACATGACCGTCGGGAGCTGAAGCGCCGTCTCTTAAGGCTGTAAATCGTTTAGTTGCTGCTTCATCGCTAGAAATGCCAAGGAGCCATACCTGTCAATCGACTCTCTTTCACCAATATGCCTAATTTTCCCATCACCGTCTATCTTTGCGGACTTGCGGGAGCTCTTGTACTCGAGGAGCTGTTCGAGCTTATTGCTTGACGATGGACGTCAGGGAGAAGCGACTGTCGGAACACGTCAATGATGCTGCAAATGGATCCAGGGCGAACCATACCTTTCCAGCCAACGCGGACAAAAGGACCAAGATGACAGAATGAGGTCGAGGGACGATGTTCGGCGAAGAATCTAATTGGTATCACGCTGGAAACGAATCATGCTCTCCAGCGAAAAAGCAGCCTCGTTTCGCAAGGTTCTGGAAAACGGTGGTTAAAACAAAGCAAGACGCAAGAGAGAGCACAAGAGCATACCGAGGAGAGGTGAGACCTCGACGCTCCAGTGGAGGCTGGAGGTCTTCGTTACGGAGGAGTTGCTATTGAGCTCTCAGCTGATGCGAGACGCAGACTTCCCAGCTTGCGCGACAGGACAATGCTTTCGCCGAAATGCGCGGGCATCATTGACAAGGACACCAGAGAATGATACAAGGGTTCACAACGGAAAGACTCTTCACGGGCTGAAGCAAGCTCGTCTTTGTTCGGGGGAAGGCAGCCGTTTCCCGAATTGGGTCATGGTGGTGATGGAAAAAGCGAGATTGATGTGGTTTGTTTGGCCATTGATGTATTCAAGGGCGATTGGCCGGCTTCGGGTTTCTTTTGTCCCAAACGGTCATCTCTATTCTCTAGCTCCGCCACCCAGCTTACCCTATTGATCTCTCTCGCTTGAAACTTGATTTCGACACTTTATACAATTTCCGCCGCAATTTCGACCCATAAATTGCACAAAATCATGAGTTTAGCCACTGAAGCCGCCACTAGCGATCCTGTATCCCCACAGTGTCCCGTGAAGGGTAGGTCTTGGCTTCACCGATGTTCTCGACGATTCTGAATTTGTCATAGGATGCTCACAGCCCGTGGATCTCATAAGTACTCAGGTCCTATAATCGATTATCTATTAGGGCTCAGCGCTCATCGCTGCAACATGAGCAGATTCAGCGATGGTTTCCCAAGCCCTGACACTGTAACAGGCTCTATCGAGGACATTGTGCCACTCGAAGAGACAGAAGCTGTCTTGAAGCTTCTCCTCGAGTTCTTGCACCCTCAGACTCTTCCCACATGCGCCAAACTCGATTTCAACACCCTCATTGCTTTGGCATATGCCGCAGAGAAATACCTGGTATATTCTGCAATGCTAGTGTGTAATACTCTTCTTTCGTGAGTTAAAATCGCTGGCACAATTTCTCGGTGGATCGCTGAACTGCCTAATAGAGAGAGCCGCTTTTACCAAGCACATCCGGCAAAGGTTCTCCGTTACGCTGTACGCTACAGATATATCGAACTTGCAGACACTGCTGCTCCAGTGGCCGTGAACGTTCAACTGAGGGAAGTTCACGATGCCTCTGGCGGTGACCTGGCCTTTTTCTCTGCTTGGGTAATTCAGACATTCGCCATGAAATGCAGCTGCTGATCATTGATCAGGCACTTTATCAGGAAGAAGCCCGTGCCGCTGAAGGCGCACAAGCGGGCTACGTAAAGGCAGTCAGTCTTCTGACGAACTGTCCCGTGCTCTGCCATGCGAATATCGGGACCACCATTCTTGGGGAATGTCCTTGGCCAACGACAGACCAGGCTTTCGAGGCGGCATACCTCCGAAACACTTTGCGTGCTGCCGCTTTCCTAGGCTCGCACGTCGCTCGAACATCCGGGACATACTGGTCGGAAGTATCAAACCTCGTTTCTCTGAACTCTACAAAATCTGATCAAAGTTACTGGAGAAAAAGTGGCTTCAAAGCTCATGAGTTCACAAAAGAGAAGGGATATATACTAGTAGCATACAGGCAATGCCCAAGTTACGTTATATTTCAACTTGATTCTGTGATGATTGTGTACGGTACATGTCCTGAATGGCTTGAATCAAAGCAGATCCGGAAGATGAATGGGACTATCGTCAGTGTTATATTCCACATTGAGGGTTAGTCTGACGGCGCGCAAAGAGCGGCATGCGTCTTCACGCTGACTCTGCGCCACATCCTCAGACATGCCGAAAGCTGGAGGCTGTTTCTGAACTTTGACCTTCAGTGTTGTCAGAGCGACACCAATGTTTGGTGTTTGTATCAGGAACGACATGAAATCGCGCTGCTCGCAGTGTCGGGTCTGAAGAACAAATACCGTGAGCGCTGGACTGCCTTCCAAAACAGCCTTGTAAGATTGCCAATTGGTGGCGTCACTGACAAATCGGCGTATACAGAGGGCACGAACAGTTGGGTAACTGGGGAGGATGCGGCTTATATCTTCGAGGAATGGCACAGTTGAATTGATGTGCAATGATAACAATGCTGGAAGTACCAGCGCCTCGAGGATAATCATGCCATTGTCACCCGTGAGCTTCAAATGCTGAAGATGGCGGAACGTTCCCTGCATGCCAGCAGCGATACGGAAGTTGCATATGAGCGAGCAAGTTTCAAGCTCAACCATCTGCATCAGACTCGGAAATTCAGGGCGAGCAGGCACCGAAACATTGGAATACACGCCAGTGTGCTCATGATAATGCTGGAGCTGTGCCCAAGGGATCGTCGTGCATCTATGATCTGACCAAAAGATCAATGCTGCCAGACATGAAGCGCAAGGAGGTTGTAAACCCAGGGAACAACTGGTTGAATGTTGTAAAGGAGCTGATCTGTGGTGATGCTGTAGAGATCTCCAATGCTTGGAGTGCTGGGGTGGAGCCCAGGATTGTGGTAAAAATGTCAAAGTGAACGGCATATTGAAGCACTGCAGATAGCTTGCGCTAGCGAAAGGATGTAGGAAGTATGATATGTATAAGGGGACATTCATACGCTGCTCTGACAGTGGAGGTGATCGATATTTGTAAGACATGATCGCCTGAGCGTCGAAGCTGAAGACCGAGCATATAGTTTTTCTTCTATTGCAGACCCATCCATTGTCGTAAATCTTGAATACAATACCTTTGCCTTCAACGTGACATTCCCACCTCTTTCAGACCGCGCGTTGGGAGGAGAGAGGCGATGAGGGCGACGAGTATGAGGTGGAGGGGATGAGGATCAATGGCTTGAGGATCGACGAGCTGGGAGATGTGTGGGTTTGGGGAGGGCGAGGGGGTGCTGTATCCACGGCAGGAGGGTTGCGTTATGGATTCTGATCCAGTTATAAGAAAGTCCTTGATTGATACTGTCTATCCAGGAGTGAGCGTGCTCTAGAGTCTACAGCTAACAAGTCGGTAGACCTTCTCTCTGTCCAGGCTCGAAAAGCTCAGACCAGACATGTCCCTGATGCATTTCGAGCTCCCTGAATGCACTGTAATCTCTGGAATGTTCTGGCACTCATTAATCATGCTATTTTGGGCATAAGACCGCACCGGAAAAATAATGACAACCCGCAAGGAATCGCGACAGAACTGAACTACAAAAAATTGTGACCCACAAGATCATTGGAATAGTAGGACATCTGAAGCACATTCTATTCATGCACGGTCAGAATGCAAAGTTGTGTAATGACTCGGAAGCAAACAGTGGAGAGCTTCGATATTGGATCCCCGCCTCTGGCATGGACGGTGGTAGAACAGGATGAAGTGGATTTTGCTATCATCAATAGACAGCTTATTCATACCGATGAGCAGTTTGACTGGAGAATTGGCCCAATCTCGGTGGTGAACGGAACAACTGAACCTTACTTGAAAGTCTTTGTACTAAGGAAGCCGTAGTATTTCATTTACCCCGGCCTCCATGGAGCACAGTACTGTACTATTTCGACCGTAGGTTCAGTAACGGGTAACATCCGGCTGTGAAATGAACCTAATCAGGCTGTGTAACGGTAACAATTTGGCTGTGAACTTGTTACAATTTCAGTTTGATCAAGGGTCAAAATCCAAAAAAGGTTCTCCGGCAGAATCGAGGCTGATTTTCAGTGTTTTTCACTTGTTTGAATAGAAATTGTGCTAGAAGTAGGCCACAGATTGAGACGCAAGAGAGGTTTGAGCAAAATTCCACATGGGAATGAACCTATTTTGAAGCTGTAACAGGTAACTTCAGCCCGTGAACCTATCAGCCAGTGAACTTAGCCTGTAACGTGTAACATGGTGTGAACCTACGGTCGAAATAGTACAGTAATGGTCGTGTCATTTCATTTTCGTTCGACTTGCTATGGAGGTGAGCACCAAGGATGCCGATTTCACGTGGCAGGGTCCAGACCTTATCTCGAATAGGTCTAGCCCGGATCTTTTTTCATGCCTAATTTTCCTCTTCCTTCCGTCACGTCCCGCTCTATCCTCACGCAGGATTCGCCACTTGGAATTCATCTATCGCCTGGAATCCCTTGTACAGGAGCTGGTGGAAGGTGTGTCGCGCTGCCTTTCATGTCTACTGGTTCTGATCCAATTTTCTAGCCTCTAAATTGCCTGAATTCTACCATTTCTGTTTCTCGGACGTGATTCTGATTCGTGATGCGGCCTACAGTAGGGTCCGTGATGACCTTCGTCGCCGCCGTTGCACAGTCTGACAATTCCCCAGCGTTTACGTCCATCGATAAGCTGATTGCGTTGATCGATAAAGCCATCGTCGTCGTCGCTTGTCTCCGGCACCACAGGCCTCGAATATACCATGACTCCGGACGGCTCGTCAATCCCACATGAATCTTGAGGCGTTATTCAATATCCGACCGATCCAGATCCTTGACCGAGATTCTCTTTGTTGACAAGGTTTTCTGTCTGGTTGAATGAGCGCTGCATCTATTGGGTGAGGTATGTTTCATCTCTTTTATCATACTGCCTTGAGGATGTTGATTGTATTACGCAGGTCTCGTCGTTGTCGAATGCCATCGAGCACCAACGCCCGGTGATAATAATGGCTCACGAATCTTGCTGGCTTTTCTCTGTTGTGAGATGACTCTGAAGCGTCAATGGTGGTGTCTTCTTTGGTCAGAAGGAAGGAAAGACCGGACGGAAAGAAGAGCTGCTTTGCTTGGATTGGTCACAGGGATTGGTTGGGCAGATCATTGGGAATGCAGGTATGGTTGTATTTACCTCTTCGTTACCGCTACTGATGCCTTTCGCATGTCGCTCTGCTTTTCTCTCGTCCCCAAGTCCCGTCCTTCCTTCCTCCCCTTGGGCCGTCACCGTGGCTTTCGATGTCCTTCTCCGTCGTCGCCGTCATCTTCATCCTTTCTCAGAGACCTTGGAATATCGGTTCGCCTACACTCCCTCCTTCGTTGGGCGTCATTGATACAATCTCTAGCTCCATTTCCATTGCTCACCTGTCCATTGTCGCGCTTCGCTGTCAATGCCGCGATTTATTAGATGTTGCGATCATTGAGATATAATATTCGTTGGCCATGGTCGATGTGGGTATTGTTCGCGGCAGATATAGGCTGTGGTATTTGTTTACCAAATATACAGCTCTATTTTTATAGTCTGGTCGATGTTTTCGTTGACGGCGCACTAGTTTCCCGATATCATCTACGATTCAACCGGCGCCAAGCCTAAACGAGCGAGCTCAGCAGGAATCAATGGTGTGATCTTGGACAAGAGACAAGGCATACGCTGCTCCGTTTTCTTCTTTCGCCTGTATCATTACTGATAGATATTGGCAGGTCATTTGTGGTAGACATAGCTACATTCTACATCTGTAGTCGTGGTTCTGGGTAAGCTATCTTCGTCGTTGAACAACCTTTTTCATTGGCACAATGTATAGCCTTGCTTTTTCATCCCTTAGACCAGGTACTCCTCTTTCGCTCATTGTTGTCGAAATCTTGTTGTTACATACCCTGAATTCCATATTGTTTTTTCTTCTATTTTCCACGACCCTCCTCCTTCATGACCGCCTTCCACTGCTCCCTCTTCGTCTTCCTATCTGCCACTTGTCTCTGAATGTGGAGGGAGGACATGTGATGATGGAGGATCCATCTCTATCGTTGCTCGGAGCAGGTGTCGATCCGGCAGGGGTGGGGTAGGTGGGATGGATTTCTGAGCCGTGCAGGTGATGCCATTCAGCTTCCTGCAGTGGCGGCGGAGGAACCGGGAGACATGTTCCGGTGCTATACATGTACTCGAAGATGAAACCGTCTCGCCTTCATTGTCTTTTTGTGATGACTATCAGATACAGCCTGGTATTCGACTGCAAGCTCCGATACAAGCATTTTACTCTTCCCGTGAATCTTTGTTATCGATTTGATTCCAGACGGAGAATAGAATCAAGAGCCTCCATCGGGATGATTGAATAGTTCCATGCTACGCGAATGTTTGAGTTTCATTAAGGTGTCAGGGTGTTCGGCACACCGTGTCAAATCGTTCGTTGTATTGGAAACATCCTGGACAGCAATGTTCGTTCATTGCTAGCAGGATACCTTGGTGGAAATATCTTTCTTTTGATTTGCATGAGATCCACTGTGATATTCGTTCATTGCCAGGTGAATGCCAGTACAGTAGAATGGATAGCTCTGCAACGCCAGTCGCCGAACTTCAAGGAGTCGATGCGCGTCAATGGGTAACACGCTTTGTGAAGCTATTTCCGGGATCATCTGCGGCTCAAATCTGCATCATCGTGGTGGGTGTCCTGGAGATCCTTGATGTACGGCAGACAGAGAGAAAGGATGGAGTCACACGAAGGTACTGCGCAAATTGAGATGAGTGGTTATTACAATTTGCCAGCGCTTGACTGGTTTCAATTCGATAGAACCATGCTAGTGTGTGTCTGAATAGAGAGTACCGGCTCACTGTGAGTGTTGGCGGATGGTATTGAACACCGAGCTCCATCGCTATCAATTCGATTTTTGTTGCTGCAGGGTAATTTCTGATACCACGATACTGGCCCAGTATGGTTATGGTGATGATGTTCAACAATAGCGAATGAATACTATGACAGACTAGAGCACTGAATCCCAATGCACACCACAAATCCTTCTGCAAACGCAACAATCTTCTTCTACGAGTCCGCACATCCATCAGCAAGATGACAAATAACTTTTTGCGCTTGTAAACACGCAAAAAAGCGCAAAACACGCAGAAAAACACGCCGGAATACGTAAAATATGTAAAAAGTTGAAATACGCAACTTTTTATGTCCGAAATCTGACAAGCAGAACACCGCACATAGTGTGAAAAGCCAGACTATCAGCCAGAACATTACTCACAACTTTTCAAATGATTTCTACCTCACTACTACATTACTGTACAAGCTAGTTTTCAGTGGATTTCGTGGTACAGGTCTGCTTGTTGCCACGGTTTGAGGTGATGACGTCTGTGAGAGTGTGACGACGGCGACGGCGATCAGGACCCTTTCCGGCATCCCACAGTGCCAATCAGCTTCACTGCAGCTCCCACGTCCCTCGCAAGATATATTTGAGTGTCAACTTGGATTTGGTGTCTTTTTCTGAGCCGGTCTTCCAGTCTCGCGCTTGCCACAAGCGCAAATACGGAAAAAGCGGACAAGTAAATTGTGATTTTGCTGATGGACTCCTCCGCACAAACACAACTACCCTCAACTCTCATCACTGCCATCAGGCTGATACAGCCTCACCACAAACGCCCCTGTAGCGTATCACCTCCGACCTATGACGCTAGGGCGTCACGTCTCGACTCCCAGTTGTGACTCGACGTACGTGATCTTCCAGAGGTGACAATCACTCAGTGAAATTTGGATGGTCGGTGTTTATGCTGCCAGACCCGGCTCCAAGACACTTGTGAGTTGCTTAATGTTGAATGGCATAGCCGACTACGACGTTCACTGATCAGATCATTGGGTTTCTGGGACTTGAAAGGCCATAGATTGAGTCATCTATAATTCGATTGGGGTCAATTGCTTCTCTGGATAATTTGACTTGCACTGTGGAGTGATAACTATTTGGATCACTCTTCAATGCGTCAATAGACACAAACAACCGCTCAAAAGACTTCCAAATACAGATGAGGGAGATTGAACTCTTGTATTGGGGTTGGGGCCAAGGGGACGCCAATATTTGGCCAACATACCGAAGCAGATCTAGCTTGAACTGGTGCAGCGCTCATAATTATGGATGCGGCCAGGATAAGTGTGATGATGGCTGACAAATGAATGTTTAGAGCAGGATTTGGGAGAGAGTAAATGACTGGCACTGCTAGGGAAACGGTTGAGGTCTGATAGTGCAAGTAATGCACCTACTTGAACATTCAAAGATCGTACTCCGGAGATATAGCTACAGCGGGGAGTGCCTCTGCCAGATTATTCTTGCGGGCTGTCTTAGGTAGGGAGGCTGCGAGTTGAAAGAACTTCCAAGGCGTCCTTGATCGCTCACGAGTCCCATTGAATTGATTCAGTAAATCTCTGTGTCATTACTATATGATGAGCCACGAGACCAACCATCCCATTTGCACTGCGGGTGGGCTTGATGATCAGACGGGTATGATCATGGACATCACGGAAGGAAAGAAGGAACCTCCTCGAACTAGAGATCAGGGTCTAGTACCGATGGGACTGAAACAGATGTACCCCAAGATCAGTAAGAATCAGTGATTATGCGCCGCTCAGTGGAGCTTGGTTGAATATATATCCCATCTCCCATCTCTGAATTAATAGCTGGCTTGAGCTCTACAATACTCAACAAGGGCGCCATCACTTTGCTCTAGCTGGGCAGATGAGGATGATATCAGATCCAGCGCACCTTGAGCCACTTGGCTGTTAATTCCTCATCATTGCTTCACAGCTAAGGACTCTTACCCTCCATACGGTATGGAAGATCAACAAAGTCAGAGATAGATAGACAGATAGATAGATAGATTACAGGGTTAGAAACACAGGATATCTGACATTCTCCAGAGGAGGCGAGTGCGGACATATAAAGCCCTATTGTTACAGCCCAATAATGTGCCGGTAGTTGACTATGGACAGATCTCAGAATATCTGAGACCGTCGGTGACCAGTCATTGTTGGCATCGAGCATATCTCTTGTCGACTTGGAAACTAAAGTGATGAGGTTGAGTGTATTTCTTGGGACAAGATTTTGTATGATTGAGGTGTGTAACGTGAGTCATTTACACCTGAGGAACTATAACAGACAGGTGCACTATAAGCGCCACAGTCCAGAGACGAAAGGCTGCTCAAATCGGCCGGACTTTGAGGGAGAGAGCTCTAGAAAAGCGTCCCGAAATGATTTATAATACTTTGAGAGTGATTTCTCTGTGAGATCCGGAAGCAATAGAAGCATAGCCTGGTACATATGAGAGCGCGGAATGACACTGGGATGGATAATCTCAGAACGGTCAGGCTTTTGTCGAGAAAAAGATGAAGAAACCTGATGGCAGCTGTCTCGTGTCAAGTCACTGTCTCACACAAATCTCTCAATATAAGTCTCCACAGATGTAACATAAATGGTCGTTGGCTTTGTCCAGAGGTCCACTACAGATGGTTGTCGATGAACTTCGCCGCAATGAATGGCGTCGGCAGGTTCGGCAGAGCGGCCAAAATGGATTGATCTGTGTCTCGTGATCACGCCATCATCATCGTCTCCACCCTCCGAGTTCAACGCATTTTCGTGGCTCTTTTCCCCTTGACCCGTCAAGCCAGGTCAGCCCTTCAAGAAGCAATGCTGAGGTAATTATCCCTCTCTTTCTATCCCCCAACGAAGCTCATCCGTGGACCAAAGGAAGTAACCGAAATACGCAAAGGCTCTGCCTCCAGCTCGGGACCATCTCCAAGAAAAAACGGAGCTCAGAATCCGATCAGAAACACGATTCTGCAGAGGGATTGCTCCGTAAAAGGCGCGTAGCCCGAAGGTGTATGAATGCTTGTTGACCAAAATCCTTTTTTTGACGAAACGGTTCAGGGCGTTGAAGCGTCAGATATTCCCTGTCATCCTCTTCAGACCATTATACCCGTCGGCAGCCGTCATTAACGTGCAAACGCTGCAGCTTGTTCGCTATCGCAGCATCCAGCGACAGAGCAGCGCCTCTCTCCCACCTCCGCAATCTCGGAGACCCATTCGTTATTCAGCTCGGCAGACCTCTCTCGCTCATGGCCTCCCGGAGATGCTTTGTTCCCAATCGTCGGCACGGATTCATGGGTGGCCGTGAAGGAAAGCGACGACGGTCATGCTGTTACCTTGCACGGTCAATGGTCTCCTTATTATTGCCCCAAACCCAACCTACTGGCCTCGCTTTGTCACAAGATGCGTCAAGCAAAGGTAAGCTCATTTCTCTGAAATGGTCTTCTTGTCATTGACCTATTTCAGCACGGATATATCTCATATGAGAGCTGCTCTCCCGAATCCTCATTCATACACCAAATTCTATTGGCATTCACCGGCGCCACGACGTCCCGACCAACTGCAGCACCTGTCAATTGATCTGTTGCTGCTTGCCTCGAGATTCATTAGGGAGCCGAGAGAACTATTCTGTGCCGCCTGAGGCGGGTCTGGATGAGGAAAGGTGCCGCTGGGAGCTAGACTGGTGGAGAGATGAAAGCATTCAGAAGGATGCTAACAACCACATTGGCTCTAACAACCTCTCTGTTTCTCGACGGCCCCATCCACCCATTCGCCAATGAAAGACATCTTCATCTCATTACCAACGAACCTACGACCCTGCCCTGCATTGCCGTGTTCTCATGCAGAATATTCTCCGATGCAATAGAATCACCACCTTGACTTTACTGTCATACTGGATGTCGAAGAGATTCGAGACCCCTTGAACAAGGGAGATTTCTGACGAAAGATGACCTCAGCCTTGAAACTCCTTCCTCTAGTCTATTGGTTCGCTAGATCCAACATCCGCCGGGCAATAAATGACAAGACCATCCGTTGACTTTTTCTTTCAAACAGCGCTCAAGATGGGAAGTGACGCTGCCGAGGGGATCCGACATCACTTTCCCTGCGGCATGGAGGTGACGGGTGGTGGAGGGTGAAGGAGTGAAAGGTGAATGGTTGGTTGCAGATGCACGGGATGTGGGAGGTGATCGAGGTGTGCGGGTGGGGAGCGACCAGAGCCACAGGGGAGATGGTAGCATAAAACAGACCTATATTTTCACAGAGCAGACATTTGAATATAGATACTTGAATTCAAATCTTGGAATGGGCTGAGAGAAAAGTGTCATCAGATGAAGTTGAGCCATTCTCTGATTCATTATCAGAGCCAATCTCCGAGTTTTCTGCAGTCAACACTTCTCCACCTGATGAGTAGTTGTCTGATTCTGAATATTCTTCTTCAAATGTAATCTGATGAAAGACAAATGGACTCACTGGGTTCCAAAACTGGTTTGAGCAGCGGATAGCCCAGATACTCGGCTATCTCTGTGCTCTCTGGATTGAACCCACATGCCTTGTGAATATCCCAGAGGATGGGATATATCTGCTGCGGTATGTGATGTTCCCACCTCCTTATCTTGGTAACCAAGCTGATGTTGAATGCATCCTCAATTTCTGCTGTTGGTATGACAGTTTGTCCTTCCAGATCAGTTGACCACCACCAAGTCTCACTGGAGGAAGTGCAGTCAAACCAGAGATATAGCAGTGTGCATTGCAGAAGTCTGTCTGCTGCATTGGCAGACCACCCACTCATTTTTGGAGCTGCAGTGCAGGAGATTTTAATGTCCTCTGGAATCTCTGCAATTGGTGCCTAAATCATTATGGTCCTCATAAAAACACTTCAATGACTTACTTGTTTGCACCTCCATATCATTTATATTCATTTGCTTGCTGAGGTGATGCACCTGGCTTGACCATATATTGAATGTTGGAATGCTAGATGCTTGACTGGGTCCCGAGACAGTGGATTGCACTCCAATACCAAAATACTGATAAAAGTACAAGTTATTGAGGTCTGATGTTGAAATCGTGCATCTGAAATTTCATAGAAATCAAGGTAAAATGGTAGAATATGGACCAAGTACTCACCGGATGGACATATCTGGCATACATTCATACAGGATATGATCTCCATCAGAATACCCTTTGTCAAGCCTGAAAATATATGGCTCAGGCACATACAATGTTGTGGTGCCCTCCTGGTGCTTCATGGAAGCATTGAAGTTGTTTATGGTCTGCCAAGAGCTGTGGAAGTCACAGATCACTGCAAGTAGATCATAATATTCCTCCAGCAAAGACTTGGATAATGAATTGGGGTTGAATCTGGAAAACGGGTGCTGTATATCTTGACTAGATGGATAAAAGACCAGATTGTATGACATCTGGTCAGGGTTTGGTGAGAAGGTATGGACCACCAACTGGCCAGCATCATCAATATTGTAAGAAGGCGGATGCCGGTCCTGAAGAAGATTAGATCCCCACTGATGTCTCCAGAACAACATCACTGACCTGGGGTCTTAGACTCTCTGTGCATAAAGCATCGGCTGCTGACTGCATGTTTGTCAGTGGCCACAGTGATGACATGTAAAATGAGGAGTATTCACATTGAATTGATCCCACTGTCATCTTAGGGTTATTAGACCTGACAGGTTCCATTTGACCTTAACCCTAATGGATGGATAAACCCTAATAAACCCTAAATTCTGGAGGAAGGGATACTCTGTGGTGTCACTATGGTGAGGATGTTGCCATGTCAGTACACCATAGACCGTACTGGAGTAGAGTAGTATTGACAGGTCAGTGACAGGTAATCATATTGCAGATTACTGAGTCGCTGATACATCCCTGTAGTACAACAGGGTATAATGCACCCCGCGGTGACACAGTGGTATTGAGTTGCTGATATGTCCACGTAGAACAATGGCGGTGGCACAGTGGTAATGGTGGACTCTGAGAAACTGAGTTGCTGATACATCCCTGTAGTACTAGCCTGCCTTTGGGGTATAATCAACCATGCAGAGAGACGAGTCGTCAAATGGCAGGGAGAAAGTGTGGGAAAAATGTTGAGTTGCCCCAAGTAAGTACACCAATCCCTGCCTTTGGGGTATAATGAACCATGCTGGGAGATGGGCTACCAAATGACAGGCAGAAAGTGTGGGAAACATTTTGAGTTGCTCCAAGTGCATTGGTCCGTACACCTTTGGTGTAGGGCTGCTCCTCATGCTGATGCAGTGCCACTGCAGTGGTAATGGTGGACTCTGAAAAATGATTTGCTGATGCATCCCTGTAGTACAACGGAGTATAATGTGTGTAATTGTTACCATGTCAGTACAAATTTGCAAAAGAGTACTGTGACTCACCTATGTGACTGGCTCAAAACATCGTACATTATATCCCGCAGTGGTACAGCATGTTATGCTGACTTGTGATTTCCAAGACTCAGGGACACAACTGTCTCACAATGTGGTACATTATACCCTGCAGTGATACAGCATGCTATGCTGACTTGTCATTTGCAAAATGGAACTGTGACTCAGCTACATGACTGGCGCAAAACATGGTACATTGTACTCCGCAGTGATACAGCATGCTATGCTGACTTGTCATTTTCAAAATGGAACTGTGACTCAGCTATGTGACTGGTGCAAAACGTGGTACATTGTACTCCGCAGTGATACAGCATGCTATGCTGACTTGTCATTTTCAAAATGGAACTGTGACTCAGCTATGTGACTGGTGCAAAACATGGTACATTGTACTCCACAGTGATACAGCATGCTATGCTGACTTGTCATTTTCAAAATGGAACTGTGACTCAGCTACATGACTGGCGCAAAATGTGGTACATTGTACTCCGCAGTGATACAGCATGCTATGCTGACTTGTCATTTTCAAAATGGAACTGTGACTCAGCTACATGACTGGCGCAAAATGTGGTACATTGTACTCCGCAGTGATACAGCATGCTATGCTGACTTGTCATTTTCAAAATGGAACTGTGACTCAGCTACATGACTGGCGCAAAATGTGGTACATTGTACTCCGCAGTGATACAGCATGCTATGCTGACTTGTCATTTTCAAAATGGAACTGTGACTCAGCTACATGACTGGCGCAAAATGTGGTACATTGTACTCCGCAGTGATACAGCATGCTATGCTGACTTGTCATTTTCAAAATGGAACTGTGACTCAGCTATGTGACTGGTGCAAAACGTGGTACATTGTACTCCGCAGTGATACAGCATGCTATGCTGACTTGTCATTTTCAAAATGGAACTGTGACTCAGCTATGTGACTGGTGCAAAACGTGGTACATTGTACTCCACAGTGATACAGCATGCTATGCTGACTTGTCATTTTCAAAATGGAACTGTGACTCAGCTACATGACTGGCGCAAAATGTGGTACATTGTACTCCGCAGTGATACAGCATGCTATGCTGACTTGTCATTTTCAAAATGGAACTGTGACTCAGCTACATGACTGGCGCAAAATGTGGTACATTGTACTCCGCAGTGATACAGCATGCTATGCTGACTTGTCATTTTCAAAATGGAACTGTGACTCAGCTATGTGACTGGTGCAAAACGTGGTACATTGTACTCCGCAGTGATACAGCATGCTATGCTGACTTGTCATTTTCAAAATGGAACTGTGACTCAGCTATGTGACTGGTGCAAAACGTGGTACATTGTACTCCGCAGTGATACAGCATGCTATGCTGACTTGTCATTTTCAAAATGGAACTGTGACTCAGCTATGTGACTGGTGCAAAACGTGGTACAT
Source organism: Mycena floridula (assembly GCA_029320655.1). Taxonomy (NCBI): domain Eukaryota; kingdom Fungi; phylum Basidiomycota; class Agaricomycetes; order Agaricales; family Mycenaceae; genus Mycena; species Mycena floridula. Next base: position 366,407 of record JARIHS010000058.1, read on the forward strand.
TGTACTCCACAGTGATACAGCATGCTATGCTGACTTGTCATTTTCAAAATGGAACTGTGACTCAGCTACATGACTGGCGCAAAATGTGGTACATTGTACTCCGCAGTGATACAGCATGCTATGCTGACTTGTCATTTTCAAAATGGAACTGTGACTCAGCTACATGACTGGCGCAAAACATGGTACATTGTACTCCGCAGTGATAAAGCATGCTATGCTGACTTGTCATTTGAAAAATGGAACTGTGACTCAGCTATGTGACTGGGACAAACCAAAATGAGCTGTCTTGATTACTCAAAGTCTGGAGTGTTGAAAACCTGGATATCATGCTTCTTGAAGCAGCGACCGCTTGATTGCGGGTACATTTCGGACTTTCTTCCATTTAGTCACATAGATTGTACTCTGCTGTGGTACTGCATGCTATCACGACTTGTAATTTTTGAAATGGTATTGTGACATTGCTATGTGACTGTCAGAAAACAAGGTACATTGTACTCTGCTGTGGTGCTGCATGCTATCATGACTTGTAATTTTATGACATTGCTATGTGACTGTCTGTGGTGTGGTACTACATGCCATTCTGCCTTGTAATTTCAAAAGAGTATTGGGACATAGCTGGGTGACTGTCTGAAAACGCGGTACATTGGACCCGTAGTGATGCTATGGTCTATTTGTCTTGTTTGAGCATTCTTAGAGTACAGAAATAGCCACTCCATCTAACCAGGTGAAATGTTCCATCCAGCAGTGACACCTCAACATATTGGCCATTCTCTAACCCGGGAGCAAGAACATTTTCCCACTGAGACATCTCCAGAGAGACAAAACAAGTAGCTTCATTCTACAGGCTACATTGAAACAACTGAGCAACAGAATTTAATTGCCCTCATCATCATCATCATCTTTCAAATCATCATGGATGCTGATATCATGAATAACCTTGTCCTGGTCAGTGACAACCAAGATGGGGTAAATGATAAGACCAAATTTGGTATACTTCATCTCTTCAAACTGAATATGAACACAGCCATATGGGTCAGACAGAAACTTTGAGACAAAATGTCAGATTTTGGAGATATGTTTCAGCAGTTACACACGCCATAATTCCAAGGAAATTCAGCCAAGATGAGCGGAGGCTTGGGGTGAATTGAATGAAATTCAGTGTTGGGATACAGCGTCTCCTTCACAAACTTCCAGTAATGATGCGCCATTCCCTTGGTTGCAGGTGGATATACATTGAGCTTGTTGGTGGGATTGTAAGCACCAGCAGCCAAATCTGAGCGGTCAATCAGACGGCAATAGAAATCATGACAGGCTGGCTATAAAACCAGAATGAACTTTCTAAAGCAACTCATTGGAGAAATGACATACTGCACAACCATGTTCCTTGATATAGGCAATATGGTATGGACGTTTGGACATTGTAAAATGGATGGTGGGGTAACAGATCAAGTCAATACAAGCAGCTTCTTATAAAGATGAGGTATCAACTTTCCATGGCTCAAGTAAGCCCTTTGGTCTCTTCTTCTTTGCTGTGTTTGGAGTTGTCTGGACCAAATAGTTCTGTCAACATCTAGCCTTGATAAATAGTGGATGCAGACTGTGTGTAAAGCGAGTCTCAAATAATCCTGTAGCATTGAAGAGTAGATGATCACGAATATAAGTACTTAGAAAGACCGTACGGCCTGTAACCCTGGCAAAAGGGACCACCCATCAGGATGAGTTCCAGACCTCTTTTGACATTATTTGAGTAATAGCCAAATTGAGGCGCCAACTGAGGAATGTCACAAAAATATGGACCATTGTCTGGAAGATGTAAAAAACTTGCTGTGGAATGTGCTCAAGGGAATATGTTCGCAGCTTATGATTTTATCCAGTCTGATTGTATATATGTCCATGTAATTACTGTGTTGTAGAACATCTGCAATGTGCTTGAGCTGTGTAACTTGTAACTTCTTGCTAAAGTCATGAATGCACAATAAAACAAGCCCAATATCTTGGTTCAGCATTCAATGTGGACAAATCTCTCAGCCCATCCTCATCATTAGAACTCTCAATGACTGAACTCTAGTCTTGGGTTGGAAAACCACCTATAATAATTTGAACAGAAGCCCTACTGTGATCGTCAAGCCAGACAGCATTCACTGGCATGTTCTGGGATACTTGGTCTCATCATTTTCACATCCCTTGTCGGATTCAGTTTGAGGACAAGACTCCACAATCCCAAAGAGAGACAGGTCATGTGGTGGGACTTCTAAGTCTCCTGATCAAGGACCCAGTTCAAAAGACTAGTTCTCTTCCACCAGAAACCTTCAGCTGCCAGTGCATTTGAGCTCTCTTTGCCATTTGGCCGATGGATTGAAATTTTTCTTGACAGCAGGCATCAAGGAAATGAGGAAGAGTCATGTCCTGCACAAGGTCTGATGCCATGGCTCTAGCCTTTCTTTCATGAAAAACACATTCTAGTCAGCAGCTCAAGTTCTGCTTTTCCATCCCATTTGTTGGCCTGACTTTGACCTGTTTGCTTATTGTTTCTTTGTGCATCTGTCATGAAATATCTCAATACAATGACGTCAACAGAACTCCGAGGGAGTAAGGCATGCCGCAGGGGCGGGGCAATCTCAGGTACCCACAGGTACATCCATGGGAATACCTGTGGGTGGCGGATGGCGGGCGGCCTCAACAATTAAAAAACTGTTATACCTATGGGTATTACCAGTCATATTTCATTTTATATCCTGATTTAACATGTTTCTTTGAGATAACATGCTTTACAATGGTCAATCCTCAATAATTCCATCAAATAGACTTTTAAATACCTCAAATTCAATTCAAACATCAGGACATGAAACAATTATGTAATTATCTGCCGCAGGACAGGTACCTGCTGGCAGGTTTCCTGCGGTCCGCATTCTTGGATCAAGAATGATGGATACCCATGATGTGGATGGCGGATGACCTGGCAGTCCATCTGTGGCATGCCTTACGAGGGAGCACTCTTGATGCAATCTACTCAACTATGGCAAATTGTTGATATCAATGGGATCTTGGCACCACAGATTGATGTTGCTTCTGACTGCACTATAAATACCAGGGCTGTTGATGAGAAATACCCCAAATCATGTCTAGGGCTAGTTTGGCTGATATCTTCCTCACTGCTTCCAATCCAAACCGGAGGTTTCCATTTTGGACTCATCTCAGATTCCTAGAGATCTCCCAGGGAGTTGTTCCTCCTTTTGATCCAGCCTTTACAACTTCACATGGGTTATCAGCTTATGATCTCCTTGCAACTCGCATATATGTGAAAACCTTCTGGTATGATCCTCGCCCAACATCCAGCCAAGTTCTACATGTGGGGGAAGCTATATGGCAGGAGTGGTTTAATGATATTCTGGTGAAGCAGATCCTGCCTCCTCTTCAGGAGATACTGAACCGGGAGGAGAAGATGGAAATTCAGGTAAAGTTTCAGGTAAAAGCCACCAATCAAGCTAACGATCAATTAGCTGAAAGCTGTGTCATTTGAGTTGTTTGGCAAAGAGGCGCTGCAGAGGAACTCTGAAATTCATCCAATGGCCATGCTTGTGGCCCAGTCCATTGTCACCCACCATTTTGCCCTCTAGCTTGAATCATAAATGCTTCTCTGCCATTGTATCTTACTATTAATTTCTGTGTGATATCTCTCCTCTCCAAGTATGAAGCTACACAGAAAAATGAGAAAAATAGGGAATCAATAATGCAATGTACCCTGGGATCCACTGCACTGCAAAAGTTACAAGTCGCAATGGCATGTAGTATCATTGTGGAGTACAATGTATGTGGTGACAATCAATAATTGTGCCTGCCATGTGACAATTTCCCAGGTCCGTCAGATACAGTATAAAAGATCAGATGCTGCTGTCCTTCAATTCATCAAAAATCCATCACCAAGAGGACCAACAACACAGACATGGTCCCAGATCTGGTCAGGAAGGATTCAGCTACATCTAGACAATATCACTGACATTCTGTCTTGCAGTCATTCCATGATATCCAACACTACTTCTTTGTGCTTGAAACATGGGGGATGGCATGTGGTAGCTGCTTAGTGGAGATGGGTGGAGTCCAAGTTCACACTCTGGAAGAATGCCCTCGAATCCCTCCAAAGGTTGTCCCAATCTTGCGCAGAGAATTGTGCCATGCTGGGCTCTGTGGAGCATGCTATATGCCTTTGCATGCAGATGGGTGTCAGAATGCACACCTGATTGCTGGGGCTGTGTGGATGATCTGCCTCCAGACTTCTGGTTATGATTGTTTGACCTGGCTGGGTCTGGATGCTGATCTGATCCTGGGATTTGGTGAATATCGGATCCCGGGCAAGGAGAAGCCATGGGAGAATTTCAGGCAATGGCTTGGTACAAGATATGGGACTGGACCGAACAGCCGAATGGCAGTTGTCTATTTTGTTCTATGGCTTGACCAATATCTACAACTCCCCCAGCACCAGGCATTTTGGGATGGTGATTTTAGAGATCCTGATATCACTTGTTACTACTTCAGCTAAAGAGCCTGTACCAAACCAGAAGTAGATTGAACTGGATTGGAAGACCATGATTTTGATGTAGTATCACCGCAAATTACATGTACCTTGTTTTCAGATAGTCAGGTAGCTGGGTCAGGATACCTTTGCAAAAATCGCAAGTCACAATTGCATGTAGTAGGACAGTGGCGGACAATTTATCCAGTCTCATACAGCTAAACATTGCTACCGTACTGCAAGTCACAATAGCCAATACCATTTCGAAAATTACAAGTTGCGATAGCATGCAGTACCACAGCAGAGTACAATGTACTCTGTTTCTGACAGTCATGTAGTGATGTCAAAATACCATTTTGAAAATTACAAGTTGTGATAGCATGCAGCACCACAGCAGAGTACAATATACTCTGTTTCTGACAGTCATGTAGTGATGTCACAATACCATTTTGAAAATTACAAGTCATGATAGCATGCAGTACCACAGCAGAGTACAATGTACCTTGTTTTCTGACAGTCACATAGTGATGTCACAATACCATTTCAAAAATTACAAGTCGTGATAGCATGCAGTACCACAGCAGAGTACAATGTACTCTGTTTCTGACAGTCATGTAGTGATGTCACAATACCATTTCGAAAATTACAATCATGATAGCATGCAGTACCACAGACAGTCACATGGCAATGTCATAAAATTACAAGTCATGATAGCATGCAGCACCACAGCAGAGTACAATGTACTCTGTTTCTGACAGTCACAATAGCATGTAGTGTCACCGCGGAGTACAATGTACCCTGTTGACAGACAGTCATGTAGCTGAGTCACAGTACCCTTTGAAAATTACAAGTCGTAATAGCATGCAGTACCACCACAGAGTACAATGTACCCGTTGTCGGACAGTCACGGAGCTGAGTCGTCTTTAACCCTGGCAAAAGGAACATTGTCACCCTCAGCAGGGTCTCTTTATCGAGGAGAATTGGGGCAGAGTATTGGTGCCCAGCCATCATGAACGTTTGACGGAGCACCGCGCTCAGGAAAGTAAAAGTGCAGAACAAGTATAAAAGTGGTTATCTAATACATCATGAGATAAGACAGAAATGAAAATACAACAAGTCCGAAGTCATGCAGTAAAGAACCAGTGGAATAGAGGCCGTCTTACGCAGCAGACACTCAACCTATTTACAATTGAAGTAAGCACAACACTTGTACCTTGTACGAATACGCCACCCAAATCAAGCATGTCCTGTTTTGATTGCTGTGAGGCCACTGGACATCTGAAAGCGAGGCCAGTTTGCCAGAGTGGCTGTGTGTCACGTGCCAGGAGTCCGGCCGAATAATTACCGCTTTGGGGACTCTGATGTGGCTGTCCTGAATTTCACTCCCTCCCAACAAATGAACCTATAAATAGGTTTCATAATAGAGTCTGTCTCACACCGTGTCAAGTGTCACAAGCTACAAGATATGATATACCACAGTCCCCAATGCATGTTACTCAAATCATGATAAATGAGAGTTTCTCGCAATCTCTTTGCACCCAGTAATGTGACTTGGACCACTAGATGTCTCCAGCACATCCAGGACTTGTATTTTGGCAGTATCTTGGTAAATAGTGACCATTGCATCATCTTTTTTCATGGTACTCCTATATTGAACAATGTCAGTTGAGGTCCGCATTTCTTATAGACTATAGAACCATTATATTTCTGACATCCACCAGTACCACAGCCTTCTTCTATGATCATGACTGATCTGGATTTGAGTAACCTCCTCAAGCATAGACAGAGCACCGATGATCATGGACAGAGGCTGAAGAGTTGGGGGCAAGGAGGAACAGTGAGGCTTGGGCTGTGACACCTGTAAGTTGCTGGATCAGTGGGATAGGGTGTATCGGATTATTTAAAAGACTGTGATTTCTGCAAAGCAAGCCTGTTTCCCCCACTGGCCCAGACATGAGCAGTGTGTATATCTTTCTTGTTGCTGAATAGTCTGACTCACAGCAATGACAGGTCTTAGACCTGCACACCATGTTGTGTTCTGTCAGTTTTCTGACAGTCCCAATTACAGATCCAGAATAACCAGAACAGCCGGTGATGCTTGGGTTCTTCTTGTCGAGCCTGCAGACACTGGAAGAACAGTCAAGAACATGTTTTGGGAGGTCATGAAATCTCTTACTCGGCCACCTCGTGCATTGTGGGATGAGCGACCACACGTTTATGCCAAGTTCTCTGTTGACCCTTTAGTGTGTTTTGACCAAAGCCATCATTTCTCCCAGGCTGATGGTTCTCTCGTTGCAGGCATTGACATATCGACCAATGGTCATGTACTTCTGTGTCACAGAGTGCAAATATGATATAGCTGGAGATGCAGTGCTGATTGTACCCGAGATTATAGTGGAGGAAGTTACTCATAAGGTCTATACAGTCATCCCAGAGGAAGGAATGCTCTTGGGCTAGTTGGTGACCAAGCTATCTACTGTCATCATAATGAATCCTGAAAACATGAAGTCAATCCGAATTTGGTTCAGTCTTCAGAGATCTACTCTTCCCAGATCCATAGCACCTGATTTCAGTGTCCATGAAATTGCTGTGAATTGTGTGTTTGACCGAGGCCACATGTCTGATTGATGATTGATTAGTGAATCAGAATCCTGGGAATCTGTTTTCCTCCCTACATAATGCCCAAATTCCGAAAGTCCCAGCATCATCTTCTGTCATCCCAATCTTTCTACATTTATTCCAATGTTATCCCATGTACGACTCCAAAGCGCTTTGTACCATTCAGCTCACTACATCATGGCAGATATACACTGTGAACCATCCGGATCTTGAACCGTATCTACCCTTGGATTGGGTACCAGATCCAGTTCAGCTCAGCTTTTTGACTGTTATTCTTGTCCATCATGTGCGAGGTCTGCCAGATTCAATGCACTGGACAAAGCCAGACTGCAGTCTGTTGGTCATGGAGACTATGAACAACTTCTGGATCGCATTTCCAGAACTCAGCTTGGGAGGATTCCCTGGTATTACAGTCGATGTCAGGGTACCGGTCATCAGTGACCTCTGGACAGAGGCTGAGATGCAAAAGGCAGAGGCTTCATTCAGGTCCATCATGCAGATCAGAGACTCATTTGGCAAGGTATTCTCATTTTTTCAGAGTCATATTGTCCGCTGATCCTGCATCACAGTTAGTAGGCTTGGAATTTGATCGGATATACAAAGGAAATGTGGATTTCTATAAAGAATGGGCAGCATTGTTTCCATATGAGATGTGAACTGTAGACTCTGGTGTCATGCTGTAGATTGAAACCATATCATCATCCACCTGGTCAAGCCCAAGAGACCTGTGCAGCCACTGGAGGCATTTTAAGAATAATTCAAAATCCAGATGTGAGTTTGGCAGTATATAGGACAAGTTCATGATGATGGAGTCATCCTGAGAGTTTTCCAACTCAAAATGGCATTAAAGGTTCATATGCTCTGTGCATACAACCCCAATTATGGACACTCACTATCATAGAATATAGCCTTGAGAGCACTCACTGGCAATCTCATCCCTCATTTACAGATAGTCAGGTAGCTGCATCAGGATACCTTTGTAAAAATTGCAAGTCGCAATTGCATGGAGTAGGACAGCGGTGGACAATTTATCCAGTCTCATACAGCTAAACATTGCTACTGTACTGCAAGTCACAATAGCCAATACCATTTTGAAAATTACAAGTTGCGATAGCATGCAGTACCACAGCAGAGTACAATGTACTCTGTTTCTGACAGTCATGTAGTGATGTCAAAATACCATTTTGAAAATTACAAGTCGTGATAGCATGCAGCACCACAGCAGAGTACAATATACTCTGTTTCTGACAGTCATGTAGTGATGTCACAATACCATTTTGAAAATTACAAGTCATGATAGCATGCACTACCACAGCAGAGTACAATGTACCTTGTTTTCTGACAGTCACAAGTCGTGATAGCATGCAGTACCACAGACAGTCACGTAGCAATGTCATAAAATTACAAGTCATGATAGCATGCAGTACCACAGCAGAGTACAATGTACTCTGTTTCTGACAGTCATGTAGCAATGTCACAATACCATTTTGAAAATTACAAGTTGCGATAGCATGCAGTACCACAGACAGTCATATGGCAATGTCATAAAATTACAAGTCATGATAGCATGCAGCACCACAGCAGAGTACAATGTACTCTGTTTCTGACAGTCATGTAGTGATGTCACAATACCATTTCGAAAATTACAAGTTGCGATAGCATGCAGTACCACAGCAGAGTAGAATGTACCTTGTTTTCTGACAGTCACATAGTGATGTCACAATACCATTTCAAAAATTACAAGTCATGATAGCATGCAGTACCACAGCAGAGTACAATGTACCTTGTTTTCTGACAGTCACATAGTGATGTCACAATACCATTTCAAAAATTACAAGTCGTGATAGCATGCAGTACCACAGCAGAGTACAATGTACTCTGTTTCTGACAGTCATGTAGTGATGTCACAATACCATTTCGAAAATTACAAGTTGCGATAGCATGCAGTACCACAGCAGAGTACAATGTACCTTGTTTTCTGACAGTCACATAGTGATGTCACAATACCATTTCAAAAATTACAAGTCGTGATAGCATGCAGTACTACAGCAGAGTACAATGTACTCTGTTTCTGACAGTCATGTAGTGATGTCACAATACCATTTCGAAAATTACAAGTTGCGATAGCATGCACTACCACAGCAGAGTACAATGTATCTTGTTTTCTGACAGTCACATAGTGATGTCACAATACCATTTCGAAATTACAAGTTGCGATAGCATGCAGTACCAGAGCAGAGTACAATGAACCCTGTTTCTGACAGTCACATAGCAATGTCACAATACCATTTCGAAAATTACAAGTCATGATAGCATGCAGTACTACAGCAGAGTACAATGTACCCTGTTTCTGACAGTCACATGGCAATGTCACAATACCATTTCAAAAATTACAAGTTGCGATAGCATGCAGTACCACAGACAGTCACGTAGCAATGTCATAAGATTACAAGTTGCGATAGTATGCAGTACCACAGCAGAGTACAATGTACCTTGTTTTCTGACAGTCACATAGTGATGTCACAATACCATTTTGAAAATTACAAGTTGTGATAGCATGCAGTACCACAGACAGTCATGTAACAATGTCATAAAATTACAAGTTGTGATAGCATGCAGTACCACAGCAGGGTACAATGTACCCTGTTTTCAGACGGTCACCCAGCTATGTCACAATACTTTGCCAAAAATTACAAGTCAGAATGGCACATAGTAGCACCACGGAGTACAATGTACCCTGTTTTGATACAGGTATACATGACCATGCAATACAGTCATACATCGCTCTCCTTCAAATCCTCTGAGTAATATGTCGCAGTTCATATTTAAGCCAGCCAGCTCACCTGTCCTCCATAACTGTCCCCACCAATGGAGCGTGATTTTGTCTGGCCAAATGAGCGTTTACCACGGCAACAAATGAGTCTCAAGCAATTTGTCAATTATGCTTTCTTTTTCATCAATCAGGAAGCATGGATTCCACTCATGCATCTGGTTCTTGAAGGTCGACTCCTCACCCGCTATACAACAAGCCTCATTCAAGATTGTGCAGAGGGTCGGCGGGGGACAAACCGCGTCTCCATCAATCTCCGGCAGGACAGTGTTTGCTTCACTCCCGAAATCCAGCATAACATGCAAGTCACTCGAGACTATGATTCCATGCTTGGGACCAGCCATGATCTGCCTTTCATGTCCAGCATGGCTATATGGCCCATTGCTCCCTCAAAATATGTGCTCAGAGCAGATTTACATTTTACTGTGTCTATTTTGCATCCGGCGGTGAGTTTCAAATCTTTGTCTTCACATTTTTTGTTCAACTCTCTCTAGACACGCCAGTACATTGATGTCAAGCCCCACCGCATTGCGAACATTCCATTTGGGAAACTGGGCATTCGGCAAATCACACGCATTCTCCTACCGAGGCTCTATGACCCACAGTGTCGCACTGTTACTGTCTCACCTGAGCTCCTTCAGTTGTTCTATACCTCTGTTTTGCGACCAGCAGTGTTGCATATACTACAAACAGAGGATGGAAGTCCCCTGTGGCTAGATTGGAAATCCATGTTTCAAAGGCTCAGAAACAATCAGGGTCAGATCCAATTCACCTCTATCGATATCCCTCAGGATCTTCTGGCTCCTTTGGGTGCCAAACTCCTGGAGCTCTGTGATACTATTCCTGAGTTCAAGGACGCCTTTTTTCTGCATGAATTCCGTGGCGAAAAGGGCAAAACTCTTCACTCTCCCAACGATGCAGCAGAGTGTCGGTACCACAGAGCACTGTTTCTTGACAGCTTGGATCAAACAACACTACAAGATGAAAATTGGTTCATTGATCTGGCCTTTGAGGTCAGCCTTCCTGAGCACGTCGTATTCTTGAAGTCTACGGCACATCCACACATCCTGGACTTTGCTCTACCCTCGGCCACTCCTCGGAGCCGAGAAAAGCTTCGTCAAAGTTCAAATTTCCGAATTGATTTCAATGCCCAGTTGGCTGACATTGCTGGTTTCAGAACAACAACTGGGGCTCAGGCCGGTGACCCAGACCATGTTCAGTACCTCAATGTTTACACTACCGATTGTAAACCAACATACCAGCTTCACCGTGGCACTTATGAACGCATTCGCCCTGCCCAGCTCCTTGAGGCAGAGTCTCGCAGTAAGGTCATAAACCAGATTGAAAGCATTGGCGACATGTACTTCAGACAGGGAGTCAATAAGACACCCTGTGCGACTAGAATTGAGCTTCGCATTCGACTTGATGAGGACGATGTTCAGAAGTGGCAATACCTTCCATCAGAACTCGTTGAACGCTGCTTGCTTGCGCATCCAGCTGACACATATTGGTGAGCTTGTATGTTTTACTAGTGTGACATCCACTGACTGCTGAATCAGGTACTTCCGATATGTTCGGGAAACTGGGATCAAAATTGCTCTCACTCGTTTTCACAAATCACCACCTCCAGATCGTTGTTTCCCAGAGACGCTCCTTCTCATTGCATGTCTTGTCTACATGCACAACTATATCATTTACCGCGAACCAACATCGGGTCTCATCAGTGACCAGCTTGATCTTGCCGGGAGATTGGGTGGACAGGCAGACATTCTGCATGGAAATATGCTTCTTCGACACATGGAAGGCTTCTATGTCATGAATGGGACATGGACTCATAGTGCCGATGCTTGTCCACGTCCATCCCGTCATATCGCTGTCGATGGTGCATTGCTTGCAAAGATATTTGGTCTATCCTGCCTGGCCGAGCTGTTAGGGAAGTTCAGCACTCCTGCTGGTTTCTATCCTCGAGGCAGCTATCGTCTTCAGGGCCTTCGAAGTTCCCACCAGGTGAGAGCTTCTGAAGCACGTTTTGAGGAACAACCTGAAGACCACATTGTCTTTGATTTGGAGGAAAGAGGAATCCACTACGAACCTTTGGGTCTGCGACACGGTCCGGATATGGACGAATTGGATTCTGATGAGGAGTCCAATCCTCGAGATATTCACGGGTTCAGTGGTGACGTGGATGCCGATCTCAGCCGATGTGTGGGACGGTTCGGCCATGATGTCTTTCAAGTGACTGCCAACATTAAAGGTCGAAATGAGCCATCACATCTGCTTATCCATGCCAAAGATCGTACTGATCTACGCAATGGGGTATTCATGAGCTTGAATATGACTTCACTATTCGAAAAAATACAGCTTCGTCGACACACTACAGCAACAGATTGGCAACGCACATTTGATCATTATTTTCCTCCAAAAGGAAGAGCTCTTCAATTGACAGGAGAGACACAGAACTTCCCGCAGATGCACTACTTCTCACTTTGGACAACAATGATGAGTCGCCTACCCAAGGATCATTCAGAAGTTGTACGTGCACTGGTTTTCAAACATTTCAATACCTTCAAGTGGATTCCTGCTGCAACCAGGGATCGTGTTTGGACAACCACAAGAAAGCCAAAACTCTTCGACATTCTGTTAGGTCCTGTCGCAGCACCTGGTCCTGCAGTTTGGATAATCACCAATCCGAATTTGGGACCACATCCTGACGTTCAATTGGGACGTCGAATTGCAGCCCTTCCCATCAGAGAGGCTATACATGGTTTCATCCCACCCCAAGAGGATCCACAACCTCAGGGAAATAACCGCATGCAAGGGCAGCGCCAAGAGGAGGAAGAGGAGGAGGAAGAAGAACAGCTTCAGATTATGATGAGGCGGCGTCAGGAAGAGGAAGAAAGCAGCGATTAAGTAACTCCTTAGACTTACCAGCCATCTTAACTGTGGCTGTACCTAGCATGTAATTAGCATGGCATGCAATTGTGATTGTTTCTCATTTCTGGACCTCCAAGGCCAAATTGCCTGTCAGATTGATCGGCATGACTGTTGCTGCTCTATGCTTTTGAGTGGCAACAGGCGGTCAAATTATGATGGAATCAAACAAGATGCAGCCTTGTATGGACTAGCTTACTATGAGAGGTTTGCCTCTTGCCCCATATAGAGGCTGGTTACAAGCCTAATATAAGGCGCTATTGCATCCTGAAAACCCCAGCACAGATGCCTGATTTGCCCCAGTTCCCATTCATTTGCCCCACCAGCAACTTGGCATTGACATTGTCTCATCACTTGCCTGATAGAACTTCAAATGCTGTTGCCCCAGTCCCTTGTTATGAAGGCTATGTCAGATATACACACCAATTGGTGTACATGGAATGTGTAGCTGCAGCTGACCTGTCCATGCCTTTGAGCTGGAGTCAAGCTTTTGCCTGTGCAGTGATTGGATTGGATAGCCTTGACCAAGCTACAGTCCTCACATTGAAGAATCGAGCACAGATGCAAGTGTATTTCTTTTTGGTTATCAGTCAGACTGACAGATATGCAGCAACCTTGGCCTGGTAGCCTCTCAGTTGTGGATGGAACGAAATGAGCTGGGCTATTACTATTGTCCGCTCAACATATGGGGGAGAGAAATTTATGACAAAGAGCGTGGTGATACTGGGGTCTGGAGGGACCCTATGACGTTCTTTAACATCCGAATTGCAGAAATCGAGCGAGCCAGGTTTGCTGCTCGCTGCATCATGATCTTGCCAACTCTTGTTGCAGACATTGCAGCCTGCCCAGGACTGACTCTAGATGAAACAAACATGGGATCCTTTGGGCAGTTTGGAGACTGGATTGTCCGCCAACTGTGGGATGATCTCTCTTTCCTAATACTAAGCAGCCACTATCCTGCATCAGCACTTGCCACACATTGTGGCATTGTGCGAGGAATTGCATGTGAACGAGTCCACCGCACACTTATCTGGCATGGTTATGCTCATCCCCCCCACCCTGCTGCTATGGAGGCTGAAAGGTGGTTGACAGAGGAAAGAGAACACCAAGACCCATGTCAATTCTCTATTTTTGACTTGGAAGTCTACCATCAGGAACGCAACGGTGAAGGGTCCATGAAGATTCCCGCTGTCCATCGCAGTCAACGTAACCTACAGTATTTTGGTCCGATATGTGGTGACTGTTAATTAGCAAAACATCATTATGGCACTCCCGGAATAACAGTCACTGGTACTTTATGTCTGGATACATTCCTATGTGTGACTCACATTACCGGAGGCTATGATCACAGGAAGTTCACCCTGAATTCATATGGATGTTGCAAGTTGCAACCATAGATAGCTCCATGATACTGACATTCTTGTTGGTCCTTCCTTGAATTGTACAGTAGTATTATCATGCTTTTGTCACTTATAAAGTTTTCTTCTTGAATATGCAGGAAGGGACCAGGGCTCTGAGGTGGAATAGAACATGGGGGATGTTATTTCAAGCTAATTCATTGCACATACAGGGTCAAGATGATTTCTGCCTCCAAAACTCCTTGACAAGTGGTGTGATAGTCAGTTTGATTGCATATTTCAGGTCCTCAGAGGCACTGAAAAGGAGGACCTTTTATTGTATTTCAAAGAGAGGTCAGATTGACTGAATTTACAGGGTATCCAGACACAGCAGATATTTTGAGGAGAAGTTAACATGTACCAGATGTAAGGAGACAGAGAGAAGTTCATATGTGCCTCACTGTTCTACTTAAAAGTCAAATAGCATCATGGAAGACATTCAATATATTGTGACATGAACTCAACTTCTGCAGGCTGAGAATTAACTTGAGCTTGTATATTTGTTTCCTCAGTGAAAGTTTCTGTACTGATTCCAACTCTTTTTTGTATTCCAGGACAGCCTTCATCATGGCTTCTGTGAGCTTGACATTCAGGTCAGGCCCAAGGAGCTCAACATTCTGGTCAAGCCCAATGAGCTTGGGAGGTGTGAATGGAAAGTGTTTCCAATATTTTGCTATGGCACCCTTGGCATAATCTTGCCATACTGCGCCTGGAGTTGTGAGATAGCAGACAAGATAATCCAGGAAAACCACATGACGCACACTGATGAAATATTCCTCCTGGAATCCAAGTATTCGTGCAATTGCCGCGAGTCAGCGACAGTTACAGAACTGGTGGCAATGACTCAGGTTGTTGTAGATGGAAGTATCGGTCGGCAAACAGCAAGGCTGTTATACGGAGCGTGAAAAACTGTCCCAACTGCAGAGATGAGTTGGATTTCATCACCCAAGACAGGGGCATGTAATTATTGTCTCATCAGGTGGAGAATATCACTTTAAGCCTGTGTGTGCAGTGAATTAGCTTAGGATAAGATCCCCCATGTTCCATTCCACTTTTAAAAAACATGCATCATTGTCACATACTGTCACACTTCCCAATCAGGATAGAGTCGCACCAATCCAGGGCTCCCTTCCCAATGCCTTCCTGTCACTAGTACTGGGATAATATGTCAGATGCTTTGAATTCTTGTCATTTGTCCTGATCTTTCTTGAGTGATACCACTAACAAGGTGTTCCTTCCCCGATCTCCATCAGTTCATAAGCTGGTGGAGGTGTTGGGTCCTGATGGTGATCGTTAATGTGGCATAACGAAAATATCATCCAATACATCCTTCTGAGGGACAAACTTATTGCAAGAGAGGATACATACATTGTGTTGAGATGAGCTGGATCTGTTCTAAAAGACTCTAGAACCCATATCTAATGTCTCAAGTCATTGGCTGCAGCCCTAGGGTGATATCAGATATTTTACAGTTTCTATCGCATGATTTCCTGAACCTGACCTTAATTCCTACAGTGAGTTGAATGTAGTGAGTCAAATGCAGTGAGCAAGATTTTGGATGTTTCGCATGAGATTTTCCACGATCCACGCGGAACCTTAAAATCACTTCTGCACAATGTATATCAATTGAAAAACACTTTCTATCACAAAATCTAAGCCAATAGCGGTCTGTGACCATCTTCACTAGCCACCTGTTACATGTATAGCGAGGTCCCAAGGAGAAAAGATGACTCACTGATCAATCTGGAATGAATGGGGGTTTGAACAGGTTTGAATGGGGAAAATGTGAGACTGTTGGAACAAGTCAGATGAAGCTGTTCAAACAGTGAATTTTCCAGCACGGTAGAGAAGCGAGAGTAAGACTCACGGATCAATCAGGATCAAACCATGTTGATCAAACAAAGGTCAAGGAGGGTGATTGAGCGAAAGGAAAGTAAGTGATTGAACAGCAGGGACATAAGACTGATTGAACCATTGCAATGGAACAGATTGACTTGACTAGTGTCAGCAGGACTTTAAGGACAATAAGAAGGGAAGGCCAATGGTTGACAAGGTTGTTGGTTAGGTGGTATTGAACCCATGTCAATTCCAGGTCCATATGACCATTGGAAAATCTGTCCCATGATTCTGGTTTAAAGGCATTCATTATCTGGCTTGGATTGTGCTCCAGATTTGAACCAGCTCACAGGATCGCAAGCGGCAGCAGTTTGGGCAAGAAAATGAGTAGCTGAATGCAAGATATAATTTGAAGTCTGTCAGTATTCATTTGGATGTTGAGTAGAAGCTGTGGCTCTGGCCGGAGTGGGAGTTGGTGGGAGTATGGCTTCAGGGATTCATGCAATGGTAAATTAAACTTGAAGAATGACATGAAGGATTGAGCACATCGGCCTGATATACAGGCTTGTACTGTGAGATGACCGACTCCAAGATGGGAATTCATGCCACTTTGTCTGGAGATCTCGGGGATCCTCGAAATTTCCAGCTCCTTCCATCGAATTATATTTATTCCTGGTATTTTCTTCATATATCTGCCCCATTCCTAGCGTCCTCAACACAACACTTGAATGGCAGCTTAAAATTCGCGGAAGCTTTCGTTGAAAGGGAATGTAAGCGCCTAAGAATTTGCGCCAACACCATTGAAAGCACATGCAAGCGCCATGAAAGATCATGCAAGCGTGATGCAAGGTCATGCAAGCAAGATGCAAGCGACATGAAAGGTCATTGCTGATGATGCAAGCAGAACCTTTTCACGTGAAAGTGTGATGAGAGCGTCATGACTTGCCATGAAACATTCATGCAGATCTTACCGAAAACTTGATTGAGTTTTCTCATTTTCCAAACACAATTGTCATGTATTGGGGTCTTGAATGGCACTCATTCGGCATGTATTGGTCAACTCAGATAGACATTAACAAGCTCTCCAGTGTCTTATGTCAACTGATTTCACCTTGCGCGGGCCAGCCCTTGCGCTCTCGCACTAGCGCTGCAAAAAACCTATGCCCTCTTGAAGTCGGTCACCCCACACTACAAGCCTGTATATAAGGCTGATGTGCTCGATTCTTTATGTCATTCTTCAAGTTTAATTCACCGTTGCAAGAGTTGGAGTTGTAATCATGGTCTTTGTGAGGATTTCCCTTGATGAACATGATTGATACAGTTTATTGACTCACTCGTTCCTTAGGAATTCATACGCAATTGGTTCCAGAGCGATCCACCACAAATACACACCCATCTCTGCCCCGAGCTATTTCGCCCAGCATCGAGCGTGGACCAGATCCCTCAGACTGAGGTATTATATCGTCGAAACAGCTGAGGAGAATTCATTCCTGTTCATACAAGTACTGGGAATCAAATTGCGAGCTCTATTCCTCCTGAGACCATACTCCCACCGACTCCTGCTCTGGCCAGAGCCACAGCTTCTACTCAACATCCCAATGAATACCAACAGACTTCGAATTATATCTCACATTCAGCTACTCATTTTCTTGCTCAAAATGCTGCCCTTGCAATCCTGCGAACTGGTTCAAATCTGCAGCACAATCCGAGCCAGATAATGGCTTCAAACCAGAATCATGGGACAGATTTGCCAATGGTCATATAGACCTGGATTTGATATGGGTTCAATACCATCTAACCAATGACCTTGTCAACCATTGGCCAACGACAACTTCAGGTGGCAAGCCTCCTGGAGATCCAGACTCATTGGAATGGATCCATGGAAAGAGGCTCATTAAAAGGTGCTTGGATGTCATTTGCTGTAGCAATCAACAGTGTCAGGTCATTATAAGACCTCTGACACGAGCAGATCAGAGATCGGCTCAGATCCTGCAGCCGTGTCCACTTTGTGGAAGTACATTATCACACATCACATGTACCACTCCTGGGCAGCCATTTCCAGCAACAACAACAATCTACAAGTGGCGAAATGGTGTCCATTTCCAACATCAAGGCTTTCATCATCATCCCCGACCAACACATCTCCTTCACCTCTTGAGAAATGAGCAGATAGCCTTTGAGGAAATTATTCGTGCAAATCCTACTGTCGGTGCTCTCTCCCTCGTGACAGGGCGCCCAGGTCAATCTCCAGTTACGGAGATATCATCGGTTTTTTGCCAATGCAGATCGTGTTCGAAAGACTCAGCAAAAAGTACGCGCAATGCTTGTTGGAAAAGGACATGGATTCATCGCCGAATTCGCCGCTTTCGTCCGTGATCATCCTAATTTTATTCGACATCAAGAACTTGGAGAATGGACTGTAATCACTATGCAGACTCCCTTTATGTGCTTACTTGTGCTGATGGATCACGATGATCTGATTGATTTTGATGATGACATGGATGAGCTGGTCGACTCAGGACATCGATCCTCTGTCCTGTCACTTGTTGCCAATGCTGCACATGGCTTCTACAAAGACATGAAAGCTTTGTTGATCATCACATCGGTACATTGCAAGCGTCTACTCTGCGGGGTACCGACAATCATCAGTTACTCAAATGGGCAAACCGCAGAGCATTATCTCAAACACTTCTTTGCTCAATTTGAGAGCATTGTCGAAGACGCGTGGAACAGGGGTATCGATAGGATAGATGATGAATGGCTTGGAACGGTAGGACTCAATATTGATTGTCACATCTCCCTTTCTGACTTATTTTTCAGACTGTGGACTTTAGTACGGCACAGCGCAACGGCTTCATCGCCGCTTTGACACAGCTATTTCGCAAGCATCAGCCAGGTCAACGAACAGACGACGAACTTTGTGATGTCGCTGAAAAACTGCTGAGAGGCTGCCAGGATCACTTTCTCACTGGTGCCATCCGTGTTTCCAATATCAGTGGTGCAGTGAATCCCAAGGACAAGCCGCAGTTCAGAAACCGTGCCAGACACCTTCTTAAAGTCGAGGACCCAGCTGAATTTATTGCAGAAGTTGAGAAGATGGCTGCTTCCTGGCCGAAGTCAAAGAACTGGCTCAAATGGTGGACAACAAAGGAGCACACTTCGATGCTATTTCCATCCCAAATCATCATGGATCGTGCACGCTTTGACCGACTGTTGGACACCACCAATCGAGAGGAGTTGATTCACTTCAAGCTCTATCAAGCTGTTGGAAAAGATGTTGATGTTATTGACGGTTTTTACTGGTTATACTGGTTCTGTGACTATTTTCTTCGATTATATCTCGCTGCATCAGGTGAGTAGCTATTGATCAGATTGTATGTGCTTCTGCAATTGACTTACCTGTTCAGTGGGCCAGCCTATACGCTACGGATCTGGAGAGCCATGGAAGAAGATGGTATCACTCATCGGCTGTACCAAAGCCTCCCGAGTTCCACAGGGCGAGGCTGAGAATGATGGCCAAGCCGAAGATACTGTGGATGAAGTCATGCTTGGAAAAAAGAAAAAATCAAAGCTAGACGTCAAGCGGGTCATGAAGGACGACAATACCCGACTCAGCTTGCTGATTGACTGTAATTTAGGGTTGGTTTGAGGGAATATTGAAGCGACGATCTGTTCCAGATGATAACTGTGCCCAGTCATACTTTCAATGGCTCCATGTTACAATAACGACCATTGGGATAGAGGCCAACTGTTCCAGTGGCAGATACGAGTCCCCCTCTCTCTATTCTCACTCAAGCAAGTACCATTCCATTGTGGTTACTCCAAAACATTATGATTACAGGCTCAAGTGTTATGCTTGAGGTGGGTTGGATTGATTCAGGTTGGGCAAGGGTGCATAGGTTGATAAACACTGTTAGTGTGGTTGTTAGTTTGCCTGCCTGGTTGCCTCTATTTTGCCACCGGTCACAGGTTCAACTCCAGACACGGCCGACTTTTTCTGGCCAGACTGTTGAATCATTTGTGGATATTTGACTCCACAGACGGAATTCCACTCCCAATAATCTTCATAATTCTGTCAGACCACCCTGAATGGATACCTGGAGGCTGAAGCAGGCTGAAACGTGCCAAAAAATACCCCTCTGGCAGCACATCATCAATATGTTGAGACAAAGAAAAAGCTTCCAATGTTACTGGGGCAATAAATACACAAGGATGACAAATACAGAAAATTTTCAGGCCACTGCACTGAGCTATGAGCAACTCGCTACATATTTGTAGCAAGAATTCTAATTTCCCCTGTTCACCTTGTACAATGGACATCTTGGTGAGCTGGTCTTTTGATCATAGATAGAAAATCCATCCTGGAATGCAGACAAACTTGACAATTGATTCTCTGGAAAATGTGGTCATTTTTCCATCCATGGGCCCAAGTAAATGCAAGTCAGACTGGACTGGTCTTCTGAAGTGTACGAGTATTATGAATTTCAGCCATCCAGGAATGCCAGAAGTGTTGAGAATACAAATGAAGTAATTGATGCAACAGACACTCCAAGGAAGTTGACAAGAATCAAAATGGTGAGGTGCAAGGTTGTGAGAAGAAGTTGAATTACCGTATAGTATCCAAATTGAGCATCATAACATAACGGCTTACCACTTAGCCCTGTGGACTATCAAGATTTTTCAAGATTGGTTAAGTGGAGAGTGGAAGGACATACCATGAAAGACAAGCATTCACTGTGTGAACTCTCAGAGCTGTAGGCCAATCCGATGACCTCAGCAAAGTCTGACAACTGTTTGATGCATTTTGTTCTCTAGCTTGACTCGGAATGGACCTGACATGCCAAGTTCTGGCTGCAATGTCCATATGTATGCAAATAACAATCCAGCGCATAAACCATTGTTATACTGTGCTGCAGGCTGCAGCACATTTTGCTAGGAACCAAGTTTCTTCTGCTGCAGTGAAACCATAATGGCAGATTCCAGTGTATATCAGCAATAATGAATACCACTTATCTGCACTCTGCCAAAGGAACTATCATAGGTGCAGGATTCTAGAAAGAGGGGACCTGGAATTTCAGATCCAGGAATATTTGGATTGGGCCGGTGTCCAGTTTGAAAAATAGAACGAGATTTCCCCATCTCGAGATCTGACCATTTCCTTGACCACTGCATCAGAGTCCAGCTTTGTTTCAGATTCAAGAAAGTCCGCTGCGGAGAGAACCACAGTTCCAGCGCTTTGTGCGTATTTCAACTTGACTACGGGATGCTGCAGCGACTTCTGCAGTCCAAGTTGGGAGTTCCATAGTCGCGGCGGTACAGCTCAGATAAACCACAAAAGGGAATCCTTGACAATCGGAGCTGCATCCTTGACTGAATACATGCTTGAGGAGAATTGGATCAGTTGATGAAAATGCCGAGGAATGGACTCACCCAGAGGCAGGTGGCATTCATGGACATATATGGCCATCCAATCTGCCTTCTTACATTCACGAGAGCAATAATGAGTCGAAAGACAGCCTCCACAGTGTTTCATGAAGTTAACAGGCATTTCTGTGGAGCACTAGTCAAGATTAATAAGTCATACTGAGGAAGGATGTCTGGAATTGGGCAGGTGACCAACCTTTCTACTGGAAAGGTTTTAGTAAGGGGAGGGACCTCTCAGTAGAGAGGCTGGAGACTCGGCTGATGGCGAAGGCAGGATCGTCTTGTCAGACATGTCCTATGATAGAGGCGCCTCTTGATATTCTTGTAGATCTGATGAAAAAAATGATAGGCCTTGATGCCTACCTCATCGGCACCGGCAATAAATCTCTTCTATTTTTATTATTCCATTTTTTGCCGATAACAGCAACGGATTTTCAATAATTTGATTTATTCTCAGCACGTCATACTTCTTTATCGCGCCACTACCCGACAGTGAAATGATGCAATCCCTGTGGAGGCGCCATAATTCCACGCACCCGCCGGCACCTCAACGGCGGATCCGCTTTCTCGAGTCCCCTTGTCGCTGCCCCAAGCGTCATGACCCTGACACAGCATCACCCACCTTCCACGTTCAATAAGCAGTTGTCATCCCCGCCATGGGACTAGTGAGCGAAAGACCTTCACCTTCCAAGTGCGAAGATGTCTTTCCTCTAGAGTCAGGTCACTCACATTGCTATTCTCTATTGTCATGGGCTGGGCATGGCCATTTCAAGGTGACTGGCAGCAGGAATGATTTTTGTCCGCATAAACCCCAAGAATTGATGGTTAAAACGCTGGCTCTATAGTCACAGCACCACATCTTTTACTGGAGTCCCTACGCTCATCCTCCTCTCGACTCCACAAATGTGCTCTCTTAGATACAGCTCGCGCTCCTTTGTTGTGCACATCACTGCACCGACCTATTCGCACACACCCTCCCCCCGTGGATCAAACAGGTCAGCGTGTGAAGATAATCATCAAGACCAAGGAGGAGATGTCCGCAAAGTCAATCATTCAATCATGTTCAAGATTCTACGACAATAAGTCTACAGCATCTCGTCAACAATAATTGTAAAATCAATCATGTCAAGTTACAATGAGTGTATTCTCGGCACTAACAAATCAGGACAAGGCCTATAAAATGGGTCTTGAGTGTCAAGGCTGAGCAAGCTCAAGCTCTGGCGGCGGAACTTCTGGTAACATTCAAAGACGACGAAGAAGCTGTCGTCATCCTGGTCAAAAGGGAACAGTGCTTCAGCGGCCCAGTTACAATGATGTGCCACCTCCTGGAACGCGGTACCCTGGATGCAGGGAACATTGTCCACTGGATTACAGTGCCATCATCGAATCTTTCCTTGATATCCACAATGCGAGAGCAGGTCCACTTTTTGGATATTGATCTCTCGCAGATGCAAGATTCTGGAAAAGGGAAGAGTTTTGCTCGAGCTGTCAGAGTCTTTGTGCTGATGTGTTCTCTAACTGCCAAGTCGCATATCAGATAGCTTTCGAGCAGAAACAGTCAATCCTGGGACTCGTGGAGTGCTGATACTGTCGGAGATGAGTCACCTCTGGAGGCTTTGCATTTACTTCTGGAAGTTCTAGTGTACCATGTTCATATTATAACTATCACAATCAAGAAGGTGCAATTTGAGTTGATCAAAATGCTACATGCTATAATCCAACAAACACAGTACTATTTGCTCTTTTCTGCCTCTCGCGCTCAAACGGCGGGAATGATGCGCCTTTCGCCCGCCGTCAGCGGAATTTAATGTCAAGAGATAACCATGCCAATTTCGCTCAGGAAATTGAGATTGGATGCAGAATGGATGAATTTTGAACTGAAGCAATCCCACACAAGGTGGTATTTGACCATCCGCAGGAGGCATTGAAGCAAATATAGGCCAATATATCACACTCTGATCTTCGTTTGCCGATCGTCTACAGCAGTTATTGTATGCATCACATCACGATATTACAGGGGAACAGGCAAGATTCTTCATGCATAAAAGTGCAAATGAAATGCAGGCAAGTACCCATGGCATGGCAATCCTTTCCTGTCGCTTGTACAAGTAGTCTGGAACTTTCCGAGTCCTACTGACTCAACATGATAAATATGGAGTACGAAATGCCCCTCGAGCGACACCACAATTATTGCAAACCGCCAGGAGAAGGGATGACTGTTCATATGAAACATGCCCTCAAACATCTCACAATTTTCCCAGAAACATGACAGCCAGTCTTGCCTTTTAACACCGCATGATGCCCCTCTCTTGGTTCACGTTCACGGCTTAGATTCTTTGCCTCCTTCAAATTTCGTTTTCGGTGTACGAGCTGGTTTATCACGACATCGGTATCAATTCTCCACTTCTAGCGAATCTCACATTCATGGCATGTTGCAGAAAAACTCTCTCAGCAACAGAGTTCCTTGAAACACTCAGAATATTTGTCACACAAATACCGGTCCGACCAAGAATGGTGCATCATTCGTCTGATGTTATCCTAAATTTGAGGCTCTTGTTCCCTCTTAAATCCAGGGACTACCACCGTCTGGGCGCTCAATGTCAGGGGAAAGCATGGCATCGACAGAACAATCCTACTTGATTCTGTAGAGCTCCAAGCTGGCAAAATGTTCTGAAACCTCCGAATCTTCAAGCATGGAAGATCACTGATGTATATGACCTCAAAGGCAGACTATCGGCGAAGAGTTCGCATCACTGTGACACTCATATTTCAGAGCTTGAACAGGCTTTTGACAGATCGAATCAGAATCACCATCATATAGGAACCAGGCGAAGACAACAGGATCCTCCATGATTCTCCGTCAAGCGCGCATCAAACATGACTCGGGGAACTAGACATGCGTCGTCTGAATTGAAATAGCTCGGTCTGCATGGGTATCAACCCGATATATGTGGGAGCCAGCGAAAATGAGGAGACTTCAAACGTCATGACTGTCCTTTAAAGTTACATTCTCATTACATCTGCTGTGATCCACGGAAATAATTGAATTGCCTTGATCCAGAACGGCATCCCGCCCCGACTCGGCCGTCGGGATACGGAATGCGCTGAGTCATCGCGTTTGGTCAATGAATGCCGGTCTGCTGTTATGGCAGAACAAGTTAAATGCCCTCGTTGGTTTCGAACCTTTTCGTAGGTTGACCTTAATGATATGGTATACATAATCCTGTCGAACTTGAACTGAATGTGGCGAGGAAATGATCCATTTGATACTTCTAGAAAACCTGCGAATCAATTATCAAGCCAAATGACAGAGAGACTCGAAAGAACACGATCAGTGCCCTGAACTCCAGGACGAAACTGCCAATAGAATGCAAGTGGCGGGGAGGTGATGGGTAGGCAGAGGGTTAGTACGATGCGCGGTCTGAGGAGGTACTATCGTGGGACCGGATATGGAAATCCAATCCGACCGGTCTAGATATGCAAATGCTCGTTTTTCGAGCACTTGCGGTACTTCAATTGCCCCAGGAAAATCAGAGTCTGTAAATAAACCATTCAGGACTGGCAATGTAAATTCTTGGAGAAATCCAGCAAGAGGTGGTTGAATTAAAAATGCAACAGTCCTGAGAATCAGAGTTGCAAAACTAATACCTTGGTGAGTGCCTTGGAATTGATGATATTTGGGGCTCTTTTTGGGGCAGAATCATTGAGAGATGGTCTTCAAAAGATCCAAGAATTTTTTATTTCCGGCAAAAGCACCGAGGAAAGGCCCGATTCAAGCATAGGCCTGCAAAAAAGCGTGACAGATGCTGCCGGATGAAAACGCCGCCGGCTTGTGGCTCTTCTCATCCACTACCATCATCTCCAGTCACCCAAGGAGGTAAATATTATTCATTTTGTTGTTCTGATACATTCAACATATGTTTATCCATCTCTCTGATCATAATTCTGCTTCAACTGTGGCACTCTGGGGCCAAACCCACTGGGATGGACATAGGCTAAAAGAATTAGGCAAACAAGCGGAAAAGAGGGCCCAATCAGTGTAGATCTCAATGAACCAGGAATCCTTCATGATTCACCCAAAATGGGTGTCAGTGCGCGCTGTAAAACTGTTGTCGAACAGTGGGCCTGTGATCGGCATCCTGTCGGAGTCTCAAATGTGATGCGATTTGCAAAATTTGCAAGTGTGACATTGTGTGACGACATTTGCATATCCTAGTCCCGACGTCTCCAGGTGGCTACAACACTGGAAAAAAATAATTGACTTCATATTCAGTGTTTTTACAGTCCATATTCCATATATTCCAAGTTTTGCAGCCCCAGCTAACACGGTTCAAGAGTTCCCAGGGTGATTTGCATATCTGGGCTCATGATAGTAGAGTGAAAGGCTCGGGACAAGACCAGCGTGGGAACACCATGGTTCCAAACTGATGTCTTCTATTCCAAAGCTCCGCATTGATCTGAGCCTTGTGATCACCCGGCCTTGTCCTTCACCACTGACATTTGCATCGACAAAGCCTTTTTTTGCTACCTCAGTAAAGGCAAACGTGAGCTATCTTCTTTAACAGTACGATAGACACTGAACAGTCTTGTTCAGGTTGCTCAGAGTTCGATTTGGATGCTGAAATGCAAATGCTGGATCTCAAAATGGAGCAGGTGGACTCAAATATGTCAATCATCACTCAGAAATCCCCTGGGGGTGTAGACAACAAGAAACGCTCCCGATCCCTAAGTGCTGGATTGGACTGGGGTAGTCCTCCTGTAGTTGACAAACATCGCCGAGTGCTTGCTCCCGGGGTTGGACTTTCTTCGCTTCCGAGCGAGCTCCCACCTATGATGGGGTCAGTTTGCGCGCTTAAGCGGGCTATTTATGGTCGCAGAGAGTTCAAAGGACCACCACCAGGTTGACCAAGTGGCACTTATCTCATTTTGTTAGTAGTCCTGTGAATAAACAATTGTGTTCTGAGTCTTCCTGCTTGGTCGCTATAAATATAATATCTACTTCAATAATGGCAAGTCTCCACCATGGCAGGGCGACTGGTTAAGGTCAGAAGATTTCTCTTGCTTCTGTGCAGCGAAAATGGAGTGGACTAGACATATGTGTGCGTTGACGGGCTTTGTGTCCATGAATCGACTGGCTCATCAATACAGTTTGACTAATTTTTCTACTACCTACATATTGTCCCTTTCCTGCCTTACATATCTGCTCTGATTGTAGGTTGATCAAACTTTGTCCTCTTTTTTCGCCGCTCTCTTGTTGGTCCAATATTCTACTCTCTTTCTTTTTGGTCCAACACTAGGTCCTTTTCATATTGTACCAAATACCTACATCCCTTAAATACCCATTATGATGGAAAATAAAGCAAAAAGAATCAACTTTAAATCTTTCAAGAGAACCAACTCTGTCGCTGAAAACCTGAAATGTGTGATGTCATATCTGTCACACTTTCCGCACACACCTACAAAGATGATTATTTGGGCCCTACAGACCTTGTCTCCCTTGACATAGACAATGTCATGCTCGTCTAAATATTGAATGTCTTAATTGGAGGTGTGGAACCATGATTGACCCAGAACCTCCAAGGAGCAGAAATTTTCTACTAGTACTTGACTAATCTCCTTCGTTCTGCTCAACTAGCCACAGAAGACCACTCAAGAGTTTAAGAATTTGTGTCCAAAAATTGGTGTTGGGATCTTTTTCTATTACCAAATGTGTGATGTGTTCATCACACGTTTATCACATGCATGTTTATCATGTGACATGTCTCCCACAGTTTGTTTACTCATTCTCTTCTTCCATCATCATTCATTCCCAAGGCTAGCCACCATTTGGTTTCTTCAGGTTACACCTGAGGAGGCTAGCCATGGGGATGAATGAAGATTTCTTTATCCATTTGTTTGTAAAGTACATTCATTTTCCTTGCTAGCCACCAATGTCTAGGCTTTTGGTTTCTTCAGGTTACACCTGTTGAGGCTAGCAGGGAGGATGAATGCATTTTGCAAACAAATGAAGAACCTATCTCTCTGGGTTGTTGGGCTTGTTTTGTGTCTGTGCCTGGTTAAAGAGCATCAAGATGTGTAGGTCAGGTTAGCTTTATATGCTGCCATGGCTGAGTTGGTATGTTGTCTGAACTTTGTAACCACCTTTTGAATCTGAAGTCAACAAGGGTTCAACACAGACAGGTGTCACTCTTTTTAACTAAAACTAGTGTTGCTGCGGGCTGCTCAAAGCTGTTGCTGACATGACTTCCTAGCCAGCTGTAGCTGATTTTCAGCTATGGCTTTAACAGCTTAGCAGCTAAAGCAGTCTGAGCCAACATGAATTTCTTTTCATTTTTGTTTAATAGCTTCAGTGTATCCATGGTGTGCACTGAAAGCGCAAAAATCAAGCCAGATCAACCATGGAAAGGGATCAAGTGACAGCAGGCTTGCATGCCCTGCAATGCTCTTTGTTGAGTAATTTTCAAAATCTTGACTCAGTTGTTAATGTGAAACCAATGAGGACATCTTTGAACCATGGGATGATACCCAGCTCGTTCCAGAAGACGGCTTGCAAAAGGCTACACTTTCTAGCCTGTATGTGCCAATTCTGCAAAGGAACTGAGAACACTGAGTCACATGGTCCCAACATATTCTGTTACCTGAATGACTGGGATAAGGCCGGCGAGCGGCAAGAACAAACCATGTACTTCCTCGCGGCAGACTTCTGCAAATTTTCTGGCCAGTTATCACGGCATCGAGCCTCCTGGATTAACCAATAGTAGTCAAATAGTAGTGGTACATGGTAAGTACTTAATCCCAAACTTGAATGTCCCCAGTCAAATCTATGTACCATTGCAGCATCTCTTTCACTCTCTTCCGTGTCTTCTCTGCCAACAATATCAGTCGCTGTTCCCCTTGCCTGACCTGCTGTGGTGTATGGCTCTGAATCTTTCCTGGCTTTATGTCTCCAATCATTGCCAGTCCCTTCAGCGCCTCCAATCCACATTTGACCCTCGAAAGCATGACATAGGCAGAAGCAATGGAAATGCAGCTGTCGAGGTGAATAGTCACAGTATTGAGGGACCAGTGGGATAGAGGCCAACCGTTCCGGTGGCAGATACGAGTCCCCTGTTTTGGCTGGCAGCAAAACAACATGAATCTTACATCATCAAGTAAGTACTGCCAGAGACAAGATTTATTTAGAGTGGAATATGACTGGTAAATATGTTAGAATGGTTTTTCTGTCATCCATGCCACTGAAACATGAATAGCAAGCACTATTCTTGAGTTAAAGTCTTGAAAGAAGTGCCAATAGTCTTACAATTTGTTCATACATCTCATCTTTGAGCCTCAACCAGCTGCTATTTTTCTACATCTCCGAGTTTTTGTCCAACTAGACCCAAGAGTCTCAAGGCATTCAAGGGGCCTACACAGCTGCTGTGGGATTGGAACAATAAAACAACACATGTCTATTAATCTTCCATTATTCAGATAGAATATCTGATAGTACAGATAGCTCTATAAGCGGTATAACATGGTAGAAGAAGACAACACTCAATACACAGAATGCCCTTTCATGCCATTCACAGCTCCAATAGCTGTCAATTGTAAAGTCTGTTGTATATTACGATGACCATGGAATGTGAAAATGACATCCAACAATAATATGCTCGCTCCGGCCACTGAGCCAGTGTCTGAAAGCATCCCAAAGTCAAATTTGATTGTATTTGGTACTATTTGTTCTGCGCCACATTTCGTCGCAGTGCTGCCCTTACTCGCAGGTTATGTCACATCTACAGCAGACTAATTCTACAGTCTTGAACTTGACGATTCACATATCCTGTAGCGACCATTTTTGGCCTATTACCATGGATGACCAACTGCACTGGACATGTGTTATGCTGACAGGGAAGGTCTATGGAGATTGCCAATGAGGCGGACCATGTCAGGCTCATAGAAATAATATGCTAAAGTACCATAGACTGATTATGAGCACCCCCAGTGCTACTACTAGGAGGGAAATCAGCAAACTCTCTATTCCCTTGAAATATGGCCTTGAGGATAGATAGACTAGTCCTCTATCTTTCAACAGTATATTATATCCACCCAAGACTATTTATTGGATTAGCCAAGTCTACGCTACCCATGGAGCAAAAGCAGAACCCTTTTTGGGACATCAGGCGGGAAGCGCACGGTGAGCGCGCGTGTTGAGCGCCGTCTATTTTGAACTGATCCGACGCCGGCAAATATCGAGTAGACCCGCTGACATGATAAACATGATGTCGGTAACCAAGGGAGAATAGTGCCGTACGGAAGAGAATAGCATTGCCACCAAGTAATGTAACCAGGACCAATAATGATCATAATGTGGTATTATCAGGTGGTCACGGAACCAAGCACCTCTTGTCGATGCTGACATATCTGGTGATGACGAGGACGGGCTGACCAATGCAAGCGGCGATGAACTTCATTGATGTTGCTACTGATAATGTGAAGTGATTTTTCTCAATATATGTTCTCTGTATTTTTCCTGGATAATACATGCAATTATAAGACTGTTTGACAAAATTTCCTTTTTGAGTTTTTTTGGTGTCGGGGGCGGGACGATGAGCGGGAGGAGCGGGAAGGAGGAGAAGGGAGCGGGATACTACCGCCATCAATCATCGGGACACGATGAGCAGACGGTTGTTTTTTTACCGACACCCGAAGGTCACACGACAGTGAGCAGGAAATCTACATTACATAAATAACATAGCGGCGTCAAATTAGACCGGTTGTAGGCCCCCACACGTCTTACCTGGGACCTCCGATGCGGCCGTCCACAATTTTGCTCTGTTCCAACAAACGAGCCGACGTGACCGTGGGACTCGTAACTCTGTGGTTACGGTCAGGACAATGTCAAGCACAAATCCTGGTAGAGCTTACCTTTGATGTTCTTTTCTTCGTCCATAAGGCTGGAGGCAAACAAGAGACCCTGGGGAATCACGATGCTACAGCCGGAATAGCGAGGAATTGAGCTTGGGGAAAAGGGCCATTTGCACCATGGCTTGTAAGCTGGATGGATGCAAAGATGGCACTTCTGGTTTGGAGACTGTGGAGGAGAAATTCACAGCAGACGTTGAGAAAATTCGGGCGACGTAGCCATGAAGCAGGTGTCACGTGGATATCCCCGTTGGGTACTTTGATGGCTGTACCCACAAAATCGCTGGCTCCCAACAAACGAGCCCACAAGTGGGCCTCGTAATTGCCCTTGTGAATTGTGTGAAGTGAAGGTGAAGCCTGGAATGATAGGAAGTTGACGTCGTCGGGCACTGCAAGGCTTAGACACACCTGAGTTGATCCATGAAATAGTCAATGTCAACAATGGAAGTGTCACACGATGAGGAGATTCGGCTTCAGGATCAGAAGAGGTATATAGCAGAAGATCAACCTTGGCAGAGATGGCGTATCTTCGGCCCTGGTGCACCTTGTACTCGATGCTGACCAGAGTACCACCACTACCTTTCGAGATTCCCAGCTCTACAGCTATGTTGTCGATAACGTAGATGGGCATTCCAAAGACTAGTCCTAAACGGCCGCTGAGATCATGTGCCTAGGACTTGACTGGTGTATTCCAAGCATCTTGCGCGTTTTGCCCAGTTAAAACGACACGGCTTTTACCGCGTCCAACTGCATCTTCCGCGTAGTAGATCGCAAATTCCTGGCCTGTAGCCCTAGCAAAGACCTGTGTTGAATGCCAATTGTGGACTTTTTGTACAAAATTGGTATAAGTGATCAGTGGCGCAGCATCATCAGGCTCTTGTAGCCAATGTAGGATGTTGGACAGCTCCGGTTCGACAACAGAGCTCACTGATCCCAACTGAAACTGTTTGAGATAGTTGAGATCATTGTCATCTCCTGAAATGGTGCAGTTACTGCAACGCAAGCGATTGAGCAATGCAACAAAACGTGGATTTTGTTGCCGCACAACTTCATCGAGAATGACGCATTCTTTGATAGTTTGGTAGTTGTTGATTGCTGTAAGGTTTCTTCAGACTGACTCGTTCAAATGTTGAGGCCGGGAGTTGATTCCGTGAAGGGTGAGATAAGCATGATCAAAAAGAGGAACAACTTGGGGCAGAGAAAGTTGATATTCGTCACCAGAGAGGATGAGATCCAAATTCCCAAATGGGTCATCACTACAATTGCGAGCGAGATTGAGATTCCAGGAAACTCTCTCCCAGTCTGGACACCCCAGAAAGAAAAACTCATCGATAATCAAGGTCTGGGTTGGCTCTAATCAGGCGACAAGAGCTTCGCGAGTTTTCGAGTTGGGTTTGGTCATACTTGGGAAGGGGGTGCATAATGATAGTTCACTATGGATGGTTGATCCTTCAATGTTACTGGCGGCGACATCGGTTGGAGCGGTAAATGTGAGCTCTGCCAGGATTCCGAGCTCTGAGTAGAATGCGCGAAGGGCGTCATAAATGTGTGATTTTCCTGTACCACCAGGACCATCAATGATAAGACAGTAGGGTTTGCGGTCTGGATCCTGCGGTAGACATTCTGAACACATTCGGTTGTCGACTTTGAGAAGAAAAGCGAGTTGTTGTCGCTTATTCAAAGTGAATTTCTCAATCTTGGCAAGTGCCAGACGCTTCCATTCGCAAAGGCCATCCCATATCTTTTGGTCCCCATTGTGAAGGATGAGCAGACGTCGTCGAATGAGTTCTTTCTCTTGAGCTAAAGTTGTGATACAAGGTTGGACCAGGATTTGATTACCCCACTGCTCTGAGTTGAAGAGTGACTTGACTTGACCAGACTGATCTTTCACTGCAGCTATTCAAATGGTCAGAGCAATCAAATGCTGTATTGAGGCGAAACCCTACTGGCTCAAGCATCAAGAACAGCTCTTTTCTCATCTGCCAACAGCCTTGATGCTAAGGATGCTTGTTGTTCAGCTTGCTCATCTCCTTTGAGAGCTTCGCCTTGCAGAAATTGCGATACATCAGTTGGAATTTCAGGCACATGGTAGAATTTGGAAGCAGTGGCCAAGGCAACGATGTTCTCTGCAGCATCTCGAGCACGAGATCCACATGCTTCTTCAAACAACTCTTCATGATTGAAAGGCTCATCTTCGTTGATGGGATCTTGTTGTCCAAGTGGAAATCAAATTCTTTGGTCAGGTCAGGTCATCCGAATCCAGATCCTGCGAGTCAGACGAAAAAAAAGCCAAGCTTGGCATGAAAGTCCGCAAGGCATCGCTGACCTTGAGCAGAGAAATCATCACCAGCAAGTTTGCACTGCCAATACTCTTGCATATGGTCAATAACATTGACTTTTTCATGGGATAAAGAAGCAAAGAGCTCTACCAGAGCTTCACTCCAAGAGGCCGTGGAGAGCTTTAAGGGATCTGATGCAGAATGAGCCCACGCCCAAAAGAGAGCCAACATGGTGATGGCATATCTTTCTGCCTGATCCTCAAGATCGCTCCATGGAATGGCAGTGCAAGTCAATACAGGGATGTGCCAGATGTTCTGCCTTCGAAGGCAATGTGTCATCACTTGAGGATGACCCTGTTGAAAGAATAATTGTTGATCTGAGGTTGCCAGTTCAGTCGCAAAAGAAAAGTATTTTAATAGATGACACACCATCCTTGAGTAAAGCCTCACTAGAGTCTGATTCTGCATCAGACTGCCATGTCAGAATAGTTCGCTTTATGCGGACCTTCTCATATTGTCCGAATTGATCCCACATACAAACATCTTCTAGTGCAGATGGCCGTAAAAGGACATCATAGACAAGAGAATTTAGCGGAGGAGGTTCTAGATCTGAATCTTCAGGCAACATTACCAATGCGTCGCCGTCCACGAGGTCGATGTGCAAGCTTCCATCAAGCTCATCATCAAGCTCATCATCATCTTCTGGAGTGTCTGGTTCTAGGCCCGGACTGATGAATATGTCAGATCGATAAGTCCAGAATTGATAAAAGAAAGCAACATACTCAGCATCAGCATCTTCAGGCTCCTTTGAATCATTGTCTTTTCCCCGATAATATGCCACGAGAAATGGGCTGGGGAAACCCAATTAAGCAGTTTCGTCCAATAGACAACGGTGAACTTCGCGTCAGTGATGTGGTTCGGTATAGCAAGGAGTGATGAAGAAACCTGCTGGGCAGAAAGCTCTCGTCGAGCATTGACTTGATTCAATGTCTTGAGTAACAGTCGACACAACACCTCTTCGTCGACACCTAATTGGACCACTGATGTTTGCTAGGATTTAGCCGCGGCAGTCAATGCACTCATCATGATAGCAGAGTCGAGTGAAGCTTTCGCAGTGTAACTGCACATATAGGACACCATAGTCATTCCCATAGGTCCAGAACCAATAAATTTGCCATCGGTGTTGCATTGGAAAGTATGCTGCTGAAAGTGGGGAAATATTATTCCCCCGGACCCTAGTCAAATTTTGTTCCTCCAGGGGAAAGGATGACTTGAAGAAATCTAAAGTCAAAACTACATCAAATTTAGTAGGAGGCGGCCCGAGTCTTCTAAATATGGTTGTTATTCATTGCACCCATCGACCTTAAGGACTTGGTCGTCGCTGTTCACGATGAGCGGGACAGGTTGTGTGAGTTCACATGTAAGCATTCCCAGGGCTTTTGATCCGATGGTCACGGGATTTCTCTAGGCATCGTTGCAGCCATGATAGCGAAATCGTTGGAGGATTAAGGAGTTTGGTGGATGCAAAGAAAAAGCTGGTCTATCCACGAGTGCATTTCCTTTTCCTCTTGTCTTTTGTGTCATTTGCTGATTGTATTTGTATTATAGCCCCTCGATATGTGTTTCATTGCCCAATTCTATATGCCATCTCCAGAATCCTAGTACATCAGTTTCCCAATTTTATTCCTATTCGATGGTCTCACCAATGTTGTTGCTTCTCAGCGCCTCAGTGTACCCACTGCTGTTGACAAATCCTTTCGCTGGATGCCACCAATGAGCCTGATGGTTGAAGGAAGCAGGAGCTCAGGAGAAAACCTGGACTGACTTGGCCTTTGGGTACGTGGGAATTATCTTTGTTCATCTTGATCATGATTGAATGACTCTCTCAGGTTTGAGCCGAGTTGGGTCGGTGGCATTGAGTTTGACCGACTTCACACTGCTGAGTTATCTTTCTTGCTTATGTGACCAGATATTCCACGACAATTCAAGGTTATTTTGGCTTCGACTTACAAGTGTTGAAGCTGGATTTAGAGTATTTTACTTATACAAGTATTCAGATGGAAAATTGAAGTCAAGCTAGAAAAGGAGATCAGTGACACGACTCCAGGAGCCAATCATGCACCTTGGGAATATAAATATAGAGAGAAATAAATGCTCTTGGGTTGAGTCTCAGTCCTGGATCAACAAAAAAGGTGGGCAAAAAAAGGGGCTTACCCTAAAGGGGAATATTGAGCCCTTGCTTTGCATCTGCCATCTCCATTATGCACAGCTTGTAGCCTTGCTCATTGAGGACCTGAAGCCTGGCTGGTCATGTCATGTCAGTGTCGCTTGGTATACCCCATCAGATGTACAGCCTTCATATTCGGACTTGTCATTTTTTGTGGAACAAGACGATGACTCTTATTCGGATGAGGTTCCGACCCGACTGACAGGGAAGTCGAAGCGCGGAAAGTTTCGATATTATGTCCCATCATTTTGGCCGCCCTGCTACTGACGGGCAAGTACTGCTCCAAGTGCACGCTGAGTCCTGAGGCTCGAGAGATAACATCTTACAATCTGATTCTCAATGATAATTCCAGCCTTTTCAGTCTCATCATTTTAAATCCATGGATCAGATAACAAGCAGGCAGCAACTACAGTAATGTGAGTATCCATGAAGCCCAGTCACGGTCTTCAATACCGATTGAATCACCGATTTCTCACTTCAACTAATCTTTTGATTGATGCAGAATAAGGAAATATTCACGATGCACAACACTGAATCCCGCCCATAGTCCAAGCTTCAGGGCCGCACCCCAGATCATTTTTTGAGGATGTACCGTCTTGATCCACATTCAAAATGCTGAGATGTGCCTCTACATGCACATGATCATCGCATGACGGCCGACCTAAGATTTCGATGAACTCACGCGGCCCCTTTCCTACGTAGCCCTGGGCTCTCACCCACTTCAAGCAGCTAAACAGAGTATTCAGTGTTCACTGTGAGATCTGTGGCCAATTGTCTGCAGCCCCAAAAATTCCTGGTTTAGATTTGTCCAGAGTCTTATGTCAAAGCATCATGGAGAACTCTACATTATGAGCTCGGTACTGAACCCGAAGATTAACCCTCCTACTAGTGCTAGCTTTCTGACTGCCCTTGTTTGACAGAGTTCAAACCTAAACAGCTCTACAACTCTTAAGAGAAAACTTGATGGCAAGACTGTGCGACAAATGTCAATATAACGCGACATAACACATGAGAATCTCAAGATAATTTGTCATGTGCTGGGGAAACTTACAGCCAATCGACGGACTGTCGATGGCCGGCTTGTCTTCACACCGGCCTCGACCTGCCTACCCGACATGCCCGACGGTTATGGTCCTTCTCTTCGCTGTCAACCGGGTCGGATGTCATCTCCGAATAAGAGTCATCGTCCCCCGCCCCTCATTTTTCATCTCACTGTGACCTGATGGCATATTGATGTCACACTTTGTTGCTATTCACCAGCGGGGTTGTTTATACTCATTGGTCATACTGTCAGCGGTGTTGCTCTCTGTCCAGCTTCCATCTATCTGGAGCAAGTCTATGCTGGAATCACTTTGTCGAATGAAGACTTGAAGATAAATGACAAAGAGAATATTGTTGTCCTTCGAAATCTCAACTCCCTGAAACCTCTGGTTTACGACAAAAAGAATAAGCAGATAGTTACTACCACGATTGACCTTTGAGAAGAAAATTGTACATTCACTGTCAGCTCTTGCAGCTCTGACACCCAAGAGTGTGTCCATGTCCTCAGGACTTTCAAATGGGCCTCCACTGCGCACTTCAAGGCCAAACTGAAGCGAAAGTTGCCTGTTATCATGCGAGACCTCGAGATGCACACCACTTACGAAGTCATCTTCCCTCGGGTTGTCCAATATTCCCTGGAATCTCAGACTATCAAGTCTCTGGTCGTCGCCGGCACTGGAATGAGCGGTTTTGCTTTGATTGAGCTTCCATCAGGTCATTCCAAAGTACCCTTCGTCATTCATCCTATCTTTGTTGATACACTCTCACACGTCTCCGGTTTCCTG
Source organism: Mycena floridula (assembly GCA_029320655.1). NCBI lineage: Eukaryota > Fungi > Basidiomycota > Agaricomycetes > Agaricales > Mycenaceae > Mycena > Mycena floridula. The sequence goes on from JARIHS010000058.1 coordinate 403,187, forward strand.
GCAAATATGCAGGGCAATGCCAACAATGTCTATATCTATTTCAGATGCCCAGAGAAGTACTCGAGAGGAAACCCATTGAATCATCAGCGCTCATAGCCGTCTGCGCCGGATTTTCTGGGGATCAAAAATGATGAAAGGCAAATTACTCTTTTTCACAGCTGGTAAGATATTACATTTTCGGGATGACAAAGGCCGTTTTCTGGGCTTGTGGGAATCTTCATCATGCATAAAATTTAATATTTTCATGGCCTGGAAGCTGAGTAATTTTCCGTTGTTCATTTTAAATCGGGGAAAATCCAGCGCAGACTGCTGTGGCTAACAGGATAATAGAAAGATAAGAACCACACCTTGTTCTAGAGCAATCTCAATTATCTTTCCATCTTCTCTTAGTTCTCTTGGAACATGTTTTCTGCTGGTTATCTTTTCCTCGTACAAGCGGCGAAAGGTGACCCCGCCATGGAAGGATCTTCAGGAATTGAACCTTGGTTCTGCATGGTGACATACCTCAGGAGCGAGGACCTCCCAGTAGTGGCCTAAGTCTTTCTTGCTCATCAATTGGAGGATGTTATCAAATTCTGGGCGTGGATTGGAAGGCTTTACATGTTCTGGTAGCTGGTTGGAACTGATCATCCATGAACTTTCCCGGTCACTTTTGGTGATGATGTATCCTAAATATCAGCAAGCGCCAGGTACAAATAAGGGATACAGACCAAGCGAACATATTGTTAGTGCCCCTGATTATACTGCATGGCGCCCGTGTGAGCTGGCTGAAAACAGCTGACAGTGCACTGCTGTAACTACTGCTGTCGTACCGCTATGCTGGGTTGAGTTTCCATGGGGTTAAGCGATGATTTGTCATTTTGATGGGGTCATCAGGTACTTGGCGGAGTCGGTTGTCAGAACAGGCATAGCCTCAGCTAATAAGCCCGGAAATCGGATCATATTAGACGTAACATACCCCCCAAATGATGGGTCTAGTTAGACAGCCTTGATGCAGATTCCCAACTCATGAATAAATATGCTTAAATATCAACTTTACTTGTGAGTCCTTATCATAGAGACCTCAGCTATCTGGTGCATGGTTACCGCCATCATATTTGTCCTGTGACCACTGACCATGTTCGCTCACTGTTTCCCGACATCGGATCAGTCGGAAATGGAAAGGCGCTTGTGACACGTGCGCTCACTGTCCGCCTCCCGCCTGATGTCCTAAAAAGGTAGTGACTTTGAGATACATGTATATCAAGGGTCAGATAGAGTGGGGGAGGTCATGGAATAAATAGTGCATATATATACTAGGCTATAAAGAGGTGTAATACTGGACTATGTATTGTCTAAAGCTAGTGGTATATCAATAAACTGATTGTCAATTTCCTCATCAGAAAGATGGCTTATGAGAGTGTTTTTAGACCTAGGGTAGTTGAGTCTACCAGTAGAGAGTAGATAACACTGACCGCTAGGCTTACAGTAGTTATATCTGTCAATGTCCGCTGTTATAAGGGTGTATTTTATCTGACTATCTGAGGCCAACAACAATTAGAGCCAGCGATAGGAACTTGAGACAATATATAGTAGTTGTCCAAACATAAAGCGCCTGCCCCGCCTCCAGAACTCCGTGCGAGAGAGGGATTGCGACGAACTGTGGCGCAGACCAAACACGACCAAACACGATCAGATTCAGGTCCGGAATGCCTATAACTCTTGGTTTGTACACCGGACCTTGCTTGTTTTTGTCGGATATGACTCTCATATAACGTCTTGACTATAATATCAATGACAGTATGCACCGGAGAGCTATCTGAGCCTTCAATGACATGGAAGGTCAGAGTGCAGAACAGTGAAAGTCCCATTGCACCATCATGTAGACCTCCTAGGGCAGGTTAAATCATCGGATATTGCATCTTTAGGTGAGACAATAAATTGTATGTGTCTTTTACACTGTCCAATGCAGATACCAAAAGGAAAACTGCTCAGTTGTTCGTTGTCTTCCTGGTCATATTAGACAAAAACTGGAAGATGTAAAGAGGCACGGCTCATTTGCAATGACTATATACTACTGGTGCACATAAATAATGGTGATTTCCTCGGCTTCCGAGTGGCTTGGGGAATAATATAAAGCACTAGCTGTGTGCCAATAGTGGGTACAATGGAAAAGACAACCTATGGACAGGATCATGGCATCAAATACAGTTAGAACCTGATATTATCGTAGAAGGAAGGTACATGAAGATATTCCGACGATTTTCATTAGGCTTGGAGGTGTCGATAGACCTTTCTAGGGGTTCCGAAATGGGTTTGATGATATTTGGCTTTATTTGCTCTGCGCCACAGTTCAATGCGAGTCTCACTCCCGTTTATCCTCGACAATTCTTTGCCTCGTTTAAGGCATGATTACATTACATTTAACTATTACTATGCCTTGTACCAGCTGTTCTGGCTCATTGGCTCCATGTCAGAAGCAGGCATAAAGCATGATTTTCACATACACGCAACATTCAACTGCTTCCCGAGTTGGCGGTTAATCCTCTACAGGCTGTACTGTCAAACTCGAATACTTTATGCCTGTAAACACCCTCCCAAGTCATCTCTCTGAGAACAAAATTGAGAATCACTTTATTGATATACCACTAGCTTTAGACAATACATAGTCCAGTATTACACCTCTTTACAGCCTAGTATATATATGCACTATTTATTCCATGACCTCCCCCACTCTATCCGACCCTTGATATACGTGTATCTCAAATTCACCACCTTTTTAGGACATCAGGCGGGAGGCGGACAGTGAGCGCACGCGTCACGAGCGCCTTTCCATTTCCGACTGATCCGATGTCGGGAAACAGTGAGCGAACACATGGTCAGTGGTCACAGGACAGATATGATGGCGGTAACCATGCACCGGATAGCTGAGGTCTCTATGATAAGGACTCACAAGTAAAGTTGATATTTAAGCATATTTATTCATGAGTTGGGAATCTGCATCAAGGCCGTCTAACTAGACCCATCATTTGGGGGGTATGTTACGTCTAATATGATCCGATTTCCGGGCTTATTAGGTGCATAGCCTTTGAAGGTTCGATGGGAGAGTTAAGATGGGGGTGCGAGGAAGTCATGAGTTGAATTTAGATAATGGCCCGAGTCGCCAAGTCAACTCGTATCCCAAACGGGCAGCTTTGGTCAGAAACCAAAGACATACATCATTTATGTATTATATATACTATGCCTTGGGGGGAACAGCTCTTGAGCCATCAAAACTCTCCTGGTTTTCCACAGATCATACCCTATTTTCCTCGGCTCAATAGTTTCCCCGTTGTGTACCGACTCCTTGGCCATTGTTTGATATATATGGAAACTAGGGTCCGGTAGCCAAAGAGGGCCTGGTCACGGGTTTTGTCCTGCTTCCAAAGAAGAAGCCTGGGGAATCAGGTGATATGACTTGCTCTTATCATGAACAGCGACACCGGTTTCTACGATCCCAGGGTGCTCCCTCTCGCCGACAACCTAAAGGCGGCACTGCCCGATTCAAGGGCTCTCCCAGTCAACCAACAAGCCAGAGAAAAATATTTATCGGAGATTCACAAGAAGTTGCGGGAGGCCAAGCTGGTCAGTTTTTTGATGTGATATTCTCTGTGCTGTGTGATCTTATGATTATATTGAGCTCGGGTCCCTCAATGATTGGACCGAGCAGACAACGCATATGCCTGTCTGGTGGCCCTATGACTTTGGTGATCAGGTGGATTTGGCCGTTAAGTTCAAGTCCGGTCGCAACATTGCGACACAACACAACACTCTTCTTGCCTTCCAAAAGAAGGTTCTTAAGCGGGTGAGTTGATTTCTATTTTTGATGGATATGCTGACATGTCTGCAGAGATCTTCTCAAGATCATCAACGCAGTCCGCTCAAAGTAATTGAACAACTGCAAGATGAGTACTGGATTGAGCCAGAGGAGAGCTCAGATGAGGATAATCAGAAATCAGACAGCGACTATCAGGAATCTGACCCTGGATTTGGAGAGGCAGATGCAGAGCATTTCCCTCATTTTTCTGATGAAGGCAGTGAGGATGAAATGCAGGGACAAGTCATGGATGATGAAGAGCCTATGGATGAAGGATATGGGAAGCATCTGCAAGTTTGCCGGAAATGGGCTCAACTATTTGAGGAGGTGTATACAAAGGTATGTTTTTTCACCTGTTTTATGCTACAGATGTCAATGATCTGGTTGCAGGATAATAGAGGAAAAACTGTCAATGACAGGAAAAAAATGGTTGCAGAAGGAATAAAAGAAATGAGGGACGTTCGAAAGAGCCTGTACAACACTTCTGAGTGGCGAAAGGCTGTACAGGTGAGTTTGTGTTTATCTCTGGTCTCAGGCTACTCAATCATTTCAGAAATCCAGACTGGCTGATGTCATCTGCAAGATATCAAAACCCACAGCCCTGCTGGACTCCCAGAATCCAGGTGCCGACATAATCAACAGGTTTTATCGACTAAACCTTTCATTGTCTGAGATCCTCGATAAATGGAGCCCGGAGACGGAACGTAAAGCTTGGGACAATACTTTCAAGCCATTTGTTCCCACCAAAGTAGGTCACAACTTGCCTGACATTGCCGTATTGACTTGGTCCATTCAGGTCCATGGCAAAGAAATCACGGGTGCTGAGGATTTTTTGGTAGTGCTGGATCAGAACATGGACATTGTGCCACACAAATCATATCCGCAAGCAATATATTTCTTGCTTAGCCAAAACAATTGGCTGCAGGACATGTCAGAGTGGATTGGGCCAGGACTGGAACATCGGGGATACTGGGTCAGTGGCAGTCTCTCTCTAGCTTCCATGATTCTGATGTCTTCTAGATGACTGAACAAGTTTGCAGCCACTTATATCGGAAGGTCACATCTCGTATCGGAACGGTAGAGCAACAAGTTGTGCGGGATCTCCAGAAAAACCAGAAAGCACGAAACAGGATGACAAAGGAGGAGAAGGAAATGTTGCAAAAAGAAACCAAGACAGCTGATGATCTCAGAGAGATTGAAGCCAGAGAAGCAGCAATAGCAGAAAAAGAGGAAGCGCTGAAATGGTCCCAGATAAATGAGAAGTTGGGGATCAAGAGTCCAATCCTCCAACTAATCATATATCGCTATCGCTGTTACAAGGTTCATAGGACACGGATTGGAGAGGACTTTACAAAGGTTCAATTCTGTGCCAGTCTCTACCTCTCACTGACTTGTTGGTTTACAGTCTAAAGTCAGCGTCAAACTTGCAGACCCAGTCAATCTGGGTTGTAACAAATGTCGGGCAGACAGTAACCGCAAGCGATGTGTTGAAATAAAGGTTGTCCAACACCAGCAATTGAATCTCAAAGGTTGTGCCTTCTCTTTTGCTCCAGCTGAAGAGCATGTGGAGGTTACCCGGGTATGTTTCCTTTCAAATCACCCAGATGAACAGGGCTGATTTGAATCTAGATTTCCAAATCACGCAGGAGCAAAAAAGGACCTAAAAGCGCTCCCAAAATCATCCATCCTGACGAGTATAAACTGGCAGGAATAGACCGAGATTCTGATGTGATGAAAAACTGTGGTCGGCATGTGTTCCTCATTGTCAATGAGGATAAGCCTCAAGAGCTGGCAAGTGATCTTATTGTTTGCCATTGGCTTCTATTCATATTGTTGCAGCACAACTTTGTCTACTATGGGGCGGCAGACAAAGTCTCGCTCAGAGTGATGCGAAAGCATTCTAATGGTCTAACTTGTAATGTTTGCATTCTTCTGTAGTTCTTACACTGAGACACTTTCTTAGACTTGAAGCCCATTGAGAGAGGAGTACAATTTGATTTTTATGGAGCTGGTAATATGTTCCAGGTAGGGAGTGGCCAGGGCCAGGGTGGACGTTTAGGACATGTATACACAAGCTTCAACGGCACAGATGCAAATACTATCCAGGGGATGAATATGCTGTTTGACATAGCTGAAGTACTCTAATATTTACTCATTTGATGACCACAACTAATTCCCTTGAACAGGATACCATGTTTCATACAGAGATCATGCGGATGATCTCTCCTGACATGATCAACGCTGTCAAGGCAGGTACTGCCAGCGCAGACCGCCTAGGTACAGTGGGCCTAAACATATACTATTGCCATGGCTACCGTGCACCTTTGCACCATGACCGGGATCGAGTCAAAAGCATCTGCAGTCAATTGCGATGGATTGGCAAGAGGAAGTATCATGAATATGCATTTGTTGATCCAGAGTGGGGTTATTATATTGTCACAAGGTCGAACACTTTCTGGTATGTTTCCTGGGCATGTTTGAAAGTATCTCACTTAGTCCACCTAGGTCATTTGACAGTGGCTTTTTGCATGGAACCATGATGCCAGCAAAAACACCATTGAGTGATCAAGACTGGCGTGACATTGAAGCTGAGGAGAGATTGGTCGACGACAAGGATTTGCCTACACAGGAACGAGCTCTTAGACTACGTGGTGGCTCAGGAGATCATCCTACCAAGAATGAGCGGGATGTTATGCGAGCAGAGGCTTTGGATCGCATTCGGAACACTCAAGATGAACGAAATGAGTATTGGGCCAGGCATGGGGATGACTGATTTACGATTGCTTTTGTACCTATGGCTGATTTCATATCAATAGTCTTAGAAGACTCTATATAAAACCTGCATTGAGGTCTTAAATAACTCGGACACACTCTAGACTCTATCTAAAGTCTTAACAAGTCCGACTCCAAGTTGTATTAAAAAGTTGGACTAAGCCCTTCATTGACTCTGCCCATAACTCAATAAATTCTTCACCAATTTTCTTACTTTTTGATTCTCCAAACTCACATTTTACCATTCATTTTCTGTGCCATTCATTCCTGGACACATATATAGACACCATCCAAAAATCAGATTAAACTTCCACCATCTCAATCACATCCTTCCAAGCTGCCAAAATAATCTTTGAATTCATAGCTCATTTAGTTCTTGTCCGTTTCTCATAATTTCTCATTCCATGGGTTTGGTCTCAATTGTAGTTTAGTGCTGCATCTCATTTACTGCCTCAGAAAATCATATGATGCCTTGATCTAATAATCACTTCAGCATGTCCAACTCCAGAGTCTCCTGAATCTCTTCTTCAATAACTGAATGGATTCTTGTCCATTTTCCAAGATTTTTTATTCCCCAGACTCATAATCAAGTGTTCTTTGACTGTGATGTGATGTGACAGTCACATGAGTCTCTATAAAATATGGGCCATCCGGAAACCTAGCACATATTTTAATATTTTAATAGCAATGACTGTTTGCTAAGATAGGTTCAGAGATGATACTGCCATTGTTGGGAATCATCATTTGAGGAGTATAGAAAAAGATTTCAATGTAAGGATGAGGAAAGAGAAAACATATAACATTTTGTCAAAAAGAGAGACACTTGTCTGTGTTGAACTCTTGTTGACCTCAGATTCAAAAGGTGGGTGCAAAGTTCAGACAACATACCAACTCAGCCATGGCAGCATATAAAGCTAACCTGACCCACACATTTTGATGCTCTTTGACCAAGCACAGACATAAAACAAGCCCAACAACCCAGAGAGATAGGTCTTTCATTTGTTTGCAAAATGCATTCATCCTCCCTGCTAGCCTCAACAGGTGTAACCTGAAGAAACCAAAAGCCTAGACATTGGCGGCTAGCAAGGAAAATGAATGCATTTTACAAACAAATGAATAAAGAAATCTTCATTCATCCCCATGGCTAGCCTCCTCAGGTGTAACCTGAAGAAACCAAAAGCCTAGACATTGGCGGCTAGCCTTGGGAATCAATGATGATGGAAGAAGAGAATGAATAAACAAACTGTGGGAGACATGTCACATGATAAACACGCATGTGATAAATGCGTGATGAACACATCACACATTTGGTAATAGAAAAAGATCCCAACACCAATTTTTGGACACAAACTCTCAAAACTCGGACTTGACTCCACTGATGGGACTCTCAGAATCCAATTGCGGCGTCACACATGTGATTTCTCTATCATCTTACTGACTGCATTATAAATACCACAGCTGTTCAGCATATAGCCCAAATTATGGCTGCACTCTGCATGGCTGACATCTTTCTCACCGCTTCTCATCCAAATCAGAAGTTTCCGTTTTGGACTCATTCCACAATCTTTTCTTGCTGAGCGCCTGACCGATGCCTTCAGAAACCAGATGCCGACCATCGGGAGTGTGTATCAGTAATCATCGGAGATTTTTGGACCCAGTTTCCACTTTCTGCGCCATCCCTCATAAGACAACCTGCTGCTATGACCAAAATCAATGACGCCATTGCCGAGTTCAAGCAAGGCTTCAATGAGGTGTGTCCATTTAGATCTGTGTGCACTCAAGCTGACCAAGACATGAGATGATCTCTGAGGAATTCAGCCTTGCCTCAATCCACAAGGTCAAGTATCAAAAATGGGCCAAGACGGTTCGGGATACTTTCATCCAGGTAAGGCTTTCCCATTACCTAGGCTCCAGAGCTTACGTTTTTTATTCTTCAGCGTCGACTTGTTACAACTCTCCACTCTTTTATCCAGGGTCAGCATGGAGAATCTGACGTGGGTCCCTTTGACTGGGCCAAAGACCCACTGCAGCGCGATCATTGCATTGCAGCAATGTGCTACTACCTTCTCGACACAGATTGGCCCTCTGACTGCTTTGGAGAGTGATTGCGCATGTTGAGTCTCCCGTCAAGGTGGTAGCAGTTGCCAAATCGATACAATCTTGCATTGAAGGCCATCGAGCTCTTGGAGTAAGATCACCCATTCTGGGAACAAAGTGATTTGATATGAATACCATTGTGTGAGATTTAAAAAGAATCAATCAGGACATGTCCTGAAACCTACGATGACGGACGGAAATGCTCATGACAACTGAAAGAGAAAAGAGGTATTGGATCCATCACCGTCATCGACAGCTGAGAAGGCTATTTATTCACGAGTCAAAACTGTGAGGTCTGATAGTGACTGGTTCACAGATCCTGAAGAACCTCGCATGAAAGAGTTCGAAAATCCATCAGAATCATCTACGAGATAATGCTGATGATTTCTGTGGAAGCACCCTTCAATCGATGGATTCAAACCTCCTCAAATGTGCCAGCGTCGAGCTTGAATCGAATAGGCGCCCAGTTTGACGGCATCACGGAGCTCCCCAAGGCTGATCCGAGATGCCGAATACACGTGGGAGGTCTACGCTTCGAATCGCCTCATCTTTCTACGGATAATTGATTGATTCGTCTTCCTTCCTTCGCCCATGTCGCTCTGGATTCTGGCGCTCAATCCACGGCTGGTCTTTCTGGATATTTCGTGTCGCAGCTGCCGCTTTGTGTCTTCGTGACAATTCGTTTAGTGCCAGGCATATTATATTTCCCCGGGTTCTGCCCAGGTTTTCCTAGGCTCTACTTTCTCCTTCTATCGGAGGAATTCTAAAGATAGTGAGTTAACCCCGTCCCTTGTTTGCCTGCTCTGACCTTTTGTCCAGCCTGAAGATAATTCACCATTGATGACGGCTTCGTCGTCGTTGACATTGTGCCCGTCACCAAGGACCTCGAATACGCGACGAATCTCGGGGCGCCAGCCTTTTGCTTGACCTGAATTATGCTCGTCAGCAAGGAATGCCTTTTAAAGCTGAAATATCAGGTACGGTATCCTTTGTGGTTTTGCCTTGCGCTGCTCATTCTATTCCGCAGCTGTCGACGTGATACCGAGCACCAAAGCCCTGGCATAATACCTCAGGAATGTTGATGCCTTTTCCAGCGTCGACGGTTCGTTGGTCTTTGAAGGAAGGGATAGTCGCAGCGGACCTCGAAGCCGAGCTGCTTCGCTTGAATTAGCAGGGCTCGCAGAGATTGGATTTGGGCGATACGGAGACTGGGTATGAGCATCGTGGCTTGACCGGATGAGGTGTGTTTTGTCCTTGCTCGTTTTCTGAGGATGCTTATTGGAATCCCTATGCAGCATTCAACGATCTCTGGTCAATGCACTCGTCATTACACTTCTCTTTTTCGCTGACATTCATCCCAACGCAATGACAATGCCTTACGCCCGCGCCGGCTTTTTTCGCCTGGAGAGCGTCGTCTTTGCTCTGCTCAATTGTCTTCCATGGAAGGGTCGGAGAGAAATGAGAGCAGGATCCTTTAGAATAGCACGAGTGGCAGAGATCGGTTATCAGCTTACAGGTCATAGGCAACTCAGGTATGATTCTCCTAGTCCATTCATCAATGATGCTCATTGAATTCGTTATCTGGCATCATATCTGCCTCGTCGCTCTGCTTTCTCGCTTGTCGTTCTCCATCTATCGTCGCCCATGTCACGAAGGACGATGTCGAGGCCCGGTGCAAGGAATCCCGGAGGCCGGGTTATTATAGTCTATAGTTTTATGTTGTCTTTTCATTGTGTTTACAACTTGCTTATCGTATGGTGTAGCCATCGTTTTATGGTACATTACTCAACCACTCCTGCAGAATCAATTATCAATACTTTTTCAAGGCATGATACAGTAGCCACGATGCCATGGTATGGCCTCCACCATCTTCCTCAAGCAGCGAGTTCAAGTTCGACCAGCCAGTGCTTTAAGAAAGTATACGAGAATCAGGTTGTGGATCGTCGAATGGCTTGTTGAGTTCATAGTGAGTGATCGGAGTGGCGTAGGATGGTGTGGGTGATGCGTGAGGGTTTGTGCGCGCGGGCGGAGCAAGTTGGGAGTACAATCATTGCGGTACTCATAAGACATCTGTCTGGCGTCGTGGGCCGGTGGGAGAACAGCTCTGCAATGCCTGCGGAGTCTACTTGAGACTGAATGGGAAGGAGTGACCCCTAGCGCTCAAGAAGAATCGGATAAGGCCACGATCGAAACATGGGAATGGGCCAAGGAGTGGTTGAGACAATTCAGAAGGAATAAAAGGCATTAAGCATAGAATGCGAGAGACAATTGGAGGATGATTATTTATAGTGACTCGTGACAGCATAACATATTTGTAACTTGACAATGTAATCTCAACGGATCGACGACATAGATTTCCTGACGTTCCTATTGATATGGTGATGATCACTTTCATCTCTGTCGCTACGTCTTTGGCCTCCGTGGAGCCTCGGGTGGATCGACTCACCTAACGCTCGATCATCGACGGTTCAAATTGAACATGCTGCCATTGACCGAGGACCTCAAGCTGGATCAAGGTCATAATTTATTTGGTGGATCTTTCTTACAAATATCCGAACTGATATGGAAATGCCAGTTTTCTGGCAAGCTTAGGTACCTGGTTCGTGCTCCAGGGACTGGTATTCATCGTTGCTGGGACCCGTTTTCGTTTTCTTTGACGTTCTATTACTTCCGTCGAATACTCTTGTTGACATTTCCACTCCACGAACTAGCACCTCTCTCAAATATGACATTCATTCCAGAACCGTATCGCCATGAACTCGCCATGAACTTTGCTGTTTATGGAGTTTCAACCTTGAATGAAAGAGTCAGCTGTGTGGAGGATTCACCACAATCATCCACTCCATGCTGGTAACCTCCTGGGATCCGTATACATCAACTTGTTGATCATAACGAGTCTGTCTAGGAGAGACTATCGGATCCGGTAAGTCTGGCGATGGCTAATAGAATCCAATGATGCATGTTCACGTCGCGTGTCGGAGCCGGGAATGAACGTGTCCAAGCTCATTGTGACGTCCACAGTGAACTCAAGTAAGAATAAATATAACCACTTTAATTATGTAGCTGCAGTTTTAACGAACGTGGGTCTCAGGAGGGGGCTAGATCAATATTACTGTACACTATGAAAATAGGATGCTGGCTCAGAATATAGAAACGAGGCCCGCTGCCATCAATACCAGAATGCTGGGATGTGCAAACGATTGAAAAGCAGAATTGGTGAGGACATTTGGCAAAGGTGAAGCTGTAGGTCCAGTGACAGACGCTGAGGTCGATCCTTTCGATGCGCTGATGAAATAATGTTCAAGACATCATATCTTTCAGCATTCAAGTAAGCTTGAACCCACGATTTTGATGGTGTGGAGGTCGGATTGGAGCCTCCCACAACACTTGGTGCAGAACCTCCAGCAAAGTCCAGGATGCCATCATCAACCACAGCGCCAGTGGGTCCATCAGCATTTCTATATGCTAAGTTGCTGAGAAGACGTAAAACAGACTCAGTTTGCCATCCGTTCGACTTCATGCCGGGATAAGCTGCGATGAAAGCCGAGACAGTTTTATCTGACAGCTCGTGCTCTAGTATGATCAGTCCGGGAGACTTGGAGCCTGGATTCCAATAGTTAAAACACTGAGAAGTAGACAAGTATATACCTGTAAGCCATCCATGCATCTGTCCGCTGATAATGTCCAGTGTGGTTCCCGGGGGAGTCGAGTCCATTGTGTAATCAGCGGTACTTGATTGATGAGTCGTCAAACATGAGACCTTGACGGCATCGACCGCGGACTTACTCTTGATTCCACATGACTATTTCAAGCCCGAATACCTCCATCGCAATCGCCCGAACGTGGGCCAGAGTCGATGAGGCTAACTCGGAAGGAGCGGGTGGCGCCGACAAGGGTAAGGTTGGCCCAGGGGCCGGCGGGAATTGTCGGAGCCGTAACGGGTAGTTGCGGAAAGTCAGCTGAGTTGTTATTTACAAATATTGTGCTACGTACCCACGATTTTATTTTTTCTCTCTTCCGACCACGGCCGTTATGCTCACCGACGAGCAAGTTCTTCGCTAGCGCCCAACAAGAAGCTTTGAGGTAATGGGATCCTCATACGTACCTTGGAGACGAGGGTGAGCAACTTTTTCCTTGACAATTCCTCTCTCAATCATGGCCGACTAGGGATATAAAGGCCATGGACTTCGGATAGAAAAAGTCAACCGCCATGGGTCCCCATCGCAGCCAGAGCCTTCCGTTGAAGGGTCTTCACTACCGCCATCCTCAATCGTACGCAGCCGCTCGCTCAGCTCATCGTCCCTCTATGACCCCGGTCCTTCCCCGACTTCGTACCCAGTTGACTTGGAGAGAATTGGGCGCCTTGAAGGTCGAGGTCGAGGCTTTCAATAACGAAGGAAAACTGTCTCATTATGACAGACTTTCCCAATCCTATGTCATGTTCAACCGGCGAGTCTCCATTTTTCTTTCTGCTCTGATTCAGTCGAGCTCATGTTTTACCAGAAAACAGCACGGAGTCGAGAATCTTCAGGCTGCCATTGATCAAGGTTTCGTCGAAACCCCCCATTGTGGTCATGCAGCCGACCCCAACATCGCTCTCGATACCACCGTCATGAAAGTTTTTCGCAAGACCCGCAACGACCCGGACAAATCGGTGACCGGGTTTCTCCAAGCCACCAGTCACCAATGCGATTTTATCTGTATGATTTGTGGTCTCCTCTGCAATTCTAAACTGATTCTTTCCAATAGCCATGATTCCCAGTCTCAATCGTCCGAAGGTGACGGACCAAGACGACTTCGAAGAGCCCTCCGGTATGTCTCTTGTATCATGATCTCTGAATTGTCTGTCTAATTGGCACAACTTTCAGAGGATGAACTCGATGAGCAGAATCTCCAGACCGCATTGGCGGCATCTCGAAGACCAGGTATGTTTCCATTTGCAGTTTCGTTAGAGTTTCGCACTAAGATGGTGCCACAGCATATCGAGGTTCCGATGAGACCTCACCGTCGTCTAGTCAGTCGAGCGTCTCTGTCTCGAGCGCCAGCTCATTCTTTGGCGGAGGAGATGTCCACCATATTGCATTTCCTGACCCACGCGCCTCTAATGCTTTGACGTCGGGAGACAAGGTTCCAAAGCATCAAAGCCTCTATACGAGAGAGGAAGCCATCGAGCGTCAACAAATCGGTATGTTGGTCTTTATCTTCTGTCGGATGACTCTGACGGACGAATTCATAGACAAGGCAATGATTGATTCGGTTTTTGATTCCTACAAAGACAAGGTCTACCTCCGTAAGTTCATTCACATATTCATTCACAATACCATTAATCTAATCCTGCGATTTTAGAGCAACCTCATGTTCATTCAGCCTTTGACACCGAGACACTCACATCAACCCATGTCGCGCTCCAGCGATATCATCCACAAATGCCTGATGTGGTGCTTCCCAAGCATGCTGATATCGCGGCGCTTTATTCTGATCCAGTCGGTGTCATTCTTGCCCACCTCAATTCGACCGTTGGTGTCCGTTCGGAGGTTCTCAAGCTACTCCTACAGTTCCAGGTTACCTGTCCGATATGTGAATGTGCCTTTTCTCCACTAGGGTTTAAGGCGCATAGCTTCAAGCTGGATGACGACAACCTTCATTTCTGCGGAAATACCCCCGATGGATATTATAGTGCGTCTAGTACGTTTGTCTGTCTTTCTTATTAACTGATTGATTATTCATTATCTTTCTAGTTCCCGACTTGAGCAGGATGATCCAGGAGCTGCGATCGCAGGACTTCAAGCTTCGCACCTATCCTGTGGGTTACCTGCCGCGCCCCGTCGACTTCTTAGCCAACAGCGCTTTGGGCCTGGCTTGGTTTAGCTGGCACTCTCGAGCAGGCTTGACCCAGGACGCATGGGCTCTCATATCGACCGGATGGCAATACTGCGACCGATGCTGCCTTGTTCGTACATTTGTTGGACATGCTGCTCACTGCAATGCTGATGGAGAGTGCAACGATCCTGGCGAACGTCAGTTCTCTGATCGTCCTGAGAGCGACTCCAGCGGCTTTGACTCAGCTTAGCTATGTTGAAAAATATTGTATTCAAAAATGTAACCAAAAATGTAGCCTTCGGTACTTGACTGAATAAGTTACAAAATATTTTTTTGCACCATTTTGGTCCGTCTTGAGCTCGAGGTGTTGTGTCGGTGACCAAGAAAGTCGGCGCCATACTTGACCTCCGCCGAACTTGGGCGACCGACAAATTATTTGACATCTGCTTTCGGCACTTATTTGATCAATATATTACAGATTTCTTCAAGCCTGGGCTCATTTTGGGCAAACAGACCGAAGGCTGGATCTTGTATCTGAAGCTGCTGTCCTGGTCGTAATATCGAGGCCCATTCTATAAACATAAAAGGTAAAAACATATGTATTACTGAAGTATCGACTATGCGTAATTCAAATACCCCGTCCCCGTGGCCATTTCGGCCAACCAAGAGTAACTGTTCAGCTGCGGCAAGAACTTTTGCTGCAGACTCGACCTTGGCCTGATGATTCTCGAGTGCCCGATCTTGTGATTCAAGGTAGCGATGACGATCTAGGTCTATATGTGGAAGTTCAATTGTGAACACCAGAAATGAAGAAACCGAACACATACATCTCCGCTTGATACCGCGCTCGGCATTCTCCGAAATGTGGCTAGACTTGTATGACGGTCGAACCCTATGACTCTCAAAAGTCTTGAGGGTACTGAGCTTTAGAGAGTCTAACACATGTCCCTTCTCAATACCACCAATGAGAGAACAGCCTTTCCCTTCAGTATTGGCATCGAAGTGGACGCTTTCAATGAGGTTACTCATGGAATCACCAGCTTTCCAGACGCTCAAGGGAATATAACCTTTCTCCCAGCACATGCCTTGAAGGGCAAACTTGCTGTTAATCTTGTTATTTATCCAGTCTAGAGCATTGTTCAACGAAATGCTAGACCTTGAAACTGAAGAGAACATACCATGACCAACTTTTCCGTCCACCGCAATCTCCTTCAAAGTCTCATTCCACGCTGGATGGTTGACGCACATTCAACTGCGCATTAGATTGCGAATTGTGTCAGAAACAGCTTTGGTTTCTCGTATGTTCCGGTATACATGAACTCAACAGAGACGAAAGAGGCGGTGGAGATGATCATATGGGGTCAATGATGAAAGAAGTCTCTCTGGCTGGTGTAGGTCATATCGAGCAATTTCCTGAAGGTAGAGACCAAGCCCTTGAAATTTGAGCGTAAATTATCAACGCGAAGAGATAGTGGAACACACCTTTCGCTTGACCTCCATGCTGGTCGGCGGTGAACTGAAGAATATACCTGTCAAAGTCATCCAGTGATGTTGCATGTAAATGGCGCCAGCGAAGCTCACGGCCGGTATCCTCTCGGACGATTTCGTGGATGGCTTTGAAGACCAGCTGATGAGAATATGCAGTCTCACGAGTTATGAACACTCGGGAGAAGACGAGGCCTTATAAACAGGTCAGACAGTCTCAGCTCAGATAGCGAAAGTGATTGACCGGTATTGGCATCACGGTCAAGGGATGCGAGCTCAAATTCGTTGTATCCATCCACACGTTTGAAAGAAACATCCCCTTGAAAATATTGGGCCTTGAGAAGGCGGTGACTGGCCTCCGGGAACATGCAGACCAGTATCCGCAAGTCCCTCTGGCGATCCTTCTGTTTCTCCTGATCGTCTGGATGAGATCTTACTGCAGCAGCCTTGACCTCAATAAATCGTCGAATATATTGAGCACTAGGAGGCAATAATTTGGCATGTTCGGCTTGAAGATATTTTGCACCTGACTCGAGTTAGCACAAAAGTTTTCGAGGATGTTTCGGAGCACCTTCCCATTCAGTTCCATAAGGAAACTTTCGCCTCGATGCCGCCTTGATATAAGAAAAGAGGTGAGCACGGTTTGCCAGCGAAGGATGAAGATCATGGAGAACAGGAGCTCGAGAGTTGACCGTGATGGGAAGATTTTTCTGGAGATATCCCCGAACAAGAGGATGTCGAAGAAAGCGTCGGGCTGTGAGATCCGGTAGGTCCGTCCCCGTTTGATCAATGAGATCGAGCACAATATCTCTGAACTTTGGCGGTGTTTTGAGTGGTAAAGGAACAGGATGAAAATGTGCTCCTTTAATAGTGACCAGAATGTAAGGGCACTGGGCTCGATAATCTTCCAATGGCTGGAAAATGCGAAACTTCACGCCGCATTCAAGCTGTATCATTGGAAGTTGTTGGAGAACTCCAGTGGCCTCGTCTCGATGATCGTGCGCTGTATACTAAGGTAAGCTCATCCCTCATATGAATAATGAGTCGGTAAACATACGGCAGAATGTTCTCTGTGATGATGAGTTTGTGATCGTCGTACACTCGACTCGCGGTCCATAGCCGAGCGCCTGGGCACTACTTTCAATCCGATTGATTTCGTCCTCATCCTCATGAAAGACTGCCTCAATATAGTCTATGTCATATGATTCATCGAGATAGTAAATCATATGGTTTCGACTAAAATCGGGATTGTAGTGTTGGCATCTATTTGAGCCGGTTTAGCATTATGATGTCTCGAGAGTGAACTTGAACTGACGCGATAAATGGCTTTTCATCGGCGTCAAAGTCAAGGTACAAATCTCCTTCACAGCGGACCACTGGATCGTGGTACCCACGTCGAAACTGAGAGAGACTTTGCTGCAGCTCTTCAAAGCAAGCTTGTTCATGGTGGGAGCGATGAGTCTCTTCTTGACGAGTTGTGCGACAACTTGTTCGCCGTAGCCCAGTAATGAGAGCCTGAGTCTTCTTGAAGACATCAGCCAAAGGTGATGCATATAGAAGACGATTTTCTCGGTCAGAGCTAAGTCTCTCCATGATGTCCTGACGTGACGCGCTTGTATGTGGCGCTCGGACGTCGTTGAGATCCATTTGCGGACATACTTTAACACCCTGGCCTGTGATATCCTTATATCAGACACAAATTAACACGCATTCCAAGGCAAAGACTCACAGGTATAATGATTCTCTTGACATTCTACTTGCTCCCCGGCCGAATTGATAAGTGGAGATACCTTGACGCTCTTCCCGCGTTTGCTATGTCCAGATGGTGCCCCGAGGCCATAAGCAAAACTCTTTTCGGGCAGTTGCCACTTGGTTGGATCGCACCGAAAAAGGTAACCAATGATTCCTGTCTCATCGGTCTCAGGATACTCGATATAGGCATTGACATTGTCAAATGTATAAAGCCGAATAAGAGTCGTTTGTCTGCTAACATAGATATTGTAGCCAATGGATGATGGACGTGACTCGGAGAAATAGCACGGCCCTTCAGGAGATGTGGCAATTGGAATCGGAGTCGGATTAAGTCTAGGAGGAACGGAAGTTGGATTCAAGAGGGCAGCAAGTGACATAGTACCCGCCATGGTGGAAGAAAGCAGGATGGATCCAAGTCCTGTACTTGAATACATACCCTGATTTATCGGCATTCAGGGAACTTTGTGCCACTCAAATAAAAAATGTCAGAGAGACTCATGGCTACCCGAGTATTGAGAGACAACCCGCGGACAACTTCAAGTGCTCACCATATGGAATCCAGTATTTCAAACTAAGCCGAAATGTTTGAAGTATAATGGATAGTCCTTGCCATGGAGATGACATTGCCGGTGCCCGGCTCACCGAAGCGGCGCCGCAAGAAGCATTATATCTCTGGTGTATATGTCTATTTAATCTAGAAGGAATTGCCAACTATTAGGTCACTGCGGCCCGTATTGTGGAATCCGATCAACCCCGAGCCTTCCCGCTCATTTCCGAGGGTTACGTTCTGTCTTGACACATCCCGAGTTAGCCTGATCAACTCTTCCCTCCGCCCGAACCTCGAATTGCGATCAGACAAGGCTCTTTACGGACCTCTAGGCCACTTACTCGATTGTCCGCACCCCCGTTGGAGGCCGAAAGTACCTGGGAACTCTTCCTTCCGTCGAATCGTGAATAGCTTGCATGCAATATCCCAGCTGAAAAATCGTATAAGCCTTTTCCCGACTATAAATCACAATCTACCTCAGAAATAATCTCCAAATCGCTCAATGTAGTCAACTGTGGATGACTCCATGTATGGACACCAATATCATCCCCATTATTTAATGCAGCACGGAATTGGTCTGGATAATCCCGAATATTCGATCCTATCATGAAATGCGTCGCTGTTTCATTGTTGGCTTTCAAAAAATCAACGAGCTTGGTGGTATGTTCCGTGGGGCCATCGTCGAAATTGAGTCCCAGAGTCTTGTTAGGCGCCTGCCAATGGTCTCCGGGAGCCCGGCATTGCTCATACGCGGAGCAGACCTCCTTGCTGTTTGTATCAACACCTGGCGGATATACCGTGTCGCCCTTGACGCTAGTGGATTTAGGGATATTGGGTATGGCGCCACGAGCCTTTGAGGCGTTATAGACTTCGACCCAGGCGCTAGGAAGATTGGACACGGGCGGGGTTGTCCAGTCTGCAGTGGGCATGTTGCTTATCCATTCTGGAACATGGTTATCCTGAACTGAATCGTGAAAGAATCACAGACATACCAGCAGAACCAACAGCTGGGAATGTGGCTCATTGAAACAATGCATGAACTGGGTGGTCTTCCTGGTGGTACCAAGTACTAGGTAGACTCTTTCAAGAAATACCATGGTCGTGACGCTGGTCAATGCCATGCTTGTGGTGAAGAGCAGCCCCACAAAGACTGGGAGAACAACGAACGTGAGGAATATAGAAACCATGAGGTAAGAAAAGGAATGAAAACGAATATACATTATCGGTAGTCAGGTAAAAAGTTTATCTTCACATACGTATTCTCAGAAGAATACTTGCTTCCCAGCCAACGGAAGGGGACTTCTCGGCAGAGGTGTAGGATTTTCAGCATGCTACTTGCCAAAACATCCCGTGCGGAGATGGAGAAGTGGTGGGGGCGGAGATGTTGGAGGTGTGACATGCAGAGATGTGTCACCAACATCTCCGTGTGGAGCTTACACTCCGTTTGCAGGACGATGCTCCAATTTGACTCACCAGAGACTGCAGAGATCATAGAGCAGGTTTACATTGGTATCCGAGATGAAAAAGACCAATTGCAGAGCAATATCAAGCGGATGTTGGACAAGGAACTGCCTCGGATGAAAGGTCACTTTCCATTTTCCGTGGTTGCAGTTGAACTAGTTCTATGAACGGAAGAGCCGAGGCTGGCAGATGGCACACCAAATCCTGCAGACGCAGACCAAATATCTTATGGTCTGCGAGTTATCGACAAGAAAGCGGAGGACCGCTTCGATGAGCTCGAATGGTATTATCGACACTGTCGAGTGGTTGGAATGAAACTCAAAAAGAGTTGAAAGAAGTTGAAAGAGCGCCGGAAATTTGATGGTCATGGATTATCGGTAGCTGTCAGGGTCAATGAGTCATGGCGGTTTAGTCACCGATGATTTCGCGATACTAAATACAATGTATCGTCTGTCTATCCTATAGTTCAGCGGAATTTTGGTTCCAACGGATCTCAGACGCTTCATCAAGTAGCCTCATATCACCAAACCTTGGACTACCAGAATAGAATGCCATAAGTAGAATGCGGAACAGAGATATAATAATATTTTCGAAGTCGAGCATAATGAATACAACATAAATAGGACACTCCTTGCATTTGTAGACACGGATTAGTGTGGATGTGTGAAAGAAAGTAGTACTCACCATGAGTGGCGCAGCTAAAAGTACGGTTCGGCAGGATACGATATGTTCCTCATCTTCAAAGTGGCCCATCCTTCTTTAAGAGTTTTCTTCCGAGCTTCAAGCCTCGCAAAGTACTCAACATGAAGACGTCTGCGCTCCTTCAACTCTTCGGCGTCCAGAACATCTTAAAGGGTGCGACAGGTTTGTCTGTGGACTCTCCACCATCTCGGATTATAAGCAGGATAATGGGACGGCGACATCATTCCACCAAGGTCTTCGACAACTGCCAGGCAGTGAGCGCACTGGGCAGAATATGGCTTCACTGAATCGGTGACAGTGAATCTGTCATCCATGAGGCACTGTCGGCGACTGTTGGAGGAAGACTTTTCAACTGGGCGATTGGACATGGTGAAGGAATAGAGGTTTGTTTCAGGTTTGCTCCCTTGCTTTGCAGAGGCTTTATACAAAAGCTTCACGTAGGTTCCATTGTTCGGAGTTCAAATTAAACGAGAAATTGATGCCCTTTTTGGATAACAATGGAGGCGTCCTTCCATGCACGTTGTGAGGCAGCTGACAGAACTTTTGATTCCCGTCAGACCCAACGCACATACGAAGCCGCTGGAGTGGAGCAGCGGCCGTGTGGCTAGCGTTACCACCTCACACGTTTCCTTGTGGTGCTGTATTTGGTTGGCATTTGGTATTATGAAGCATCTTTGAGGCAGGGTGCGATGGAAGCTACGAGACTATATCCACATACCTGGGCTATTTATTTCATCTCCGCGGTGCGTGAGGATCTTTTGAACGGAAACAAGGGCACTTTGATTGCTGCTTGTCCTGATCGGAACAAGCCAATTCCGATCAGTGCCGCTTTTGATGCGCTTGATGTGCCATCAGGGTGATGAAATAGATGTATCACAGAGCCCGAGACACTCTATTATAAATGAACTGCAAGAACATCCTAGCGACTGCCGACACAAATGGCCGACTCAAGACCGCGTATAAAATACTAGACATCGGATGCTGCAGCTGCACTAGAATGGGTCGAGTGAGCCTCTGCAACAATCGAGCCAAGAGGGCCCTTCGGCGCTGCAATAGGAATATAGGTGGGCTCGGTAACCAGATCGATACCAAATACAGCTGGCGCTGGTGGTCCATTGGTCCTTTGGCGTCGAGGAGCCCTTCCATCGATATCTGATCTCTTTTTCCGCTTCCTTTTGATGGTCGTCGGAGCGGCCTGAGCAATATTTGATGCATCCGAAGGACGCGCCGCAACAGGGGCCGAATTGACAGTCCCGTCAAAATGTATGAAGTCGGTGGAATGATGGATGGGATTATTCAGTGCCCTAGATAATGGTACCTGGCCAAGAGCAACTCACTGTGCTGGCAGTGAAGTATTTGGACGGAATTGCTGAGCAGAACCTGCAGGAAAGAGGTTATATGGTTGCTGGTGATAAGCTAGCCAACCTGCGTTGTAAGGACCGGGAGAAGGACCGGAGAAGGAGTAGGATGATATTGATTATATCCATAGAAGAGATTTGGAGAAGGTGTGAGATTAACGGAGTTATTCATCGCTGCCCCGCGGTAGTGACAGCTGCACTGGTTGGGTTTTGCGCACTGGCATGAGAATTTGCCCATGGTAGTGTACATATGCCGCTTGAACCTAACAACTCGCGTCGGTTTGGTTCTCCAAATTTCAGGACCCGTTTTTTGGTTCCAAACCAAATCCAGGCTCGAATTTAGCGTAGCCTCCGACGATGACCGAAGATGACCGACGGCCCGAGATTCCGGTACTCGGGTCAGTCTACTCGGCTCCGTCATCTTTCCATCCTCCTTGCGCTCACTTCGTCGCGTTGACCTTCTTCTTTCTACGCTTCCATCTGGAGATACTCGTCCCGTCATTTTCTACCACGATCCTCATGCTACCAGCTGTCCTGGACAGCTCATTCCTCTCATGAACCGTTGTTGGCTTTCACCCTGAAAAACACAGCGGACGATCTGTCTCATCTCCCTCTGTCAACCAGTACCAGACGCTACCTCAACAATGGTCATCGCGGGTCATATTCTTTCACAGCTACCCGCACCAGGTAGAGCTTTGTCCGTCTCTCAGATCTGCAACGAATTTCCCAATGACGAGGAATACAGAAACGACTATCTTTGGCATTCTGACATGCTCGGGCCGTTAGAAAAAGCAACGCAACCGATAGATTGAAAGGTACGATAGTGCTTTCCAGAGCATCTTTTTCCGACTGACTTTTTTCATCTTACAGCAAGGCTTATTGTATCACAGCGACAGCTGCGCCGAGGACATGGACAGCGTCTCGCGCACCTATCTTCCCTCAAGGTGCTCTACGCATTGCAGTGCTTCGGCAGTCAATATCAGCTTTTACCTCGGAGGTCGGCGGGAACTCTCATGTTTCGTGTCAACCATGGAGATGAGAAGAATCTTGTAGATGGCTTCGAGGTCGCAGGAGAAGATGAGAGAAGTCGAAGAGAGACGAGATGCTGAAGAGACAGACGGAGCGAAGATGAGCCAAATGGACGACCGCCTTGCGCCAGTGGACCGAATACTTATTCCTCCAAACTCGTCTTTCGACAAGGCCAACAGCCCAGTTCACTTCTTCCGTCACCCTTCTACCAGCGGAGAAACAGCAACCAAAAACCAGCGCCCTTTTTGCCATCCCGATTTCTACCTTCTTTTAGACCTCTCACATCATACTTCGAACCACCCTCCTGACTACGTGCTTAATTCGACATTCCCAAGCATTAGAATGAAGCAGTGCACGCGGTCTTTCCGAATGACATGTTTCCCAGCATTTGTCGTCAAAGACAATGTCTCGCTGTCTTCTTCATCCGGATAATCTTGACCAAACCGGTGATTTACCAGTTGATATCGCATTATCAGTCTTTACCCCGGAGGTCGGAGGGAGCTGTCCGTTGCGCTTCATGATAACTATGGAGACGTGGAGGATGTGGCGGAATGGCTTCGAGATTGCAGAAGGCAGATGTTGAAGAGTTCCCGAAGAGACTGGTTGATGGACCGAACACGATGACCACCTTCCCCACTATGGTCCTCGAAGCTCATTTGGTCGATACAGCCAGCAGCACAGCTTCCTTCTGTTGACATTTCACCAGAACAGAAACGGCGACCAGAATCCAGCGCCCTTTTCTTCAATGCCAGGATTTGCCTCTTTTCGACCTCGGTGCCTCATATCCCGAGACCTCGTCATTCCGATTCAACATCAACCATTTCCCGTGGCCGTGGTCTCGACGAATAACTCGACAGCGCTCTTTCACCCAGCCTTGCATCCTCGATTACATTGTTCATCTCGGAGGATCTGTTTCTTGGGTTTTTAGCCGAGTGGGACGAGCTACGAACATGATTGGCGCGAGACAAGTCTCCCAGGATTATCTGATGTACCCGTGCCGAGGCCAGTACGGAAGAAGCAAGATCATTTATCTTTGCTCCAGCCATGTCAGCTGCCCGAATCACCAGTACTCAACGATTCTTTCGCTTTCGATCGAAATCCCGTTTTTCGGATCTCTTTCCTTCGTCATAGCCGCAGCCAGTCAGTCACGACACAAGTCTTTCCATCCGGCTCCGCATTGACTGCTTCGATCGGCTCGCGTGGAATCTGGCGCTTCGGAGCGCTCATCAGTTCTGTCCTGCGTCTATTTCGAGAATGCTCGCGAACCAATGCTTCACACGGGGCTGCCACTGGACTGCCGAAACCTGTGGCGATGTTCAAAGGGAAAGGTCTTGGGAAGAAGAAGCCGGCTGGAGGAGAAGAGACTAGGAGTTTGAATATCCCACAAACCCATAGGCTTGTCAAGATCGGAGCAACTCTTTCGACGAAATCAAATCGGGTGCAAAACAGTACGTGATCAATTCCGCTAACGTCGGCCAAGCTGACGTCTCTTTCAGTGTCGTCGTGGGCTCGTATCCCAGAGCCCCACCGTGGTCTTCGCAATCGATTTTCAATGCTCATTTGGGAAGCCTCATCGAACCAAGCACTGTTTCTCTGTCACGCCATGACCAAGATGGGATGATGAACAGGCAGGGAATACAAATCACCGAGTCCCAGTAGAAGAAGAGAGAGGTTGAGAAGACGGACAACATGCTGGCGAGCGTTTGTTAGGTGAGCTGTCTTCAACCACTGGACGTCTTACTTCACGCTCGTCCTCAACGCAGGTGACCCGGATTCCCCAAAACCTTGGCTTCGACTAAGAACTTTGTGCGGCGTAGCTCCGAACCATTGTACGTGAGCTGGTCTCCGTCTATTCGTTTCATCTTGCCAAGGCTGATGTCGCTTTTGCAGTACCAAGAGACGCTTTTACCTGCTTATATGACTGCAGTTAGTGCCAAAAGGCCGGGACAGTCATGTAGACATAGCTGTATTCCTTTGTACGTCTATTATCGTTATCTTTTTACTTGTTCTGACCAGCTCTCTTGCAGAATTACTTCTTCCCTAACAAGCGATTGGCGGAGAAGATGTTCAGCCTCAGCAAAGCCTCGGTGGACGGACTTATATCGCCCTGAGAGACCACGTAGCGCTTTAGTCTATGTAGAATAATATATCTATTCATTCATAAACCTGAAAGGATCCTTTACCTTCGTCCTACAGGACTCGATTGAACTAAATGTTTCCAAGAGGCGCTCGTGACATGTAACACTGTCACGCGTCTCCTCGATAACCATCATTTTGCAGATTCTCTCTTGGGTTCAGATCTCCAGTTGGGAATTTAGCGACTGCACGAATCTCGTTCAAATCCATTGCTCAAGGTATAATGTCCCTCCCGCCATACGAATCCTGGCCCAATGTCGCGAAAATCCGCTAGCTGCATATTGTCCAGCTGGACGAACTAGCCACGGGAGCTACATCTCACACGCCGAAATATCTTCAGACGCAATGTAAAATGGTAGATGAAGATGACCCACAACCATCCAAAAGTACGTCTCACAACTCTCTGGATGACATCTTGGCCAATTTCCTTTGTAGATAAGAAGACCAAGAGAGCACCAAAGGCAAAGGCAAAGGCAAAGGACCCTGCTAACAAGGAGAAGGCGGAAGCACCAAGGCAAAAATGAAACCCAAAAAGACCCCCACGACTAAGGGTCGAAAACCAAAGACTTCACCAGCAATAGTGCCTGACTCTCCACCTCCTTCGCCACCGCCACCACCTCCTCCACTGCCTACTTCACTATCACCGCCACCTCCATCTCCGACGCCTCTGTCTCCGCTGCCTCCTCTGTCTCCGCCACCAGCTCTGTATCCATTTTCGGCGCCTCCTGCTCTACCGGCTCACCTGATTTTTGATGAGTTCGAAGCTCTGGAGATCGGAGCTGAAATGAGAGCAGATTGGTCATATACACCCATCATGAAGAGCGCATTCAATGCATTCCGGAATCATGGGTTAGGCGCCTTTTTCATACCGACCGACGAGTTTGATGATGGTCTTTCCAATGAGGGTTGTAATTATCTCATGGGCGTCGGGAACCTCAATCCAGTATTTGAATTGTCACCCAGCCTCATCCAGTCTATTCGTACAATCCGGCAGAACGAGCCGGTTTTGCCTGAATCTCCCACCTGCATTTGGGACTGGAGTTTGGATCAGTTCAATATCTTGATGCTCCAGGACATCAAAGGTACGAGCTCTACATATTTGATAAGCAATGGTACTGATTTTTGTGCGACATCTAGATAATTTCGTTGAGCCAACTGCTTTTGACAGAGTTCGGTGGTTTGGCTCGAGATTCTACCTCCATCCAGAGGCGAGGGCTATGACTATCTAGATAGACCAGAAGATGGCGATCCAATCGCCTGACTACCGCCATTGGTTCAAATATCAATATGCTCCGGGGGCTTGAAGCTGGGGATTTACAAGAGCATGATTTCGGTCCTATCAAAGAGTGAAGTATCGAACACTTCAAGGATTTCATCCAATATCTGGAGTTGGAGGACGACAAGCGATTTACCTACACTGACACCAATGCCGACTATTTCCTGGAGGTTGGGCTGAACTTCAATGCCGAATTTACCCTTTCCTCTGCTCTGATCAGGTTTCTCGTCGATTACGATGGATCAGTAGAACACGGTACTTGGAGCCATCAGCATTTCATGCGGCAAGTTGAAATACATGGTTCAGTCGAAACCTGGGCCAAGTCAAGCTTTGTTGCATGTTCGAAGTTTACAAACCTCAGTAAAGGGAAACGTGAGCTATCTTCTTTAACAGTATGATAGACACTGAACGGTCTTGTTCAGGTCGCTCAGAGTATGATTTGGATGCTGAAATGCAAATGCTGGATCTCAAAATGAAGCAGGTGGACTCAAATATGTCAATCATCACTCAGAAATCGCCTGGGGGTGTAGACAACGAGAAACGCTCCCGATCTCCAAGTGCCGGATTGGACTGGGGTAGTCCTCCCGTAGTCAAACATCGCCAAGTGCTCGCTCCCGTGGTTGAACTTTCTTCGCTTCCGAGCGAGCTCCCACCTATGATGGGGCCAGTTTGCGCGCCTAAGCGGGCTATTTATGGTCGCAGTTCATTCAAAGGGACGCCACCAGGCTGACCAAGTGGCACTTATCTCATTTTGTTAGTAGTCTTGTGAATAAACAATTGTGAACTGAGTCTCTGCTCGGTCACTATAAATATAATATCTACTTCAATAATGGCAAGTAAAATGGAGTGGACCGAAGCTACAGGAGGCACAAAGGCGGCCGCATCATTAGCGGTGATAACTCAAAAAGGCAATCTTTCAGTCCTTGATTGTAAGTAAAGATGTGATGTGTTCATCACGCGTTTATCACATGCGTGTTTATCATGTGACATGTCTCCCACAGTTTGTTTACTCATTCTCTTCTTCCATCATCATTGATTCCCAAGGCTAGCCGCCAATGTCTAGGCTTTTGGTTTCTTCAGGTTACACCTGAGGAGGCTAGCCATGGGGATGAATGAAGATTTCTTTATTCATTTGTTTGTAAAATGCATTTATTTTCCTTGCTAGCCGCCAATGTCTAGGCTTTTGGTTTCTTCAGGTTACACCTGTTGAGGCTAGCAGGGAAGATGAATGCATTTTGCAAACAAATGAAGGACCTATCTCTCTGGGTTGTTGGGCTTTTTTTATGTCTGTGCTCGGTCAAAGAGCATCAAAATGTGTGGGTCAGGTTAGCTTTATATGCCGCTATGGCTGAGTTGGTATGTTGTCTGAACTTTGCACCCACCTTTTGAATCTGAGGTCAACAAGAGTTCAACACAGACAAGTGTCTCTCTTTTTGACAAAATGTTATATGTTTTCTCTTTCCTCATCAACCGTTCAACCGAGACTGGATGCGCCTCTAGACTTGTTTTTAACGCTTATCTCACCTGGTAAAATGGTGCGTACACGCCTCCGACCTTACAAATTCGGCTAATTCAGTCTTCTACTTCAGATTGCTCTCGAGGGGGAAAAAGTCGTGCCTCTCAGTCTCATTGGATGCTTCCCGACGTCTTTCGAGTCATTTCCTGAGAGGAATTGATTGCAGAAGATCTCGGATTTCGTTTGTTTTCCTCGTTGACGTCTGGTGGCCGTCAGACCAGGAAAGCTGCAGTGCAAAATTTCAAGCAAATCTCGTCTCCCCTGTCGTGCATGAGGTTCTCACCAGCGCCCAAGCTTTCCGGTGATTCTATGGAGAGATGTTTTTCTGGCGGAGAAACGGTCAAAATATCACGACAGAACTAAGTTCCAACAAATAAGCCCATGTGACCATGAGACTCGTAATGGACTCAATGGCGACCACCATTACGAGTCGAGGCCACAAAGGAAGCTCGAGACGTCAGACGCGACTTGTCACACATTGTGACAGAGTGACTAATCCCCGCTCAGTTTGGACCATTTTATGATGCGACTTGCCCAATTAGGGCCAGACTCGGGATCCGGGACGGACCGGTGACAGACTTTCGTCAATCTGGAATCTCGTCTCTCTTTCATATCTTCTCTTTCAATGCTCATTCTTTCCATAGCTATGACGCAGCTGAAGACAGCGAGATATCGTTCAGAGAGGCAGACCGGATCGTGCAGATTGAACCTGCAACGGAAGATTGGTGGCAGGGTCAGGATTCGGAAGGTTGTTGTTCAGGCTGTCTTCGTCGCTGCTTTGTATCATCATTCTGGTCCAGAAGCCCAGGAGCGTTCTGAGAGAAGAGAAGCACATTTACCTTCGCATTTCCAGCTTCTTTTCTGACTTCTGTTCGCACCATCAATTCTTGTTTCTGCATATCCTTGTTATTACACGTTTAGGGGCCAAAATGAATATCTTTCTATTTCCCACGATTTAATCTCTTTTAGGCCGGCATGTTTTGGAGTAATCGCTCAGACACATAAAGCAAACATCTCTCTAGCGCCGGATACTCGGATACCAATCCCAACCATGGAATACTGCGGAAAGAAGATCTGAGATGTGAGGTTTGTTCAGATAATCAGAACTCTCAAACGCTGCAGAGAAAACTTGTCCTATTCAGCGGACTTTCAATATGGCACTGCTTCTGACCCTGGTTGTCAATCTGGAACCGTTTTCGGCTGTAAATTATTTCGTACATGTGGATATTTGACCTCCGCTAGACAGCAGCAAGTTTTCTATGTAGCCTATCATTTTCTTTTCTTGATCAAGCTGTCGGAGGAGAATTAACAGCTCAAATCACCAAGTTTGAGGTCACCAATGAAGCATGGAAATGATGCCGAAAATATTGATGACATCGTATGACTGTAAACGGTCCTCCAGGACCTTGATCATCAAACGTTGCGGCAGAATTTTCCCAAGCACCTCCGCCATTCAGCTCTCACCATGCCGCCCCATAACATGGGTTTTACTTTTGCAACAGCGCTCGAGGTCTTTGACTTTGAGACCTGGAAAAATCTCATCAAACACGATTATTCAATCTTCGATCCCGAATTCCAACCCACCAAGGATTTCCCCAAAGACGCCGTCGACAAATGCAACGCATATCTCAAAGCATTGCAAGACATCCCAGCGACTGCAAAGGCAGAACGAGCTCAGTTTTCCAGGGCAACAACCCAGGACCAAAACTCGGCGGGTCGCAAGGTGTGGCTAAATTGGGTCAGGTCCATTTTGAAGATAGCAGGAGTGAATGGGATTGTAACCAAGGCCCTCTATGACGAGGGTGTGCTGCCATCTCTGGACTACGTCCAAGGAGAGGTTTGTAGCCAAGATATCTCATTCGTTCAAGTCGCTCATCATCATTCCTGAAGGCTATCCCTACGATGAATCAAATGCAGGCATATGGCGCATACGCAAACATTGCTCGTGGCCTCTTTGGCGAAGACGCTCTCACCAACCCCGAGCGTGGTATGAAAGCCAGAATCAAGGAAAACGTCCATAATGTCGTTAACGACCTCGTCATTGCTAGCTGGTCTCGACTGGGGCAGGTAATCAACCGTAGTAGCGGTGTTTTATTCCGGGCTGAAGCTAATGCTCGAGAGATGTGGAAAAGTGAGCCTGTTTCCTTCATCTTTATGGCCTTTGCTCAATTGCATCTACAGCCATCACGCAAGACGGTCACCAGGCTCGAGCTGCCAGCATATCAAAATGCATACGCTTGATCAATAAGCTTGTCCTTCAGCTGAAAGCATACCCAAAAGATCCAGAACGCACCGCGTCGAAGGAAGAGTGGCAAAATTTACTGCAGGGGATGTATTGTCTGACAGTGGAGAACGAGACAGAGCGCACCGCTGCGGCAAAAGAGTCTAGTGCGCCACTTTCTTATTCCTTAGTCGTGCTCTGACATATGTTCAACCTGTAGAGATGCCAAAGGCTATTCGAGAAGCTTTCAGCAGGCTGGCAAGCGAGACCATCATCAGTACCCTTCGTCAGGAGCTGTCCGACGCCATAAACGATGTAGATCCTGATGTTGATAACACCATGCCCCCGTTTTTCAAGCCGCAGGAGGACCACATGAACTGGACTGAGGGCTGCGAAGAGTTCAGTGACCTGAGTCCCGAGCAGGTTCAGACCCTTCTTGGCATTTCCCATGGCAGAGTCCCATTCTTCAACGACTTTGTCGATCCCACCGACAACCTTACCTCTGCCGATGGCGATGCTTGGGTGAAATTTGTCGCGGATGCTGAGGGAGGTCGTAAGGCTCTCGACCCATACTGGCACCAATTTGTCAGAATGCTCGCCATGGTAGATAAGGCTTTCAAGGGACAACCCATCCTTTTAATGGACGAAGTTGGTCTTGGGAAGACACTTACCGTCATTGGCTTCCTCTGTCTCATGACATACTACCGAGAGTACTTTCAGAAACATCGCTGTTTCCCCAACAATTCTTTGATAGGTGCGGCGTCGTATTTCTTCTCTATTACCAATTGCAACTTACATGATATTGTACTTTAGCCGGGAAACGTTTCCCCAGCACGCAAGATGGAAACATTCCATGTCTTGATTCACATTGGTCGCTTCCACCAACCCTTCTCGAACAATTCCAGTCGGAACTAGCACGTTTCACCCGATACGGAACGTTCGACTTGATACCGTGTGTCGGACGGCATGCTAGTCGGAAATCGTTTGTTACAGAGGCCAAGAAAAGAACATCTGCTGGTAGATTGGAGGATCGAGAAGGCCGTCGAATCTGGGTGTCGACGCATTCAGTATGTCGGATTTTCATGGTTCCTGCATCGTTTCGACTGACTGTGATTAATTAGGCTATTGCGGAAGACGCCCGTACCTTCTTGTCGTACGATTTTAGCGAGCCAGATGAGCTCGTAACCCGTCCTGGCGAGGGAAAGTTAGACGAAACGCTCTTCGGAATGACTTTTCTGCTCAACATCATGGACAAAGCTCACAAGGTCCAAAACAACAACCAAAACACAGTTGCGCTTCGTGCTCTCGCCGAGAAGTCTGCAGTGACGGTTGCGATGACGGCGACGCCCATTAACCGTGAGCCAAAGGTACCATCTTCACTCTCTCAACCTTTTATTTGATCTGAAGGTTCTGTTAGGACCTCCGAAACATTGGAAGGTCCATTGGGATTAAAACGTTTGGGACTGTTGCTGCAAACGCTGCCACGGACAAGAAGATCCAGGCCGCACGTAAAAAGAGCAAAAAGGCCGCTGGGAAGGGTCAAGGCTATGATATGAAGATTCTTCGTGGCGCCAAACCCGAAGCGACTCCTGCCACTGCTGAGCTCGATGCCCTCCTTACCACCGAGATCGATAGTCTTCGTGCTATCTATCGTCCCCACGTGATACGCAGAACCGCCCACTCTAGAACCTGGAACAACGAGCCTCTGCTCGATCTGACTCCCTATCGAGAGACTGTTCTTCTGTGCACTCTGTATGACGATGAAATCATCAACCTGGAGGCGGTTGCTACAGATATGAATGAGTCCGGCGATGTTATCCAGACTGTGATCCACGGCAAGGTGAGCATGTTTCCTCTGTCATTGTTATATTTTGTTCGAACTTGTCCGCTTTCCGGGACGGAATATCTGGCCGCTTCATCCGCTTCCTGTGACTGTGACATTTATGTCACACTCCGTCGCTCCAGGACCGAGTTACAGTCTTTCATGCCCTTTTTTCCTGGTTCTTTTTACCTCATCAATATAACATGTTCTAACTGCTCACAGGACTTTTATCTTCAATTTCGACAGTGCGTTGCGCATCCTGGATGCGAAAACGTGCAAAAGTGGTCCAACCCCAAAACTCTCGCCGAATGGAGAGAGAATCCATCGAGGAAGATTGACGTCCTGGCGGAGGTTATCCTGTACCATCTCGCTCGGGACAACCGTTATCCCTTGCAGCCATTCGACGGTGACATGCAGGAATACAACTATGATATCAAATCCAATAGTCTCCTCCCGCGTCAGACTCTGTCGAACATCGTCGACGACGTCAATCCTGAGAACCCAGAGAAGGCGTGCAAAGTGTATGACGAGAGTGTTCCAACCTCTGAGACCGCTCCAGACAAAGTCGTGGTGTATTGCGCATTTCCCAGCTCCTACTCCAAGATAATCCAGGCCCTTGGATGTTTGGGTATTCCTGCAACACAAATTGCACAGCTAGATGGGAAGATGCCTGTAAAGAGACGCAGCGAAATCATCATGCAGTTTAATACTGCAAAGGGCCCTCGAGTTCTGCTCCTTTCCAATGTTGGTGTGACAGGCCTGAATCTCCAGGTCGCCCGGATCATGATTATATTTGTGAGCTTTTATTCCTCTTGAAGTTCATCACTGAATGCGATCTGTATCTTTCTAGGACTCGCCATGGTCCAGTCAGGACCTTGATCAGCTCAGAGGACGAGTATGGCGACACGGACAAACCAAGCAGGTTGATGTCTATCACATTGTTGCCCAGGGTACTCCCGACGTCTTTTTGAACAACTTATCGGTCAGCAAAGCTGCTCTTCATGACATGTTTGTCGGTGAGGCAACAAGTGAGCTTTACGGTAGCCTGGTGTAGAATCTCATCTCAATCCCATTTCAGAGACCCTTTTTAGCGATCAAGGCGACACAGATGGAATATCTGTAACCGAGGATCTCCAAGTCCAAGATGATGATATTGTGCAACCATCGCAAAGTCTGTTTCACAGCTTCTCAAAGTACATGTTGACGAATTTGTGCCATAGATAAGACAACTACAAAAAGAGCTCCAAAGCCGAAGGCGCCACTGAAACCTAAAGTTAAGGCAAAGGCGAAACCGGATGGGCCATCGACAACTAAGCGTGGCAAAGGAAAGAAATCATCAGCAAGAGTGCCTGATTCTCCACCTCCCTCCCCGCCACCGCCACCGCCGCCGCCGCCGCCTCCGCCTCCGCCTCCGCCTCCGCCTCCGCCTCCGCCTCCGCCCCCGCCTCTGTCCCCACCTCCGCCTCCGCCCCTGCCCCCGCCCCCGCCCCCGCCCCCGTCTCCACCTCGTCCATCTCCATCACCAGCATCTACTGACTTTATGTCGGACCTAAACTTTGGCATTCTCAATGATTTGAACATTCATGAGGCTTCGCAAATCACAGGTCAACTGTACAGTCTTGACTGGTCCTGGCTGATGCCAACTGTCCTGGACAGAATTCGGTGGTTTGGATCAAAGTTCACCCTCCATCCAGATGCACTGATGGGTGAGGGTTTCGATTATCTGGATAAGCCAGAAGACGGCGATCAGACGGCCCGACTACCGCCATTGGCGCTTCAGAACCTCAACTTTCTCCGTGGCCTTGAACCTGGAGACCAGAGGCAGCACGATTTTGGCAGTGTCAATGAGTGGAGCGCAGAGCAGTTCGAGGACTACATTCAGCATCCTGGGACGCCTTACCAGCTTCTCGTTCGTTATGGGTCCCGATATCTTGACTCAGAAGATAGCGACCAATTTCCATACGCCGACAACAATGCTAACTATATTACGGGCGTTGGGGTCGAGTATGATCCCAAATTCACCCTTCCTTCGGCTTTTATCAAGTTTATCACCAATTTCGATGGATCGGTCAATCAAGGTACTATGAGCCGTCGCCATTTCATCCAGAAAGTCGACAACCATGGTCCTGTCGAAACCTGGGAAAAGTCGAGCTTTGTTGCGTGCTCCAAGTTCGTCAATCTTGGAAAAAGAAAAGGTGAGTTATCTTGTCCAACACGAACAGAGGACTCAATAGTTGGTTTAGAATCCCAGGATTCTGACTCTGATGTCGATTTCGAAGAGAATATCCAAGTCAAGAAGGAGAAAGTTGACCTGAATCTCTCACGCCGTACATTGACTCCGGAACCGCCAATGTTTCAGGACTTCTCTGAGCACATGCGCCAAGGAAAACACTCTCGTTCACCAAGCGTTGAGTCCTCCAATAGCAAAGCGAGTCGTCCTCCTCCAGCCAAACGTACACGAATGATTCACCCGGAGCTTGCTCCTTCTCTTCTTCCCAGCGAGCTTCCGCCAATGACGGGGGCAGTTTGCGCGCCCAAACGGGCTGTTTACGAGCGTGGTTCGACCAAAGGACTGCCACCGACTTGACCAGATGTAATTTAGCTTGTCAGTTTTGCAGATTGGTAGCGCGTGAATGAATTACTGTACTTTACATTCTCAAAACCCGGACATCTCAGGACAATGGCCAGCGCACGCTAAAAGGATTGAGTGTGGACATCAATATTCTCAAGAATTTGTGCAAAAAAAGGTTGATCATACGGGAGTCGAACAGGAGGGCCCTGCAACAGTCAAATTAGCCCAGGCCTAGCTACAGGGCTGTTAAGCCAGTACACCATTTGGGCATAGATAGCTCTTAGCATTGATTAATTATGAAAGGACCCAATTTGGGTGCTTGGTGTCGCATGATATTCGTCGGCTCAACTTATAATAATAAGATATAGTTTGCTCTAGGTTGTAGCACCACAGCCAGCGTTCACACGTTCACGGTGCACGAACCGAGGCTTCAACTGACTTTAGAGCTATCTCTACAGATCATTGTACCTGCTATAACAGTGCGTATAACCATCCGACCTTACGACTTCTGCTGATTGGGTCATTGGGTTCAGATTTGCTTGCTGGCGCAAGGACAGAAAAAAACCAGGAAGACCATGGCTCTGAATCGAATCTTGCTCATTGGATGATTCCCGACATCTTCTAAATCAGAAATTGGCAACGCTGTCGTTTTGGTTGCCTTTCCCGGTTGACTTCTGATGCAACCGGTGACCCGAAGGCTACAATTCAAATTCTCCGACAATTCTCGTCTCTCGTCGCAGATGAGGATTCTTTCAATCTTCATGCTCTCCAGCGATCCTATGCTGAAAGCTTCGTCAAATTTCTCAACTGGTGCCCTGCCGAAAGGTCTTGGAAAGGTCTCCAGATACCGTTTTCTACCGGAGGAGTCTAGATGCCACGACGGAAATCATTCTGTATTTATCACGGTCAGTAGTCCTTTCTTCTCTCCGAGTCCCAGATTTCATCATCCCACTGAACACCCACAGTGCAGAATCGCTTCGACTTCAACTGGAACTGGCGGATCGTAAATTCCACCCTCACAAGCTGAAGGCATGCAAAATTCTCCGCCATGTCTCTCATGGCTATTAGTTTTGAGCAAGTACTATATATATTGGCAGAGAAGACTCCTAAACTTTATTTTCACAAAAGGAATGAGGTCAAACAATCAAGGACTCAGCCTTCTGTGCGCGATAAATGTTAACCGGTCGAAAACCTCGATTTGGCACAGTAGCCGGACACCGTCAAATAACGATTATCCCTTGGTTCCGCCTGGGCTTTTCTGTCGAAAGTCTGTCAGCAAACTCCTAAGAATGTCCAGTGAACACGTAGCCACACAGGGAGGAGTTGATAGTCAAGGGGAGAGAAATAATTGAAGCCAGCTATTTATGCCAGCTAGTGACCTAGTATCAAAAAATATCTTCGCTGACTTCCCAACTCAATCTTTGCTCACAAAATGATAGTAGGAACTTCAATAGACATTGGTGCACCTCTCAGTACCACATGGCATGTTTCTAGACACAAATACTGTCTGATTTCAATTTTCAAGGTGTCCGGCTTCTAGGGTTTGTCCGGGTTCCCGATACGTGCTTGTACTCGAATTGTCTGATGATTAGCATAGAAGTCGGAAGATTCTGGCTGATAGTTCTCCTGCAATCGATGAGCAATGAAAGATGCTGTATCTGGGTGATGTCAAGATCGAACATCGCATTGAGCCAATAGAATTCAACTTGATTTTCTCATCATTTTCCGATAAGTAATTCGTCTGTCAAGGACTAAGTTGGTATCTGAGCATGAGTCCCGCTTTCATTTCCTGTATTTTTGGATCCCACTGACAATGTTCATCTCAGTACTAGATATCATCACATCACAGACTACTGTAATTTCGATGCTCGGAATAGCGTCCCGGTGCAGGTTTTGATGCTGTGAGAACTAGTGCCAAGACATTTGTCAGGTCATCTTTCAAGATGATCTGAACGATGCATAGACGTCATACGTCAACATGTAGGAATCGGGATACCGGAAAGTGTGATATTGAATAATCGAGTACCATTTCAATTCCTTAGTCAAGCCAGAGTAGTAGAGCAGGACAGTATTTGGTCAAATCGAGGACTACATGTATTTGCTAGAAGCATCAGTAGTTTAGGTTAATCCTCCGAGAGCGCAGAGACGAACGTCTCATGAGATGAACTTGAACCAACCTCTGATTCAACCTCTGATTCATATCCACTGTGCGAAGGATGATCTGTGTCCTGGGATGGGCCAAATCCGCGTGACACTGACTCTAGTACCAGTGTCAGTGTGTGATAATGGCTAGGAAGATAAAAAACACACCTATTGGCTGAAGCAACGGGTACCCCAAGTATTCTGTCATCTTGGTGCTCTCTGGATCAAAGCCACATTCTTTGTGGATGTCCCACTGGATTGGGTAGATCTGCTGGGGTATTTGATATGAGAAGATGCGTATATCAAAGCTGAAGTCAGAAGCACCCTCGACTGCTGTAGTTGATATGGCAATTTGACCTTCTGGATCCCCATGCTGGTCTGAAGGTATGAAATACCAGGTGGCCAGCATAATCAACACAATATTTGGGTAGATATCCAGACTGCAATAAATTAATTCCCTCTTGATGCAGAGTAGGATCACTGACATGTGGTATCAATCCATGCCTCTGCAAAGCATCAGCTGCTGACTTAATCTATGTCAGTTTGAGACACTAGCTAGGTACAAGGATATTCACCTGCAACTGATCCATCTGTCATCATTCGTTGGTCTCCTGTATTTGAACATGGAATCATTTACCACTCACCAAGTCAGCAATATAGGTGATGAATGAAGGCCCAGATAGTGATAGATGATATGCCTTATAGTTAATTTGCTGCATACTACGAAATATGAGGGCAGTGAAATTTCTTGCACGGCATAGACCATATAGCTGGATGATGTTGGGATCTGTACAAAAAGTCAGCGCATTGCTTTTTGCATTGAGTGCATGAATTATGATTGACCTCACTCCTGAAAAGCGATGGAAATCCCGGTTCCATTTCTGGATAGCAATTTTATAGCAGTAGTGAAGAAGTTGAAAACTGTGGACTCACTCTGGTCGATAGTCCCTCATATTTGTCAATGAGCATGCTTCCGTGTCGCTGTTGTAATAATCGTCTAGTGTATTTCCGGATCCGTCCAACCTCGACCAGAGTCCCATCAGATTGCAGGTCATGATGGATATCACCAGATCTGAGCTCGGTTTCAAGAATGATATCTCAAACTTTGATCTCAGCATACTGGATGGTGATTGTGGATCAACCCAATCACAAGAATACTAAAGGAAAAAAAACTCACATCCGCATCATCATTGGCGTGTGGATGGTGGTGAAGATGAATTTGGTTATTTGAAAGCAGTGAGCTATGTATGGCTCCTAGAATGCTTCAATTGAGCTTTATCAAGCAGAAAACAACCACGAAACACACCAATATTTGAATGATTCAGGCTTTGGACAAATGCTCCGAGCTGAACATCAGAATTGAATGTCCCTGCCAGCTCTGAGACATTGTTGGTTGCAGCGCCGGCTGCACGTTGATTCCTGCGGCGGAAGAGACGCACAAGCTGGAGGGTCATGATGAGGAAAGAAAGAGGGCAGCTGCGCCAACGATGTGCTGTTATAATCCAGATGCTACCCACTAGACAACTTCTCCAGCGCTAATCAAATGTCAAGATACAGTAAGCGCTTACTGCACAGCATTGAACTGCTGCGGAATCCCGATGGTACTATTGCACTGCATGTTTAGGCTGTGTGACTGGACTAAAGGACGCGCGCGCAGTGCACGTATGCGTAGACCAAAAGGAAAAAAACCAGCGTGGGAACACCGCGGTTTCCGAACCGACGTTTTCCAAAAGCTCCGCAGCGGCATTGATCCGGGCCTCATGATCACCCAACCTTGTCCTTTACCACCCACATTTGTATCGACAAAGCCTTTTTGCTGCCTCGTAGCTCTCTCTCCACCGAACAAAGCACATAACTGGACGAACAATGACTCGGTAATTGGATTACTCGTCCTTTCCCTTGACGTGCAGCTTATCCTAGTCCAGGCAAGCACCTACAATGAGAAAGCTGTATCCAACTGGCCGGCTATTCCCTGCTTGAGGACGTGGCCCAGGCCCACGGTAACCCGGAACCCCACCGTGACCACGTAACGCGTTGCAGAATACCCTGGGCGCTGCTAATGTTCGTAAGCCTTTTTTGGCCAAACTGCTCTCATTCACAGACCAGTTTAGGATTGGTTGGGGACGATATTATATGGCCTTGGAGCACTCGATATCGCTCGCCACCTTGAGGAGCTCATTCTCCTCGCGAGCCATCGGTCTTTACCTAGAAAAGTTCTAGCGACATCGCAGCAATCAGCGGACGACCTACGAAACCTGTTTCATCTCAGCCATTCTACCAACCACCTCCATACGCTGTCTCAACAATGGTTGTCGCCGCGTCATATTCCAGGATCGTCCCTCTCTCATATTCGATCCGACTTTCTCGGCGAAGAAGGATACAGCAATCCAGCGACCACCATGCTGTTGAATTTGATAATCTCCAGCCCTTCAGGCCAACCGACTCAGCGGTGCAACGGTAGGATATTGCTCTTCACAGCGTTTTTTTCCGACTGACTTTTTTCAGCGTGCAGCCCGGCCTATTGTATCTCGGCGACGGCTGCACCGAAGAGATGGACATCGTCTCTCGCCTCTTTTTGCCCAAGGTGCTCCGACCTTTCTCGGAGGTCAGAGAAACGCTATCTGCTGCACTTGCGCTAGCCTGGAGATGAAGAGAATCTGGAGGAAATGGCTCTCGAGGGCGTAGAAGATAAAAGAAGTCGATGGAGGAGAAGAGATGCCGCAGAGACTGACGGAGCGTATGTATGGAGGATGGGATCGTTTCAAAGGACCGAAACCCTGCTCGTCCGAGCTCATTTCGACGGAGCTAACCGCCCTTTGCCCCTTGTTTCCGTCTGCCTTATACCAGTCGACAAACAGCGACCAAAACCCAGCGCCCTTTTTTCTCCAATGGCAGTTTTTGCCCTGTTTTCGAGCTCTCACCTCCGAGTCACATCACAAAAGCCCTCCATTCGGTTTCATCGTGATCTCCAGTGTCCTTCAGCGGCCAATACCGTCTTCAGCGTAAAACGACAAAGCCAGTGGCTCCAATTATCCCGAACGCTTCCAATCCTCCCAATGTCTTGTCAAAGCGACGGCAAGACTTGACTAA
The DNA here is from genome assembly GCA_029320655.1 of Mycena floridula. Lineage (NCBI taxonomy): Eukaryota > Fungi > Basidiomycota > Agaricomycetes > Agaricales > Mycenaceae > Mycena > Mycena floridula. The sequence goes on from JARIHS010000058.1 coordinate 442,820, forward strand.
TTCACCCCAATTCCGGTCTCCAAATTGTGGTCTGTCCGGCACAATGCATCCCTTTTTATCCAACGCATTGGTCGGTTCAGCTCCTGTGGATCCGCAGGCTCGGAGTCTTTTCCGGGTTCCCGATTCATTACGCCAAATCGCATAGCATGAACGTTGGCTGGACATGTTGCTTCACGGCCGTGACATCGTCCTCGACGAAAGAAATTCGAATTCCATAGAGCCTTGGCCTTCAACGAAAGATTTTGTGTGGCTCGGAAGCATTGTACGTGAGCTGCTTTCCCTTAGTTTTGTCCTGATGCCGCTGACGTCGCTTTTGCAGCACAATGAGACGCCTTCGCCTGCTTATACGTCGTCCGTCAAAAGGTCGGGACAGTCATAGAGGCTGCTATATTTCCTTGTGCATTGATCTTTGTCGTCTTCTTGCTCATTCTGACCAGCTCTGTCGCAGAATTGCTTCTTCCTTGACGGAAGACAGTTCAGCCTCGATGGACGGACCTATATCGCTCTTAGAGACCACGTAACGTTGTATTCCATGTAGAATAATATGTTTGTTCATCCATAGACCTGAAGATCCGTTTCTTTTGACCTCTGAGCATGTTGAACCAAATGTTTTCGAGGAGGAGCCCGTGACATGTAACTCTGTCACACATCTCCTCGATGACCATTATTTTGCAGATTCTCTCTTGGGCTCAAATCTCGAGCTAAAAATTTAGTGACTGGACAGATCTCGCTTAAATCAATTGCTAAAGCTACAGTGCGCCTTAAAACCCACGAATCCTGGTCCAATATTGCGAAAAAAGTGCTAGCTGCATATGATCCATCTGGACGAACTAGCGACGGAAGCTATGTCTCACATGTCAGAATAGCTTCACATACAGTATAAAATGGTAAGTAAATCAGCCTAACCCTGCAGATCCAGCTGAATAGGTCGCTTGGATAGGTTCTGCTAGCTGCTGCCAGCAGGATTTTGGTCTGGGCGAACCAAGCCTGGATGGGATGTTTCACCCATTTCTGTATCACCAGATGAAATATAGAATGGTAAGTCAAGCGGATTCACCCTCCAGTTCAAGCTGATTCGGTGGTTTGGTTCAGATTTACACAGCCTGGCACACGTTTTCTGGCCAGACAAACGAGGGCTGCAGACCCTTTCTGACATGTTTGAATATTGTCAGATATGCTATACAATGGTTAGTGGAATGGTCTTATCCCTCTGCCCAAGCTGATTGTCTCGTTCGGTCAGATTCCGCCAGCTGCACCCGGCGTCTCTTCGGGCTGGAGAACCGGGGCTGGATGCGACTCTAGACTTCGTTCTAACCAACGACGCCCTCCATCGAATTCCTTGGGTCCACTGAAGTCGGGAGGAAGAGCAAGCTGTTGCTGAGCGTGAGGAAGAAGACCGACATCCACAGCGCAAATCTTGTCCAGCCGCCTTACGAGCCGGCTCCATGGTCGTCAAATATCTTTTTCGCCAAATCCCACGTCCCAGCTCAATCTTTGCTCTCCCTCCCTGCGACCGACGATAGCTGCTGCCTTGAATTGGTTGGAAGGCATCATGCGGGACGAGAGAAACTGGGGCAGGGTAGAGACGAGGCAGAGGAAATGGTGGATTGCTTGAGTCATCCTACTGCTGGTTTGTCATGCTATAGTTGTCTGTCTTCACTGACGTCTCATTCCCCAGCCGATTTTTTTCCCTCCAACCTCTTTCTGCTAAGCATTTTCGCCTTCTTCTATTCAGCGCTTTTTCTGATGAAGTTTTTCATATTTAGGTCGGATTATCATCGAGGTAAGCCAAAGCGGCTCTGACCGTCTGAGCCTTCCTGATTCGTCTCCACAGGCCGTGTCTTTGGCCTCCTTATACGTGCAGGCTGTCCTCAACAAGGTCATGCTTGACGATATGGGTCGAGCTCATTGTCTTCGATAAAGGTTCGGCCACACCTTTCTTTCTCGTTGCATTTGGTCGACCTCGTCTTCAGGGATTCTACTCGCTCGAGCTTTTTCCTTCGATAAGGCTGAACGACATAGCCACCGCTACCTCGTCGTCGATACATCGCCGCTTGCAATGCCATCCTCTTGTCCTGCTTGCCTCGCGACCCTGTTCATTGGCTTTTGTCGTCACCGTCTCCCTCAATTCCTCTCGTTGCACGGATAATGGAATCGCTGCTATATGGGCTGGATTCAAGCCTGGAGCGCTTTTGGTGCGTTTATTCCTCATTATTCTTCTTACCTTGTTTGCTCATCGAGTTCTGCAGGTTCCTCATTCTCGTCAAATCAATATTCCTTTCGAGTTTGGAGCCCTTGTGGAGCCGCCTTTTCAAGGCCCTTGTTGTCACTGTCCGTCCGTGTCTCGTCGTCATTGCATCGTGATCAGGGTGAACCATGTCGTCGCATGGTTAATTGAATCATGGCTCACCGATTTGGGTTAGCTCATAATGGATAAGAGATTCGGAGAAGCTCTTTGACTGGATGAGGAATTCGGATAAGCTGTCAAGGTCCGCTTATTCTTCTTTTCCTTTCTTCTTCCGTTTGCTCATTGAGCTTACCAGGTGCCTCCTCCTCGAGCTTACATTCCGTTGCCGTCCAGTGGCTTTCCAGTGTGGCCTGATTCTACAGCATCGTCGTCTGTTGGAGCCGTCACCGTCGTCGTCTGAGGTGATGTTGAGTTCGCTACGCTCTTCATGTCTTTCATTCATGTTTGTCTGTCCTTTCTTCTTTGTTCCGGGTCAGTCTCGCTTTTTTTCTTCATTTCCTGTGCTGAATCTATTCACAGGAATACCCATGGCAAATCCCAGGTCCAAAATTCGTCATCACATCAAAGACCCTTGTCAAATCCCAAGATCCGAATACAGTGGCGTTGTTCTATTGTGTCACAGTGTCGCCGCGAGAAGACCTGGTCATAGTGCACCGCCATCAAGCGCAGCTGGCCCAATCTTTAGGTGCTCTCTTCTTTGTACTTTTCTTCGCTTCTCGTTTGCTCATTCAGCTTCCAAGGCTGCACCAGACATATTCTCTCACCTTGGACTCGTCAATGGAATCGGAGCCGCTTTTTTGGGGTTCATTTAAGATATTGGCTCGAGCTTCAGGTACATCTCTCGCGTTTTTCCTTCTGACGTTGCTGAAATTGTTTATTTCGATCTCAGGTTGTTCATTACGTCCCCTTCGACCACTGCTGCTACTTTACATAGCCTTCGATTCGGATGCTTCGACATCGCCTTCAATGAGCGCTCTTCAACAATGGCGTCAATGATGGTACTTTGATATCACGGTCGTAAGCTAAAAGATTTCTTGTCTGTTGTGTCCCAACCCTTTCATAGATGCGATAAGCCTTTCTCCCCCTGTCGCCGTAACCATTGTATGACAGTCTTCAACAGCGTTAGACATAGAGAAGCCGAACCACGTATTGGTCAAACATACAAGTAGGTATACATCTTTTCTTTTCCTTTCATGGGCTGAACCATATCCTTCACTGGTTTGTTCGCTCAAAGCCCATGGATCGCCATCTTGATTCGGAGCACTCACTGTATGTCGGTCTCTTATTCAGCAGTGATATCTTAACTGACCATGTTCATCTAGTCTGTTTGGTAGAGACAAGATTCATAGTTGAATATCGGGAAGGTTGAGTGAATAGCAGTAGAATATAGGACCAACTTCATTGGTCGGACATTGCCTTATATCATTATTTACTATCCTACTCCTAAACGAGCGGAAGATACTATCCCGCCTTGAAGACGGCTCTCGTCTGAACCGCCTTCATCATCTCCGCCCATGGGAGGTGATGATAGCTGCGGATGTGTGCGGCGGTGATATGGGAGTGATAGCCGCGTGGGTCCTCTGGGCAGAGTAGGAGAGGGATGGGATGTTGGCGGGCGGCGGGGCATGACTGATGTGAATCCACGCATTGGGATTGGCGCGTCATTGGACTTTGAGTGTTCAACTGATGTCAATGATTTGTCATTATGTGCTCCAGTCAATGGGGATCTCAGCCTGCTTGAGTTGAATTGAATCCTCGAGGTGAGTCCAGCACCCAAAAATTCTTCTACTTCTTTACCTACTAGTACAGACATATATAGACTAAATATATGAATATGCAAAGATTCCGCAATGTCAGGAGATCTTGCTATGATTCTGTGGGAAAATGGCAAGGCGGCATTGCTCTTCATGTGTTTGACTAGAGCTCAGACAAACACAACTCTTTGCGCTCCGTTGCCTACATATCACCCTCTCTTCTCCTTCGGAGAGTTCGGAGAAACCACCGTGTCGGTTTGCTAGAGAGCAGCCTGTAGCCTACAGTTGAACTGGCTTGAAAGTGAATAACTCATACCATGACTCACATGAATGATTGATTGACTCGAGTCAGAGTATAAAATGAGATACAGACAAATTATACAGTTGATGCATGAGAACTGTGAGAAAAAGTTGAACTGATGGGCTTTAGGTCACCCAATGAGCCACATTTCAAACGCTTTTCGCCATCCGGACAATTCTGTCACAACAAGACCATTGATTGTTCGCTCAGCGCCACAATTCAAATCAAGATTCTTCAGTCACCAATTGCTGTTCGATTCTGGGACCAGCATTACGGGAAGGAAGAGCTTATTTAATGCTTGCTGCACTCCTCTGCTGCGGACGGAATCCCAGCCTCTACGATGGAATTTTCACCGTTGACCTGTTCAAGGCTTTCATCTGATTTTCCCACCATCTAGGGGTTTATTGGCAGTATTATGTCATATACGAAGCAGAGAATATGTAAGTATCTGCTGAAGCCCGCAATGCGGACTTTGAACTCCGATTTACACTTTGACAACGCTTTCAGCTGGCGTACTACGAATTCTCTATCAGCTGATCGTGAGGCACTCTTACATACGAGAGAAGACCCGTTCTCCTTCCGTGGCGCTCCTATAGGTCAATTTAGTGTTCAACAAAGAGAGAGCAGACAGCTTGACGGTCTCTAACATGAGCCCCCATAGCAATCCATTTAGTCTGTTTTTGTTCCACTGGCAAGGGGATGGTAACAGCCTCAACGGCGAGTAACGCCCCAGCAATACCTTGGATACTGCTCCAGGTCTTGGCGAGGAGGAAATCGGGACCTTCCCTTTGCCTTATTAGTCCTCTAACAGCTAGCCAACACTCGGCTTTCCACTCCAAGATGAGTGAAAAGTCTGAGTTTGGGAACACGTGGCGTCACGTCCACTACGCGTGATTGGCTAGTGACCATACGCGACTTTGTTTCTGACAAGTAAAGCGCGTTAAAGCACCTTTGTGGTAGAGTGTGGCAAATCTTTTGACAGATGAAGCTTGGGGAGGAGAGAACCAAAAGAATTATTTCTTGTATCCACATATTGACCAGGAACATGAGCTCTTGTGTCGGTCAACTACTCGGAGATGTCAGCAGTCTGAACATCTCTGGTTAACGAAATCATGGATAGGTTTCTCTCAGCCCCCATATGTTCAATGATGCAGAAGAACATGCGTAAAAGAACTAATCCTTGGAGGTCTTTCAGTCTATCTGGCGTGGGTGCCAATCAAAATTTCCTAAACGCCTATTTAGCTGGCAATGAACGAACATCACAGTCCAATATCTCTGAATACAAAGGATTATTGGTTGTATCATTATGAATGACTGGTAGTTGGATAGCTCTGTCTGAATGTACCAAGTATATATATGAGCTGAGTGAGACATCAGATACTTCTACTTTACACTTATCACTGCTCTAGATCAGAATCATCAAACTTGATGGGGAAAGATACCAAAAAGGACGGACAGTAAATTCAACAGCAGCGGCATCACCAATACATCACAGCTCTGGTTTGGAGTGATACCTACATAGACGACGGAGAGGAGGAAGGAGGTGAGTACCGGCATGGGTGGATTGTGGCGTCCTCTCTAACTGCAATTTGGGCCCTCATCGTGTCTTGGAATTCTAGAGTGAGGTCTGATGCATCATCTCTATCAGGATCGAGCCCTTTATGGAAATGAGAATAAGAAGGTTGGACTTGAAGATTCATATTGCCTGGACATGTAGCTCTCAATGCAAGCAAGTACATTTGTTCATTGTCATTGCATGATTTTCGAGATTCCAAAGTAACATTTCTTTTTGTTCATGGTTTGATGCGAGTCTGCGTTTTCTCTGTCCAAGCGTCTAGACCGTGTCATTGTCTCCATAGCTTCCACGTCGCCCTACGCCGTCACCTCCATGACGCAGGGAGCTTTGTGGAAGAGCAGTTGCTTATAACCTGTGAAATGAACTCTGACTTGAAAGAGCCTGGGCGTGCTATCGAATTATCTTCATTACTAGTGACACTACCTCCAAGTCCGACCATGGAGCTCTACGGGATTTCATTAGAGAATTAGTTGTTGAGGGGGAAATCCTGAGCCAACAGCTTCGGCAGAGTTATACAGCATCCCCGCTGCCCAGTTACAGGGATGGCCATGATTTTCTTTAGCTCTTTCGACCACGGTACAAGCATGCGAAACACCGAGTCACAAGAATTCAGTTAATACGTGCATATGTAGAGACCGTGGATATAGAAATTAAAGGCCCTGTGAACCCACTTGCCCTGACAAATCGGTAGGATCACCCAACACAAAGGGGAGAATCACTGTACCTGAGATCAACGGAGAAGCCTGCAACAGTGAGCTCCTCCAGTCGAGAAAGTGGATTCTTTTCACTGGGACATGGCTTGGAGAGATAGGCCCGAAGCGCTTTAAACGTCGATTGAGACCCATTGTTACTTCCTCGAGTCTCTGCCTGCCTCGTGACTAGTTGGATTGCATTGCCCAGTGAGAAGAACATCTCGAACCGGAGAACTTCGAGAGAGGCGCAAAGCTTATCCTCCAAGTCTGCATCAAGAGACATATATTCCATTGTATGAATGGGCATGTATCCAATACCGGCGGTTGCTGAATCCCAAAACCACCCCCAAGCTATCGTCACCTTTAATAATTGGAAACTCGGCCATTTGATTTCAGGTGCAAGAAGGCTAAATATTCATTGAATGTAGAAAACTTCAGCGAGCACTGTAAGCGCATAATATTACTATATGGTCGCGAATCAGCCACAGAATCTGGTGAGAGACATTGTGGAAGCCATGACATGATAGGCGAAAGCCTGCTGAACTTCATGACCGACGACATGAGAAACCCATGTCCCAACCCAGGAAAGAGATAGCTCTGAACTGTCTGAGCTCCTTGATGCTGAAAATGCTGACGCATTTCTCTGAGCAAGCCCAGATCATAGCCCAATTGGCATCACCGAGTCATGTTACGGCTTTTTATTGTCGCTTGAACTTGCTACTGATTCCAACAACATGTACAAAAGGCCCGAGAATATTCTCGAGTCGTTTCATTTGTTCATGACATAAATCGATGCCGAGGCCGGCCGCTGATCGCTTCGAGTACTCGGTGCCACGTGGCTCCTTGTCCTTCATCGACAAGAAGTTTTCTCCGTACAATGCAAACCGAAGGTTGGCGTCGTCATTTTCCCTCACAGCCATCCCAAGGATTCACTGTATTGCTCTCTAGATGACGCCAAGGCCCCAAAACGCCTGAAAACAGCGCAGGAAAACCTCGACTGCGATGTCACCAGGATCAATTCGGAGCCTGACAGGAATGCCGCTAGATATGGTTCTCCAGGGATGTCTCAAGATCCTGTTTTCTCGAGCAGATTAACAAACCATTTCGCAGATCCTCCAAGCCATGAGTCCTGCTGAGCTGCTGGCCATGCACGATGTAAACAAGGCTTTCCGAAGCATGTTGGACTGTGGAGAGAAGGGAAGCTCGATATGGATAGTGTCCCGAGAGAGCCATGGCATCCCGAAGCCCTTTGAGGATTTCGACGAGTATGAATGGGCAAGGTTCATTTTCGGGCGAATATGCCAGGTATGAAAAGTCTTGGTTCCTCCAGCGCAGACGTCTTATATTCCATTAGTTTTGTGATGAGAGTGAAGCTCATGAACCGGATTTCGGTCTCATGTTGCGTGTCTGCTCCGAATGTCGCGAACAAAAGTCGGTATTTCTTTTTGCACCGCCAACTACGATTTACAAAGCCAAACAGTCTATGCATTGTTCCGACGCCTCAGATGATTACGAACACGACTACCATATCGTCGAATTTGATGATTCGATTCCCCATTCAAACTGGTGTATGTTGCCTTTCTTGAAATCGTTGGAGCTATCGACTAATGCCACTCGATAGACAGATCAAGGGATGAGCTACAAGAGATTGGGAAAGACACACGATGGTGGGCTCCGGACTGCTTTGACCGCGTCCCGCTCGTCAGAGACGTCAGGCGTGGGCGAAGAAGAAGCTCAAAGAGGTGGAACAGCATGGGCTCCGTGTCCATCAGGTACGTCTGTTCTGGCATTTCTCAGGCCCTTCCCGATGCTCACGCCGCTATAGTACAGCATTATATGCGACAAATGGAGAGATGACGTGGAAGCCGAAGACCGGCAGATTAAACACAAAGTGTTAGCGATTCCTTGTATACCACATCATGGAGCGAACTTACACCTGCCTCCAGATTGATTGAAAGGTTTAAGGCGCTGGGTTATCAAGATCCTGAGCTTGAGGGTCTCGACCGCCATACAGTGCTCGATCAATTCAGGCTGCCGATGTCTGAAAAAGGTCGGTGCTTCCGTAGCATTGTCATCATTATTCACCTTCAGACAGCGTGGACCAGGCTTCGTGAAAGCTTAGAAGGTCCAGTCAAAGACAAACGTCGCATCCGTTTGTTCAACGATCATTCAACAATCATGGACGCTCGTCAAGCCTTGGCTCGAGAGGCATACATGGCCTATGCTTCGGCCCTCCCGCCAGTCAATGCCTTTCCCAGTCTTCCTGGCTTCATGGCGATTGCCAAGATTATTGAGATTATCGAGCGCGAACCGGACGTGGATATCACCCTGGCCGACTTCTCCGACCTTCCTTCCATCGTCGTGGCATGGGTCACCCAGAAGCGAGAGCTGTTGCACGAAAGGGTGAACTGTCTGTTGCCCGAGAGCACCGGCGATCGCTTCAATCTTGCAACAACCATCTTTCGGTGCAAGAAAGACGCACACAAAGACCTCGGAAGACCCGCCATTTTCGGTGGTGACGAGACTATGAGGCACATCGGAGAGACCTGCGCTCCTGAGATCAATATTGGTCTCTCGAAAGTCGCATCAGCTCTCGTCGTTTCTGTGGGCTTGGATCCGAATACTGCCACAGCAGCGGACATGGATGGCAAAGATGTGCGATTTCGCTGCTTGGACGACTCTTATAATGGATGCTGTAAGAAACCGACTCTCCAAGTTTTCACCTGGCGTGGATCTGTTCGTCCTTCTCTCTTTGCCTTTCACTCCCTTCCTGACTTGTTCCACAGGTAACTCATGCCCTGGAGCAGCATCAAGCTTCTGACTATTCGATCTACACTGGACCCGATATTGTGAAATTTGGCATTGTCCCGCCTGAACTGACTCCACCAGCCCAGGTTCCATTCCAGAATGACTGGCCAAAGTCAGATTCGGCATCCTGGGTCTGCGGACATTGTACGGAATATGTCTTCTCTCCCGAGACTTTTCACGTCGTCACGGACCATGTCAACACGGTGTAAGCCGCTTCTTTTCTGATACATCTCCATTTACTCATGTTGACATTAGACATGGCAAATCGCAGGGCCTCAGTAGTGCCGACATCCTTCTCGCTCCCGGATTGGTATCAATCAGTCGAAGCTGGTTTACTATCTCTCGAGCCAGCATCTTTGGACCAGAACCTGCACTTGAGGTGTTCCGACCTGAGATGTTCCGATGCATACACTGTGGAAACTCCAGGCAGTTCAGCATTGATGGTGTCTCATCTCATCTCAAAGCCAAGTAAGTATATCTCATTCTGTTTGTGGGCTATCTGACCATGATTCTCTAGACACCGTGTAAATAAACCCGCTCGCGACGTGGATTACGCGGTCAGTGACTCATCCGAGACATGCTCAGGTTGTTGACTTTTCGTTCTCTAGGTCTTGCTTGGGAAACATTGAAGAGAAATCTTACTGCAGAGCGCAAGCCTTATAATATACGAAAATGTGGTGGAAAATGGTTCGGTAGCTTGAAATACACAGCGATGTCAGAAAGATGAATGGCAGCTTCATCGAATAAACCGTATATATTCTCTTGCAGCGAAGAATGGAGCTTCCAGTCGACTCACAGCCAATCCTTCATGCCTCGTCACCGGTGCATCTAGCTCGTTATAATGTAGAGGAAGAAGCCACTCCGTGCCCCCGTCGGCGTCGGGGAATGTCATAAGCGAGACTGCAACAATACTCGGACGATGACCGATGAGGATAGCGGACATGGCGTCCAATATGATAACAAACATGCACGATGCATGTGGGATGGGCTGGTGTGGGCTTTCGAGGTGCAACGTTTCATAAGACATGAAAAACAGACCTTTCCCCAGACGTGTAAAGGTGAGCATTTGGATGCAGACGTGAGGATCTGAATCCTGGAACAAAAGCTTTATATATGGTGCAATGCTCCACGATGTTGGCGCCGTCTCACAGCCGCTGGACCAATTCGAAGACTGAGGAATGGCGTACTGGCGTGGGCGACTGGAAATTTCGATGCAGTCATGAATCCGCTAAGAAGAAACGCTACGGCCTACTGAGAAGTCATGACGAGATTCAAAGATAACTGGAGGAAGACACACCTTGACTGCAAACAAAGGGTATTGGAAGCTGTCCAGAAGGGAAGCGGAGGATGCTCTGGCCCATACGCATTCTTCAAGACCTTCTCCATCATCTTTTCCAACGATCGTTTGAGCTGGAGCGATTGCCAGAGGAAACGTTGGTGAGGCATGTACCGAGGTTGACCGTTGGAGCGACAATTTGGGGCAGCAAGGTCAGCTGGGACTCTGTTGGATATCTGAAATCTCTTTTCAGTCACGAAATGGACCGAAGGAGATCTGCAGTGTCTGAAGAGAAGTCAGAATAGAAATAAGTAAAAACCGGGAAAGCTGACCTAAGACCAGACAACATCGCGAGCGGTCTGGGATAAAGGTGGCAGCTAGCACAGCTGATGATGATGCTTGGATAACTTCCATGTCACCTCGTGCATTGGTGCTTCGGGCTGGAGCTGTTGCCAAAGTAGACTTTGGTGAGGTACCCAGGATGGAATGACGAAAATCAGGATTCAGGGGGCAAGAGAAACCGGAACGGCGGTCGGATATCTGGATTGCCTTTTGGGTGATGATATGCAACAATCGAAAGGCGGAAAGTCTGCCATGAGGTGAGAATGAGAATACTGTATGCGCAAACCGGAGGAGTCCATGTAGTCCCTTAACAAAGGACTAGGGTTTTACCCTCACGACTTCATTACAATGGCTGAGGGTTTTCCCTGCACCGCCACCGCCTAAGAAAAGCCCTCGATCTGGCTGAAAATATCGAGTTACTGGGCTGGAAATGTCCAGGTTCCACCTTACAATCCTTGAGACGCCTTGCTCACCCCATTATCCACTGCCCTGACAATTCTGTACAATACTTGTGCAGCCTTTGGAATTCCAGACCACCTCAGCTTAAAATCCTCCTCATATAAAATCAGAAAATCTCGCTTTGGTCTAGCTTCCTTCTATCGCTTCCAGTAGACCCATGTCAATATCATCATCTTACATATGTCCATCACTTTTTGTGTGATATTCCGCTCCCCATACCAGAATGCATTCCGACGTGACCTGACAACCATGAGAATTTGTCTCTCATGCAGCTTAGAATTCGCATTTGCAGCTCACCACTTGAGAATCGCCACTTAAATCCCATTATAATTTTTTCAGGCATCGGTCAGAGATGAGACAAAGGACATTGCAGAAAGAAATCACTTGTAGTAATACTTGAGCTTTCGAGGTCTTTCAGCTTTCAATTGCCTGGGGGTTTGATCTTTTGGCATGTTTGCAGAACAAGCAGATGGGTGTAAGTGACAGGTTCTAATCAATCACATGAAGACAAGCGCCAGTTAAGCGCTGGTCATTCAGCCGACCACCAATGTTCCTGTTGGCCTGAGGATCAAGCGGTTCACTCAAGTGAAACAGGAAAGGCGGGATTTGTCATTCCGCACCATCAAAGACTTCCCTGTGTACTCGGACCTTTGCGCCACATAAGAGAAATAAGAGTCTGCCATCATGTAGCATGAAAGATGACTTGTAAATCACATCATATTTCTTTATCAAGATGAAGGATGCTTGTCACCTATGTCCAGCGCGTGTCACAGGCGTGTATCACTGTCAAAGTCAGGCAAGGTAAATGGAATGACTAGACTATCCCAGTCCAGCTATCCTCCTGGTGACCTCTTTGATTATCTGGAGCGGCCAAATTATTTATCCAAGCTCCCTATACATTTAACAGCTGCCCGACCCAACTCAGATACTTGGCAGTCATTTGTCTAGCCACTTTGAGGATCTGAAACTGCCCATAAAGTGAACCTAGAGCGACTTTTGGGTATTTCTGAACTCAAAAATACAAAGTGACCGCAAATCATCTAAATATATTAGAGATGCTTATCGGGCATGGTCTTGACGTTATCGTGGCCAGTGGCAACATTCGATGCCAGGTTTTCACAAATGTAGCTCGCCGAGAGATTGATAAGGTCACATGTGGATTGACATCATACCCCTTAGATAACGATAATACGAGATCGATTTTTCATGGCTCCGATGACAAATGCTTGCGACGGGTTTTCCGGTCGATTCTGGGATTGTCAGCTGCATTCTCTGGTTATCAGTCAATTAGTTTCTCCGCGGGGCTGTTTGCAGCTGATTATTTGCAGGAACAAGGCAGGAAGCCTAAGTAAAACAAATAAAATAGTCACGGTTCCAAGGGCTTGAACGCGCGGCGTAGAGAGCAGAGCGTGACACCCATAAATCCGACGTGATAACCACCTACACCATGAAAGCTTGCAGAGGTTAAATCAAGACCACTACCTGTCATCGCGTCAATTCTTAGCTGGAATCGGACTGAATTTTCAGCTGGGTTGTCAAGGGCAGGGGCCAAGTCTCAGCTGGAGCGGAGCACGTGGGCTTAAACGTCTTTCTCAAGGGCTCGATGAACTATTCAAGTGGAGAGTTGATTGTCAGGAGTTATAGGGAAACCAAATTAGGTTATATAGGGCGGTGGCTGTGCAGGGAAAACCCTCAGAGATTGTAATGAAGTCGTGAGGGAAGAACCCTGCCCCATAGTTAAGTGACTACACCCATTGTTGCAAACCGAGAAAAACGGACCTGGAGCGAGCATTGTGGGCGGTCTGGGCGAAAAATGGGTGCGAGGGCGGCCGCTATGGATTCTTAGATAGCGTTCATACCGTCTCGTCCGTTGTCCCTTTGTGCTGCAGCTGCTTCCACGGCAAGCATTGGCGAATTCGGTACCGATAATGGACGAAGGAAAATCATGAACCGCGGAAGAAAGAGAAACCCACACGGCCCGTACATATCTGCTATGCTCCTCCAATCAGGAAATATGCTGGGAGAGAGCATCAGCAATTGCCACGATGTCAGGGTGATGAGGTGAAAAACGGACCTTGGGCGACATGTCATTGCGAGCTTCCCAGAAGCCAAATGTCCGGTAGCTGGGCGAATAAACATTCTTGAATAGGGTATTTGTCGTCTGGTTTACAGGTATATTGCGGTCCAGCTCTCGTTAAGTCAAACGACGCTGAAGTTCGGCGTCGTTTGACTTAACGAGAGCTGGACCGCCGAACCGTTGGATGGGGCTGGTTGACCAGTGAAAGCAAGCAATTGGTCAGCCAAGCTCGACGAGAATGGCGCATGGATGTGAGGAACATGGTTCCATATATGAAATGACCTGAGACAGAGCGTCAGCGCCCACCCCAATGTCATAATGAGAAACATTACAATACCATGGTTGGAATCATCTATTGCCGATGCTAAAGCCTCGGGCTGGGGTCCTGTGGATTTGACGAGGTTGGTGTTTCCATTGCTGTTCATCGGGGCGGCGATGAAGTCGGGAAGGTCACGTTATAGTCACCGATGTGACAGCAGCGTGACAAGCGGTCTTTCCCGCCATCTTGTTTCGATGCAACAATAGCCGCAAAAGCGCCGCCGAATTCTACCTCGATATTGTCATGTATTCTGATTTTGGGCAAGCCGGTCCTGTTCAACTTTCTCCTCGCCGCAGCTTCCGGTAGCTGGCGCCGAAATTGAAGATTGCGGGAAAGATTAAGAGGACAATAAAGCGAAATGTCTTCAACGACATGGCAGTTACAGTATGTAGCAGTGAAATGGCCGTGTAAGGCAACATTCCAACTCCGATCTTCACGATCACGCAAATTTCACAGCAATTACTTCCACGAGGGTCTGGTGGGAAGGCCTGCCAACGGCAGAAGCAGACAATTTAGGGTAAGTTCAACTGGGCGACAGTAGTGCATATCTATGACTACATACGAGGACCATAGGAAGCCCAATAAACGGGAACATAAGTTTTCTCGTGATCTGGAATGGTGGCGTATATCACGGCCTCATCAGGGCCACCAACCGCCCTGTTCTGGAATGCCAGCCTCAGAACCCTTTCCTGCGAATTCAATTCTAGAAACTTCTCCCCAGAAAAGATTTCGAAGTACGATGCATGGTCGAGTCTGGTGTAATCAAATACGATGACCGCTGGATGCTTCCCGCTTTGCGCAATCAGGTAATAATCCATGGCACCAGGGGTATTGTTCAACATGTCAGCCGCTCTGGTTGCAATGCACCAGTGCGCGTAATCGTAATCGAGCTTTGACGCCCTCGCGTAAGAGTATAAGGCTGGAATATAAATCAGCATACACACGATTCACCCGAATGATCGAACCGCACCATGTGGAGGTTTGCAGGAAGTAGAATGACGGGCTTTCCAGTCGAGTTTTTGACACTCTCGAGAACAATAATGAGTCGAATGGCATCCACTGCATCGCTGGAGAGTCGTGACTGATCTCGGTTTAGATGTGCACTGGAAATTATCGTTGAGTATAAAATATCTCAATGAACGATGATGCATACCACTGAACTCGCGCAAACAGTTCGATCGCTCATCTTGTAGTTCCTCCGTTGATCTCTATGCCAAAAGAATGCCGCTAGCAAGTCGCCCAAAGCTTTCGAAAATTCGTCGAATGTAGAACCGGAGTTGATCAGACTGGACAATGATGCGACATCAATCCGTCTCTTCGCTTGTCGCAGGATGTAGGGTTGAATGAAAATAGAGGACAGTGTCTGTGTGAGCTTCGTGCAGCTTTTTAAATCATCTGTCGGGCGAGGAAGAGGCACAGCGGCAATTATGACATTGACTATCCCATAAGCGAAGGCCTGGTGGACGGCGGACGGTCCGAGGTAGTCGATGGCGTCGACAAGGAGACTTGAAGCTACACGATACAGCTGACCATGTTCAAAGACCTCATCTTCGCCAATATACTGGAACTTTTGGCTCGAAGTTAAACACGACATGAGCTGAACCAGTGCTGGGATTACGCCTGCAGAGGCAAACTGGCGGCGAAGCAATGGCATGGGGTGGACGCGTGAGCAGTTGGTCGGAAAGGCATAAGAAATGAGCATGAAAGTCGCTCCCAGGGTGATACAATCCTCCTTGTTTTTGCTTCGCCTCGAGACTCTTTGAAGCTCTCCAATCACAATTTCAGCTCCACCGGGAAATTCTGCGACCACCGTCGAGATATTGAGACCTCTGGTCTGACTCTCATTGTTGTCCATGATGACCCCATACAATTTGATGAGGCGAGCGGGGTCCAATATTTAGAAAGGAGTTCTTTCGCTTCTTCACCAGTAGAGAGACTGTGGATTCCAAGAACCAACGCATTGAGACATTATATGATGAGAAGAATATTGGGAGCGAGAGCCAGAAGCTCTGCTTCGGTGATTACTACACTTTTTTTTGCTATTTTAGAAAATCTGTTACATCTCTGACCATCCTAATTTTTGGTGAGCAGGTCAATGTACCTCTTGTGGCTTGCCTGCCAAAGTTTGAGGGGATTTGGTGGTAGAGTTCCCTTCCTAGACATTGTTGAAGATGACAAGGATCCTGGGAACAACCCACAATGCCAAACAATACTGTATGCCGGGCACATGCGCTCGGCAGAGCGGCTGGGCCTTTTGATCCAATGGACAACCTTTCTCAAACCTGCACCTCTTAACCCCTAACATCATCGTCAGTCCTTAGCTCGTACAGATCTTGGTATAATCTGTGCAATAGGCAGAATATTGTATGGAAAGACATAGAGACTCCCTGTTATACATATCTATTCTTTCAATCAAATATGTACAAAATCATGAAGGTCAAACAGAAA
This sequence comes from Mycena floridula, assembly GCA_029320655.1. Classification (NCBI taxonomy): domain Eukaryota; kingdom Fungi; phylum Basidiomycota; class Agaricomycetes; order Agaricales; family Mycenaceae; genus Mycena; species Mycena floridula. The sequence continues at coordinate 459,120 of JARIHS010000058.1, forward strand.
ACTCCATCAAACTCAGCGCCACAATAGATCCTACGAAAATGAACAGTCCAAAATGGAGGATAGGTCTCTGAGCTGCGCTGGTTGGTATAGATGGAGCCGCAGTACTGGTTGAATCTGATGATGTGCTCAAAGCTGAACCAGGGAGAACACTGAAATCTTTACTATCAGAGCCAAGCCTTCATATTTGGACTCAATTTTCACCGCACTGTGACCTAATGACACATCAATGGCACACTTCATCTATCTCTGCCACCGTGGTTGTTTATACCATGTTGGACATGCATCCTTCTATTCGGACTTGTCGTTTTTCATTGCACTGTGACCTGATGACACATGAATGTCACACTTCATCTCTCTCTGCCACCGTGGTTGCCTATACCCCATCAGACTTGCATCCTTCTTATTCGGACTTGTCATTTTTCATCGCACTGTGACCTGATGACACATGAATGTCACACTTCATCTCTCTCTGCCACCGTGGTTGTTTATACCCCGTTGGACATGCATCCTTCTTATTCGGACTTGTCATTTTTCATCGCACTGTGACATGTTCGCTCCTCTCGGATTGACACTGAAGGACTGAAACAAAGATTGCAAGTAACCGACTGCTTTCAAGCAAACATCATGTCTCAGACCTTTTAGGTCCACTCTACCTTTGACGATGTTGCATCACTCAACAAACAAAACCTCCATGGTCTTGACACCTCGAGGAAATATTGTGGCGCCAATTAGAGCCGCAGTCGCCCTGTCGAATTCGTGCCTTTTGCAAAAGTGATATGAAACCCAAGGGTGTGACAGTATGTTGAGTTGTCTGCTATTTTTTTCAAGACTGACGGCTTCTAATCACTTGTCGAGCAGCCCGATATCATTCTTGTGATATGATTTACTTGTGACAGCCCTGTTGATGCATTTTGTTTTGACGGTAGGACCCTTGTTGCCGTTTCGCAGGTCCAGGCAACAATTACCTTGACTTCCAACCTGAGACCTAGGATGTCAGCGAAAGACCCCCAGAAGTTGATCTTGGATCCAGGCTTTCACGAAGGATCTGGAGATAATGTGGGATTTTTGACGCGATGTCATTGTTTACAACACAGTCAAAGGATCGGTCCAAATATTCATTTCAGGAACCGAAATCCGAGAAGAAGGTCTGGTTCTGCTCCGCAATCAAGTTTTCCCGGACTGAATCATCGACAACTAACTTCATCATCGCTGACGCAATTGAACATGTGATCCGCTTCCGGATCAATATCCTTTATAATAAAAGGGTCGCTGCTCATTACTTGTTTGCACATTTCACCCATGGACACCAACACAGTCAGCACCAGAAAGGAATACTCTGTGAAGGTATTTCGTAACTTTGTCTCCCAGTGACATATCTAACCTGGTCTCCTTAGTTCAAGGACAGCGACCTGGCAGAAGCTTCTCCAGAAGAAGATTTCTGTGCAGTGTCAGCAGCAGCCAACTCTCATGGATCGCTCCAACAAGCTAGCAGTGATTTGATAAACTCTCCAAAAACCCTGGAACCTGAATACAGTTCAGGCACAACTGGTGGCAGCCCAGAGCAATATAGTCGTGGCAAGGTGAGTCATTTCTTCACTCGCTCCTTGTCCCATTCTTTTGTTCGAACATTTTCCAATTCATTCTGCAGGCCTTTTACATCGCATTTCGCCGTACCATATCACATCCATCATTGATTGAGTATCCCGACGAGGCGGCGCAGGTATCATTGATTGAGGATGGCAATGTAGTGCTGTCCCCCAAGAAATAAGTGATTAAATCATCATTGACTCATCAATACTAGAATTTTCCTCTGCCATTGCTTTTTGAATCACAAACCGAGGTCAAGATATTGGCAGAAACCTGAGAGATGACTCACCCAAGCTCTGAGGAACTTCAAGTCCTGATCGCAAGCAGCGTCCAGCTCACGAAGCTTGAGATTCAATGCAAATGGGGCGACTGTATCTGCAAGCTCCGGATATCCATGATGAAAAGCGTAGAACCAGACATGAGCTGGATGAGCCTGGTAAAAACGACTTTCCCTAAATCAACAGTCAATTGACATGACAATGACAAAGCTTCTACCTTACGAAAGCCTGAAGTTGCACATTTGCATCGCGGAGTAGACATGATATTTCTCTGCGACATGGGCCAGTGAAAGAATCGCGTCAAAGTTGATAGCTGCGCAGGATGGGAATCTATGCGGATGCATAAACTGTACGAGAAGAGTCAACATCCCCTTTAACAGGTTCCACTGTCACATTGGTCCCGAAATGGGCTAGCAGAGACCGGTGAAAAGGAATGGAATCACCATCGGAAGATTTCAATCTGCAGTCTACTGGTAATGCGCAGCCTGATATAATAGTTGGTCTGAGTCAGCATCTTTGAATGGCGAGGAAGCATACCTTGTACGGCACAGAATGTCCTGTCTATCCTACTCTCAGCAAACTGAGGACCGTCGGGATTCACCTAGCTCGCCTCTGAAGAGCCAGTGTAGACCGCATCAGCCTCATGCACTATGCGTTGATCAGTATGGGCTCAGACTCAAGATCTTTCTCGAACTGACGTTTCATCGTCCGGGCAGCATCTGATGTACTTTGCTCGGCATCTCTATGCACCCGAATTCCCTCATAAATCCTGGCCCAAATCCGCCTAAATCCTTTGCGAAACGCACTCGAAACTAACCGGGATCCAAAATAAGCGCCACGGTGCATCACGGAGATCCCCCACATCTCGACCCGAGATGCCGAATACACGTGGTGCGGTCTAGATCTCGGCTCCCAAAAGTCGAATCATTTTTTTCCCGTTTCCTCTTGCTGCTCGCCGTCATGACCTCTTGTTTCTATCCTACGATTCAGCTTCCGGCTGTTTCTGTCACGCGTTGGTGGTTCATTGTCTGAATAATCCTTCCCTGAAGGTCAGTGAACCTCTTGGTCGCGTTAGCTCGCTTCTGAGCGGGGTTTCCAGGCCGCAAAATGTAACTGAACAGAATTCGACGAAATCTTGGACCCGGGTTTTGCTTCTGCTGGCCGTAATTCGCAATGAGGTCAGCGTTCAGTTTCTGCCTCGTCGACCAGTGCTCTCTGACCCTCCTCCAGGTCGAGTGTAACGGCCGTGACCGTCACACCTTCCAGACTCGGACTATCCCCATCTCGTTCGCCTTTCCTTCTTCATTTTGCTTCTGACTGTCTTTCGATGACGAGCTGTGCTCGTCTACTTGTTCCATTGTTCCCTTGTTCCCTTCTGATTGTTCCTTATCGCTACTTACACAATTCCTATTATCTCAGCTGGTTTGCTAGGTATTTAAAGGCCACTTGTCGTAGATTAGCGACCCAGAATTGATACAACTTACTCCAGTCTCTCTGCTCAACAAGCTCTAAGAAACTCGAACCATCTATCGATTCTCTCGTGTGACGTCGGCGTGTCACCCTCCTCACGCTACCGCTACATATTTTTGACTGGTCTTTACAACAAGACTACAACCTCTCTCGATAACCTCGTCGTTGGATCTTTCCAGGTCTGATCAACCCGGCAACCCAAAGGACGACAATTTTTCTCTCTATCTCTTTTTATATCGTTTATTTTTCTCAGTAAGCAAAACAGTTTTATATGGCTTCTTACAATTTGCGCAGTAAAGTTCAAGGTGACCCAGCTCCAGCCGATACTGGGGATGTTTCACCTGCAGGTCCGCTTTCGAGCGACCTGAGCTCGGCGTCGGGGTCTCCAACGACTCCGACTGGCAATGTGGGAGATGTTAGTCGTGGTCTGTACAGCCACGCCGTCTCGCCCTCCTCTGAACGACTTTCGGGTCAAGTAAGAGAGAATACGGTCGAAGAAGACCAATACTCTGGAGGACCTAACGGTCCCCGAGTTCCCCAGGACACTTCGGTTGAAGTTTCTGGGATTGAGGAAGAGGATGACGATCCTCTTGCCTGGACTACGGTTGCGCACAAGAAAGGTGCTCGCCGTGCAATGTCTGTAGATACTGGTAGATCTATTGTCAATCAAGATTCTATCGCACCTTCTATCGGTGATTCTTCTTTCAAAGATGACTTGATTCGTCGCGCCATGCAGAGCATGACCGATGATGAATTGAAGACCTTCTTGAACCGAAAGAACAATATCCGACTTGAGACATCCGAGTCGTCGGCCACTTCTGATAAAGATGAAGGACCCTCGAACTTGAAGGGTAAATCAATTGATCCTCGTAACTGGGGCGATGCCGATATTGATGACGAAGATCTTGATATCGACGCCCAAAGGAAACGGATGGCTGAATGGAAAGAAGCCCTTGAAGCCAAACGCAAGATGGAAAAAGATGTTCATCGCCTGGAAAAGGAGCGTAAACGCGAGAAAAAGCGTCAAGAGCAAGCTGAAGAAGACTTACTCAATGCTTATCGCAAGGGCCCTGGATCTACGATGGATCGAGTCACTGCATTCATCAGTGGTGATGCTCCAACATCTTGGGCTGACAAGTACCCAGGGATGGGACCCGAGTCCGATTCTGATGCGCCCATCAAGCGCCACAAGAAACACTCCAAGAAGCTTGATAAGGGCAAGTCTGCCAAGAATCAGCGGAAACCGTCGGAGCCGTTGACCGATCAGGTTTCATCTGCTATTCACGCGACTCTCAATCCTAAAGTGGTGAAACACAAGGAGAGTTCGAACTCACGAAGGCCGACTGGACTTGTCCGTCCAGTTGATCAGATTGTCCCCGGCAGTAATATGGCCAAGGCATTGGGGACTGATGCACCTGTACCTTCGAGAAAGCGAAAACATCGTTCGTCAAAGGAACGAGCAAGAAAGTGCCGTGGAGGCTCACCTTCGAGCTCCTCAAGTTCATCGAGTTCATCAAGCTCCTCATCGAGTTCGTCTGATTTGTCTGATTCAGACTCAGACTCAAGCTCTTCGAGTTCTCGAACGTCGAAATCAACTCGTCGTAAGAAACGTAAGCGTATCGCTAAGAAGCTTCAAGTGAAGCCTGAACCTCCAACTCCATTTGATGGTAAACCAAGCTCGACTAATTTCCTGCGGTATGTTACTGAAGGTAGAGCATACATCAAAGATGGAAACATACCTCGAACCAGTCGGGTTTTCCGATTGGGGAAGTTCTTGACCGGGGCAGCGCTCAATTGGTACATGAACGTTGTATTTCCAGAAGTTGGAACCTGGAGCATGTCAGATTTCTTCAAAGCATTGTACAATGAAAGTTTCCCTGTTACCTATCGTATGGATCAACGGAAGAAGCTTCGTTCTACTTTCCAGAATGAAAAGACAGTCCAGGAATACACTGCTCTATTGGCTGAGATATTTAACAGTATTGGTGTCATGGATGAACATGAGAAAGTTCACCGTCTTTGGACTGGACTTCGAGTGGAAATCCAAGAGCGTCTCTGGTTGGATCGACTCAATCCGGAATTCTCCTCATATAAGGAGATTGAAGAGGCTGCTGAACTCTTTGAGATCGTTGAGAATATCAAGAAGCAGAAGCACCGACCTGAGAAACCGAAAGAGTCCAACAAGCCTGGACCTTCTCGGCCTCAAGGTAACGCCGGTTCCTCTGGAAATGCTGGTCAGAATAACTCTGGAAAGCAAGATCAAAGGAATTTCAAGAAACCTTTTGATTCTAGGTCTCAAAAACGCCCGATGAACTATGGAAATGGCAGAGGAAACCAACCTGGACCTAGTTCGGGCGGTAATCGTCAAAATCCAGTGACACGTAAGGCTCCTGATATCTCGGAAAAGGAGAAAGAGCGTCGCCGCAAGGAGAGACTTTGTTACCGTTGCGGTGAATCTGGTCATATGGCTGGACAGTGTCCCGATGGAAAGACTGTTAAGTCTGAACATCGTGGACCGCCGGGCGTCGCTGGTCTTCATAACATAGAAATTGACGAAGATGTTGAACACCTCCGTGGTCTTGCTGAGACTACTGAAAATCTTCATGAGATTGAACTCGGAATGGCAGAAATCCCTTACCATCCCTTTGACCCCCGACTGTCATATATCCCGCTAGCCTTGGAGGAGGATGATAGCGATTATGACGGTCTGGCATGTGATCTTGACATTCTATGGAAAGATCTCGAGTCTGAGGATGAGTGTGAGATGCAAGGCTCACCGATGGATGAGGATTTCGATTTCGTAGAGGTCAACATGATGGATGTTGACTCAGATGAAACTGGTTACGATAGTGAGCCCATTACTCTAGAAAATGCTCGTCGAATTCTTATTGAGACTCTTCTAGCTGCTGATATGTCCGATGACGATGCAGGTACCTTGGTTTCTATCAACCCAAATGTACTTGAAGATCTAATGATTCGTCTTGCACAGATTGGACTTGGTGATCCATGGACTGCGTTCAATATTCCGCGAGTAATTACTGGGGATAATGACACATCGGACACGGAAAGTGAGATTGAATATCATCAGTATTGTACAGATGAGTCAGATCATGAATATATGAACTGTCGGCGTCATCCTGGTGAAATTGATATTGAGAACGAAAACGGACCTTGTCTAATGACAACTTGTCGTGCTTGCTGCCTGCGCGATTGGTTTCCGATGCGGATTGAAAAGACTTTGGCACCGAAATCAGCATATCGTGGTCGCTGGTCTCATCGTTGGATAAATCACTCATCATATGGGTATGAAACCGACTCACTGTCTCGCGCATGGGGCGATACACTTGCTAGTCGTGCAATGTTTTTGCTTGACACTTCAGATCGTCAGTTTTATCCTGGTGATATTGAAAATGGCGTACAAACTCACATTGGTCGCTTTGAAGTATATCCTGTTAGAGATGACTTGTACGTGATTGAAGATTCGACTTGGTGGGCACCGTGCAGTGTTCAATCGCAGTCTGAATTTGTTTATGTCCTGAAAGAGAGTCTGCTTGACCCTGAATTCTGCATTGTTGAGTTCTATGCTCGAGAGCGATTCCTTCTTGGGGGTAACGCTCCCAAAGATTGGTCAAATGTTCCTGGTGAAAACTACTGGGTCGGGAGTGGCGCAATGGGTGAACCTTACCTTGGTGAAGTTCTCGAACTCTTGACGCTTCACAAGCCATTCACGGAAATGAACATTGACTTCCTTCGTCAAGAAGGTGCTGATCAACGTTTTGAGGGTTTCTCATGCCCTTGGGAGATAACAATCAGAGACAGATTCCTCGGAAAAGCAGTTAAACTCTCGATAAAGTTACTCGAGCGACCGAAATTTGACTTACTTCGTTGGTTTAAGGTTACCATTATCAATAAGGTCATGAAAAATCAGCGGGGCGCTGGGTTTGACTTTTGGGATACTCGTGAAGAGAATCTTCTTGCGTCGTTGGATGGATCATTCTCCTATCATGATGATGATGATGAGTGTCATGCTCAGTTCTCGGATTGGGGCTTACATTATAGCTGTGATTTCAACAAGGAAAGACAGCTTGACTGCGGTTATTGGGCGCCAGTTATTGAAATAGACTCGAGCCCAGATTTTGAGTCTGATTCTAGCTCAGATTCTGTGGAACTTTGTTCAGCAAGGATCGAGTTAAATGGAGTCCAGGTACCTCGTAATAAGCTTGGTGCTCTCGAGCGTAATGCTGCAATTGTCAAAGATGCAAATCGACGACTCCCGCAAACGTTCGTCATTGTCTGTCATATCAACAAGCACCCAGTGCGCTGTTTGATTGACACGGGTTCCGTCGGAGATTTTATATCTACGACGCTGGCAGATCAGTTGAGTCTTCATCGGATAGAGCTAGCCAAACCTTTGGCGCTGCAATTGGCTATCCAGGGTTCACGTTCCAAGATTAATCTAGGGACTAAAGTTAGCTTTGAATATCAGAACATCTCCGAAGAGAGATACTTTGACATTGTGAACCTCAAGAATTATGATGTCGTACTCGGGACACCTTGGCTATTCCAACATAAGGTCACTGTTGGTTTTAACCCTTGTACGCTCATAGTTGGAAGCAATAAATCAGTTCCGATGGAAGGCCATTCTATTCGGGAGGTGGCATCCATTGCGGTCTCAGAATATGAGGATCAGGTTGCTGTTCGGCGTAACGAGTTAATGGAGTATGCTGCACCACTATTTCAGGTAGCTAGCGAAACTCCTCTTCCTCCCTTGCGAGACATTAATCATATGATTCCCCTTATAGATGAGCACAAAATCTTACCTTGGAGGCCGTCCAAGTGTCCAGAGCGCTTCCGCGAGCAATGGGGTCTGAAACGAGACGCCTATATCAAGTCAGGTCGATGGAGAATGACAACAGCTAGAAATACTGTACCGATGATGTTGATACCGAAAACAGGCTCGAGTTCACATTTACTCCGTATCGTGGTTGATTTAAGATCCCGGAATGACAATACTCGAAAAATGGCAGCGCCGCTTCCTGATATCGATGGTATTCTGAGAAGAGTTGCGTTAGCCAATTATTTCTCGCTAATGGACAGCTCGGACGCGTATGAACAGGTTAGAGTCATACCTGAACATGTTAATCGTACTACAGTGACGACTCCGGATGGAAACATGGAGAGCTTGGTTATGCAGCAAGGGGACTGTAATGCCCCTGCGACATTCCAAGCCTTGATGAATCACCTATTTTCGTCTTTCATTGGCCGTTTTATCGATGTTTACCTGGATGATATTGTGATTTATTCTAATACTCTAGAGGAACATGTCAAACACGTCAAACTTGTCCTGGATATTTTACGAAAGGAAAAGTTCTACCTGAACCCGAAAAAGGTATATTTCCTTGCTAAGGAATTGAAGCTCTTGGGTCGTATAGTCGACCATAAAGGTATCCGAATGGACCCGCATAAGGTCGACACTGTCTTGAAATGGCCGACACCGACAAATAGAGATCTTCTTCGGGGATTCCTGGGTTCAGTCGGTTATCTCGCGGATGATATAGCTCGAGTACGCGTACCAATGGGACAACTCAGTGCAATTACAGGCGATACTGTTCCATTTCGGTGGGGTTATACTGAACAGAGGGCCTTCCAAGTTCCAAGAGGTCAAACATCTATTGGACGGACTGCGAGACCACCACCGGGTACCCTTGTCCTATAAAAGTGATGCTGATCCAGTTTGGATGGTAACCGATGGCTGCAGCACTGGCATAGCTGGTGTTGTATGTCAAGGTCCGGATTGGAATAATGCCAAGATTGCGGCATTTTACTCTGCGAAGCTGAACTCGGCACAGCAGAATTATCCTGTGCACGAGATTGAAATGCTAGCCGGAATTGAGACGATGCTACGACATAGAGACATATTGCAAGGTGCTCACTTTACGTGGATTACGGACCACAAAGGTTTAACGCATCTTCTTGAACAGAAAGGGCTATCAGGTCGTCAGGCTCGATGGCTCGAGAAGATCGGGGAGTTTGACTTTACTGTGAAATATGTCGCTGGCACTGAGAATGTTCTCGCTGACGCGTTGTCTAGACTTTATTCTAACGATCAGCCTGGTACAGTTCGTGCGAGAAGCGAATATACTTACCATGATGTCGTAAATAATGGCGAGATTGAAGCCTTCTCCATCTCCTATCCAGTCCTGGTCGATGTCGAAGCATCATGCCATCAGCAAAAAAACCAAAGGGATGATCATGCCTGATAAATAGACATTAGTCCTGGTCACCCACCATTAGGCCTGGTCAGGCATCTCAGACTGGCACCGCTCTGATAAGGGTACTTTCTATTTGGTCAGACTGATAAGGTGCTGTCAGACTGACCAAATTTTGTCAGTCCGCCAATATTTCATCAGGCTGAGTGGCCTTATGAGGGACGGTCAGGCTCTGTCAAGCTTGAAGGAAATTTTAGAAAAAGAGGTTTCTGGCTGCGCCCCATCTTGGGCACAGCCAGTATTTATGTATTATTTATTCAATGGCGGAGTTCACAATTCACCTCAGCAATTCAGGACTCATTGAGGACGTGAAGTGGAATTAAATGTTACTCAGCTCAGATTCGAACTTGCAACTTCGGAGATCAAGCGGAGATCAAAATTGTTCAGACAAGTTAGCTACTACACTATGCGGACTTCTAATGGCTCTGCCGGCCTGTTCCTTTTATGCCCCGCTTCAGCTGCTCGAACCGCTCTCCCAGCCCGATTCTACATATTAAATTCTTCATACATCATGCCATTTGCTTCTATATCATTTATTTGAATGCTGAATTGCATGCTAGTCCATAAAACAAACTGCACAAGCTGTTTTCCGTGGAACCGCTTCCGGCTTGTTCGGCTGACGAAACTTGATGGACATGCCGGTCGGCGATCACACCTGACATAGATGTCACCGTTCTGACACCTCTCTGACCAAGCTTGACAAGGGAGCGATCAGCCTGGTGAGCATCTGTTGATGCCTGAGCACAGTCTGTCAGACTTAGATCCTCTGCTCAGGAAAGACCAGACATGAATATTCTGACATGAATCTTATCATGCCAGATATCCCGTCAGCAGGCTGCCAGTGCCTGATAAATCCCGTCAGGCCTGATAAGGTTTGGTAGTTTTTGCTGATGGCTTACATCCTGAGCTCGCCGCAATGAGCTTGAGGAAAACACAGGATTCTAGCACTACCTTTGCTCGAAAATTCGTGGCTGGTTCTGGACGTTTCGTCCTCAAGGGCCCTAGAGAACGAAAGGAGGGCGAGGGTTCACAAGAATCGTCCGACAAGGTTTCTGTTGACAGTGCATCATCAGGTGACACCGGATTTGGACCGGTTTCCGAAGCTCCTACTGAGGATAGCGAAGCAAATACTCAAACAGGTTCTATCCTTACAGTCGTATCTGGAGGGCGGGCAGCAATCAATATTGAAGATACTATTCGTTCTAAATACGGACAAGATCCAATGTTCAAAAAGATCCTTGAGAAACCGAAGGAGTTCAGGAACTTTGAGCAAAAAGACGGACTAGTCTATATTAGCTTGAATGAAAAGATGCTACTCTGCATCCCAAACCTATTTGTAAAAGGACGGAGCATTCGTGAGATTGTCATTGACGAAGCACATTCATTATTGGCTCACCTTGGTGCACGAAAGACCTTACATTATCTTCGCGACTTCATTTGGTGGAAGTCAATGGTTCACGATGTCGAACACTACTGTGAGACTTGTGTCATTTGTCGAAGGTCAAAGGCAAGTAACCACAAACCGTATGGGCTATTGACAGCGCAGCAACCTCCATTGCGCCCATGGGAAGTCATGGGTATCGACTTTGTCGGTCCTTTACCTGAATCAACGAACCGAAATGGAACCTATGACATGATCACTACAATAGTTGATCAACTCACCGGTATGGTACACCTTGTACCTAGTAGGTCCACGTTCAAGGCTAAAGATGTCGCTGAACTTGTCTTTGAGGAAGTCCATAAGCATCATGGACTTCCTAGAGAGATAATTAGTGACCAGGACTCACTTTTTACCAGTACATTCTGGTCACATCTGCATCAGCTAATTGGAACAAAGCTGAAAATGTCGAGCGCTTACCATCCTGAGTCCGATGGACTAACGGAGAGAGCAAATCGTACAATGACTCAGATGTTGCGTCAAAGTGTCGCGCTGGATCAGAAGAATTGGGTACCGAAGCTAGCAGGAGTTGAGTTTGCAATCAACCTTGCTCGCTCTGAGACTACTGGTTACTCACCTTTCTTCTTGAACTCGGGACGGATTCCTCGTTCAATGGTATGGACTTCGGCCTCGAAAGATGAATTCCCTGGTGTTCGTGTATTTGCGCAGCGCATGAAACAGGCTGTTATGTCTGCTCATGATAGTATTCTGAATGCCCGAGTCAAGCAGACTCGAGACGCAAATCGGAGACGAAAGAGCTCACCGTTCAAGGAAAAGGACCTGGTATATTTGTCCACCAAGAATATGTCCTTACCGAAAGGCCTAGCTCGGAAGTTAATCCCGAAATGCGTCGGACCTTATCGTATCTTGAAGGATTTCAACAACTCTTCATTCCAGATTGCATTGCCTGGTCGACTGAAAAAACGGGGCATTCATGACGTCTTTCATTCATCCTTGATGCGTATTCACGTACCGAACGATGATAGACTTTTCCCTGGCAGATTGGAGACCCAGATTGCCGACTTTGATGATGCCGAGGGTGAATGGGCTGTCGAAAGAATTATTGCTCATTCGGGCGCTCGTACTGATGCCATGTTCCAGGTTAAATGGAAGTCTGGCGACGAGACTTGGTTACCCTATGACAGGGTACAAGGGCTGCATGCCTTGCCCGAATATCTTGAGGCGCTAGGACTTGATGAAATATCAGCCCTAGAAGATGGCAATCAGAATCTTCCCGAAGAGGAAGAGTTGGAGCTAGGCGTATTGCAAATTGGGGACCTGTTTGAAATTCAACCAAGCCAGATAAAAGGGAGCGACAATAAGCTTACCGCTTGTCCATTTCCCAAATTATTCCCTGCTTTACACCTTGTCTCATCTTCAATGGCTCTTCTCAACCATTCTACTCCTCTGGTCTTCACTGCAATCCCTAAAGCAGGTGTTTTTCGATTTGACCTATCGGCAGAAAACCGGACCCCAGCTACTCGAGCTGAAGGCACGACCTTGACCGTCAGCTATATGGACCTATTCAAATGTATTCAGCTCAGCGTTGACGTCTACAGTGAAGGACAGGATCTGACCGAAATGATTCCTGTCTGCTATCCCATTATTTCGGATTTGTTCAATGCCCAAAGCGATCTTCCGAGAAAGTTCGCGCTGTACAACCGAACTGGAATCGATGTCACCATGCTGCGAGCCGATAAACCATCTGTCGTGCTTACAGATTTCTTTCCTTCCAATCACCCGCTCATTACCAGACCTCATTATGCTATGAAGTTTCTGGCTCCACCAGCTCCAGCCCTGCCCAGCATGCTTCAGCTTGGGCCCGGTGCAAGTGCTTCCCAGCAAAGCCTCTTCGCCAACTTGATGGCTAGTAAGGCTAGACAGGCCATTCATGCTGAAGAGAAGAGCTCTCGCGCTTATGACGAGCGCAATGCAAAGCGTCGTCGTCGCGAGCTGACCGAGCAAGTCGTCGACGATCTTGATGGATTTTTGAGCGATCCAGAGCCGGTTAAGAAGAAGAAGAAGAATACCAACCGTGAAAAGAAGAAGAGGGCACGAAAGCAAAAGAGTGCTTCATCTGTGGATGCTTCTGGCGATGAAGAGATGGAGGGACCTTCAGTTTCGGGTTAGGAATGCAACTGGCATCCCTGGAGGGCGTATGTAACGGCCGTGACCGTCACACCTTCCAGACTCGGACTATCCCCATCTCGTTCGCCTTTCCTTCTTCATTTTGCTTCTGACTGTCTTTCGATGACGAGCTGTGCTCGTCTACTTGTTCCATTGTTCCCTTGTTCCCTTCTGATTGTTCCTTATCGCTACTTACACAATTCCTATTATCTCAGCTGGTTTGCTAGGTATTTAAAGGCCACTTGTCGTAGATTAGCGACCCAGAATTGATACAACTTACTCCAGTCTCTCTGCTCAACAAGCTCTAAGAAACTCGAACCATCTATCGATTCTCTCGTGTGATGTCGGCGTGTCACCCTCCTCACGCTACCGCTACATCGAGGCTGCTGCGGCAAAGCCATCTCCGTCGATTACAGAGACAGCTTGATCGATAAGACCATCGTCGTTGACGCTCTACCGAGGCAATGGTGCAAAAAGACGTCGCCAATGCCGTCTCCAGCATTCTTTCACCGCAACCTTTTTGCTGCCAGTCTACTCGAGCTCTCTTTCGACAGATGAATTGACGTTTTGCTTGAGGATGGGCATCAAGGGAAGAAGGAGGAATCGTGTGCTGGGCGAGGTATGATCTCATTGCTCTTTTTCGTTCGCAGGCTCATTGTAGTCACCAACCCCAGCTTTGTTTTTCCATCGTCGGCCTCGCTCTCATCTTCTTCCCTAGTCGTTTCTTTGTCGCTCGGCCGTCACGTCTTCCATGCCACCGTCCATCTTGGCCCTTGACCGGTGTCTGAATCTTCCAGAGCCTCAGACGAAGCAGCTTATTCAACAAGGATGGATCTACGGTTGACAGAGGATTGGATACCGAGCTGGCTTACGGAATTGAGGTATGCTGTCTTCTATTTGTCTTTCGCGATGCTTATGGTATTCGATAGCCCATGCTGGTGTTAATATACCTCTCTCGTCGCCATTGCCTCCCGATATCGTGTTTTGTTCGCTCCGGTTTCCTTTTGCAACAGCAGTCATCTTCTGAGCTGATCTTTTCCCAGGACGGGAGCATTGTCAGCGTTGATCTCCTTTACCCCCGCTCTCGTGGGCGCTGAATAATGTTCAGTCATTTACAACCTGCATATGCCTCAATGCATCATGGGCACATTTGGTGAGATATATATCATTCTTTGTCATTGAACCTATCATTGAAGATATCTAGAGCTTCAATAATTGCACTGTTGGTTCGTAGGTCATGCGACGATCGACAAGGACGTGGAGAGGCATAGATAAGGTCGAGAAAGAGAGCTGATTCATGGTCAGCAGACGATTTCAGTTGGATCTAGGTGCGCTCAATACTTCTCCCTTTTATATCTCCATCGTTGATTTCGACTATCAGATACATATCTCTGTTGTATATTTGCTAATACAATCGTTTTTTATTTATATCTCTATCTGATCATCCACTGAGCTACAGCGTAATACAAGGCCAAGCTGCAGCGCGGTCGCCACCCCACCCTCCCGCGCGTAGGAAGAGGAGCGTGCGGGAGTGTGGCGGTCGTCGAGATCTCATACCTTCTGTGCCGGCAGCAGCACGACGGTTGCAGCTCTGACCTTGTTTTGCAGGGTATTGTCTCTTGATCGATAAGGACATCTATTCTACGATTCCGCTGCTATGGGCAAGAGCATGGGCATGAATAAGGCAACTTTTGGCGTTGAATTCTGTTGATCCTACCGGCAGGATTTCCTGCTGTCAAGCCAACATTTTAGCTGAACGTCCTCGCCCATGGCCAAGAATCAAGGACTCTCGTTCCTTGACGACGCAGCTTGACGACCGATATGACGAAACCGGTCAAGACGATCGGGGCTCGAATTTGGGGAAGGTGGCGTTAGGCAATCTCACGACTGGTGCGTTTTCTTTTATCTCTGCTCCTTGGATGTCGTTGAATCCTGGCCAGGTTGCGCTCAGGCGCTGCGACTTGGCTGCGATTATTTCATTCAGCTCTATCATCATCTACATTTTGTTGCCTGTATACTGCCAATACCTCGAGACCCTGGATAACCTTTACGTCCAAGGCATCCTGTCGTCTTGGTCTCCTCGACATGGTCTTCACAAAGATGCAGGTCGGTATTAGCCCCGGTATGTTTGAGATATGTAGGGGTTGAGTTCAAGCATCAGTCTTCCATTCTCAGTCCAGCGCCTTGAGTTCGGCAGAAATAGTATGATTCACTCAGACATCCGTGAGGATCAAGTATATATTCGAGTTGAATTGAGAGAATGGGGACATTTGATCGATCTGATCTTTTGTTCTGGTGACAAATGTTCCAGGATACCTCTGCTCATTTGTGATGCCGGTCATTGCCCGGTTATTGCCATAGCGGCTCGGCCCTTGGCGAACAGTATAGAAGTTGTTGAGTGGAATCGAAGAGAGAATGATCCTGAGAATTTGGAGATTGTCAAAGTGAAACTGGATGAGACTCCAGTGCTGTCATCACCAGCCTTCACTGTGCAGGCTGCCGGTTCCCCGTTAGGATCTTGGACTTTGCCCTTTGCCCGAGCAGGGTGAGTCCCTTCCATCGTCCATCTGCGATCTTTCATACTGACGAGGCAGAGTATTCACTTGGAGTGTGTTATTCCTGCCTGATTGAAATTCCAAAACTAAGTTTAATTCAGCGACAGAGTCCCAATTGCTACCTCGCCGACCTTCGGAGTTCTACCACCCGGTGATATCATCATACCCACAAGCGCTGTATTCCGGTCTCCGACCGCCAGTGTCAGCTCGATGCATGGTTCGCAATTAGAGACCTCGACGCCACATCCGAAGACTCCGCCAGCGGTGGTTGGGGCCGCTGTGGGTGGCGGCATCGCGGTACTATTGGCATTGATCGCTTTGGCGATCATCATACAAAGACACACTTCCCCAAAGATCAGGCACAGCCTTTTTTTAGATCAATCCTGGGTTACTCCGCCACAAATTCGTGCTGGTGTGAGTGAGGTACATTACATTAGGTGGAGGAGGTACTGTGTCAGTGTACCTTCTTGTCTAGACAATGAAATCATCGTTATCGGTAGGTACATGCTTTGAACGTCTGTATCCTGCATGAGTAGAACTGATAGGCTTTTGTTCGAGTATCGAAGACCACCTGTGCATCCTCCATAGTCTCCAAGTCAAGCTATTCGACGTTTTCTTGTATCTCTGGCATATTGGATGATGGACTAAACTACAACCTATATCTGCTTCCACACCACAACTGCAGTACTTGTCTTATTGTACACCTAGTTGATTGATTCAACATGAGATTTGAATCAAAGAGTTTCAAATCTTCTCGCCAGTACTCATCATCGTTCTTGGTCCATGGGGGATTCCTAGAGTTCTGACAGTGACCGAAATCGTCACGCAAACAAAAGGGTGGGGCAAAAACAGAGAATACTCAAATAGGTTGCACGGGAGCACAAAGGCTCGTTGGAGATTGAAGTAGAAAAAGTCTATTGCTCGTAACCGTGTGCTGGCTAGGTTGACAGGACGATCTGGATCTATTCTACAACGAAGCCAGTTGTTATCCCGTAGGGAGCTGAACATGATTATCTCCCCCTCCACTGATGCAGCATCTTACCTTACCGTCGACCAACAAATTTTTCATCATTTTTGATGCTAGAAAATGCCAACGGCTTGTGAATCCGCCGTAAATATTCCGGGTCGGGTCGCGGCAAGGCCACATGTTGCCAGACCACATGAATGATGGAACAAACAAGCACAAATCACATGTTTGTTGATTCTAACCACATTGTCGCGCCACCCGCCATTTCCCGTCAGGCCTCCAGCTGCACCTCATGCCCGCCCCTCCCGCGATATTTTATTCCCAGCACCCCCCTCTAACCCCTATGTCCTTGGAATCCACCCTAGGAGTCTAGGGTGGGCCAAATTAATATTTTCAAACATTCCCACGATTTATTCTGCCCTACCATCCCACCCTACCGTCCTTAATCAATCAAATTTTCTAGGGTTAAGCTTGCCCTACCAGTCTTCAATGAAAAGACTGCAATAAGCCAATCCACTGCGCTCTAGCCAAAAAAAAAAAATGTCCAAAAAAAAATGAACCTGGCCACCCACCCAAAAAAAATCAGGCAGGTTGAAAATCGGACCCAGACTAAAAAAAAAAAAGTTGAAGCCAAAGATGCTTGAAATGACTTGGAAATCATTGCTAGACATAACAAAAAAAAACAGTCAAAAAGTTGAATCACTGCACCCTAGAAAACTTGACTGTATTAGTCAGCTTAACCTTACAAAATTTGACTGCATGTAGAAAACTTGACTGCATTCAAAGATGCTTACAATCACTTGGAAATCATTGCTAGACATAACAAAAAAAAAGACAGTCAAAAAGTTGAATCACTGCACCCTAGAAAACTTGACTGTATTAGTCAGCTTAACCTTACAAAATTTGACTGCATGTAGAAAACTTGACTGCATTCAAAGATGCTTACAATCACTTGGAAATCATTGCTAGACATAACAAAAAAAAAGACAGTCAAAAAGTTGAATCACTGCACCCTAGAAAACTTGACTGTATTAGTCAGCTTAACCTTACAAAATTTGACTGCATGTAGAAAACTTGACTGCATTCAAAGATGCTTGCAATCACTTGGAAATCATTGCTAGACATAACAAAAAAAAAGACAGTCAAAAAGTTGAATCACTGCACCCTAGAAAACTTGACTGTATTAGTCAGCTTAACCTTACAAAACTCGACTGCATCTAGAAAACTTGACTGCATTCAAAGATGCTTGCAATCACTTGGAAATCATTGCTAGACATAACAAAAAAAAACAGTCAAAAAGTTGAATCACTGCACCCTAGAAAACTTGACTGTATTAGTCAGCTTAACCTTACAAAACTCGACTGCATCTAGAAAACTTGACTGCATTCAAAGATGCTTGCAATCACTTGGAAATCATTGCTAGACATAACAAAAAAAAACAGTCAAAAAGTTGAATCACTGCACCCTAGAAAACTTGACTGTATTAGTCAGCTTAACCTTACAAAACTCGACTGCATGTAGAAAACTTGACTGCATTCAAAGATGCTTGCAATCACTTGGAAATCATTGCTAGACATAACAAAAAAAAACAGTCAAAAAGTTGAATCACTGCACCCTAGAAAACTTGACTGTATTAGTCAGCTTAACCCTACAAAACTCGATTGCATTTGTCAATTTGAACCCAGAAACTTTGAATGCATGCTAGGAAACTTGACTGCACCCTAGAAAACTTGACTGCAAAACATTTTGGACTGTTCAAAAAGTTTCAAGGCTTGAAATATTTTTGACGTGACAACCTGCTTAATTTTAATCAAGCAGGTTTGAAAATCAGCACCAAAAAAAATTGAAACCAAAGTTGAACCAGAGTTGCTTGAATTCACTGGCAAATCATTTCCAGGCATAAATAAATAAAACTGAAAATTTGCACCATGAATACCCTTGACATGATTTGGGGCTCATGTGTGGCTCAAATCTAGACTGAAATACGAGTCTGTAGACCTGGGAATCATGCAATTTGGTCAGGAATTCACAGAGATATGACAGGAACAATTCCTCTGGTACAATTTCATCAAATGTGACTGATTTTGACTGAACCCAATGCAGTGGTCTGAAACATATGTTGGTAACCATTCCCACAGCACAGCCACATCCCTGGCATCCTATATAAACTATCATCCACGCCTCTCTCTCTCTTCCTTTCCCCCTCTGTCACTAGATTTTTACTTCTGACCTCTTTGTGGACCAACAGAACAATAATCATCTCTGAAAGGTCTGTCCAACCATGCTCTCATTTCTTTTGGCCCTTGGCCCGGTCTGCTTGGATTACATAAGCAGACCTGATTGATTTTAATCGAGTAGGTCTGCCTGAAATATTTCTGCACAGACCTACCTGATTAAAATCAAGCAGGTCGTCTATCTTGGCTGTCTGTCTTCCATAAACTCAAGCTGACATTTCTCCTTTGACAGACACTTGAATTTATTTGAGCAGGTCAGATACATTTCTGCACAGACCTACTTGAATAAAATCAAGCAGGTCGTTTATCTTGGCTCTCTGTCTTCCATAAACTCAAGCTGACATTTCATCTTCAACAGACACTTGAATTTATTTGAGCAGGTCAGATACATTTCTGCACAGACCTACTTGAATAAAATCAAGCAGGTCGTTTATCTTGGCTCTCTGTCTTCCATAAACTCAAGCTGACTTTCTTTCTTCAACAGACCTTTTAGCAACACACCCACCTGAATTAATTTGAGCAGGTTGGTCAATGGATTCATTAAGAGAGACAAGTCTAGTGTTGACTTTCATTCAAGTTTTTCAATCCAATGTCTGCTGATCCCACTGCCCCCCTCACTGTGATGCCCGGTCATACAGACCTTGTCTCAAATGCTTGGTTGATGCGGTACAATCTTGCTATCAACAGAGTCTATCACCTATGGATATGTACTGATTGCAAGATTGCTGTTAAGACTTCCAGCATAGCCAAGCATACCACCAGAGACACGGTCCACCCTGGTGGTTTAGCTCCAATTGCACAGTTCATCAATATCTTGGCCGCACAGAACAATATCCCTAGTGCCTATCCAGATACGACTCATGCCATTGACGCTATAGATGGTCTTCCAGTACACAAGGTCAAATGCTGTTCTGCCTGTCGCACCTTTGGCATAGAGAAAACAATCACAAACCATATTACAAAGGATCACAAGACAGAGACTCCACAACCACAACCCATGGGCACCTACAATGGTCAGCAGTTCAATAATGCCAACAAGGTGTATTTTGAAGTCAACGTCAACAATCTGCTGCCGCCTCCTGCACCTGCGGGTTTCATGCCACTGCTACAGACTCTTCGCAACTTTGACATCTCAAATCTGGTTGACAAGACAGAAACTGATGCCCGACTGGTTCAGCCTTGGTTGAAGATCAATGGGTTTCACTTGCATGTTGCGCCCTATGACATTGCAGAGATTCGAGCACTGGTTGCACTTCCATCCAAGGCCAAAGATCTCCCTCGACTCAGTGATGCAGTCCTTGCATATTTCAAGAAGGCAGAAGCTGCTCTCAAATCCATTGACCGCATCATACTGTGCAAGCTGAACACCAGTGACATTGCTAAAACGTGAGTCTATCTCATTTATCTTTGACCTGGTCAATTTTATTTGAGCAGGTTGATGCTTGGGCTAGTCTGTTGCATGGACTAGCTGACCTTTCCTTTGTTTCCTTCGACCTGCTTGATGCATCTTTCTTTCATTGCTCAAGGCTGACACTCATTTTTTAACAGGGCCATTAGCAACACACCCTTGCATCCACTAGAACAGCAATCATCATTGAAAGGTCGGTCAATCAATTTATTGAAAGCCACAAGTTTGTTAAAGTTAATTCACAAGCATACTGCATGACAGTCACTCATCTTGTTGCCGGTCTCCTTCGAGCTTCTGTCACTGCAGGATACAAGTTTCCAACCAATCCATCCCTTGACACTGCTATCAAGGCATTGGATTTATCATTGCAGAAACCAGCAGAGAGATGCTTCAATGAGCTTCATGCTATATTCCTTGCACTCTTTGGCACAACTTGGATGCCCAAAGAGGATGCTGAGGAAGGTGATATTGCCAATCCCACCATGTGCTTCCTTGCACTCTTTGCCTTGAAAGCAGATGGTGAATTCCTTCAGCCCATTACCATCACTGCACCCATTCGACATCTCACTTGGTCCATTGAATTCACCATGGTTGTTGAGATCAATGCCCGTGTCAAGGCCAAGACAGCAAAATCCAACTCGGATGCCTATGATCAGCTCTCTGAATACGTTCAAGAGAAGTTTCCTTCGACATTTGAAGATCTTTGCAGTCTTTCCCACTACACAAGTGCTGTGGCATTCAATTCACTCAGAATGCCAGAGTTATGGTGGCCTGATCAGGAAGATCCCACCCGGATGCTCTTCAATGGCCAACCAGTTACATTGCAGATGTATAGGGAAATCTGTGTTGGCTTGATCACAAAGCTGGTCAAAATGTGGGATGAGGAGATCCTGCTTGGTCTCAAGAACATCTATGCCGATCACAGTGCTGCTACCGACAACCTTCGTTCCACCAAGCCAAAGTACAGCTTCATTCACGATGCATCAAACAACTTGGCCAGTGTTGGAAAAGACTTCTTGACTGCCATATTTGATTCACCAAAACTCAGAGAACGGTTCACTCAAATGCTGGGCTCTGAGCATGTCTTGAAGAAGTCAGAATGTCTCAAGTGGCTGCAAGCACTAGCAGAGTTTGAAGGTGGCCTCATGGTCCTGATTCATCTCAGTTCAGGAGGCCCTGGGCGTGGTACAGAGATCACCAACTTGCTTGCAGAGAACACAGCAACTCGCGTTCGAAATCTATTCCTGTTTGGCAACCGCCATGTCACCATTGTCAGAAACTATACCAAGGACAACAACATCTCCCAGAAGGATCGTTACATTCCTATGGGCCTTGATGCTGTCACTGGAGATCTCCTGGTTCAACTGCATAGTGTTGCAAGGCCATTGGCAGTGCACTTCAGCATAGCCTTGGATTATGAAGATTCAGTGACTTTGCAATATCAACGCATGCTCTTTATGGGACTCGAGAAGCCCTTCACATCAAAGAAGCTCACCACTTTGCTCAAGAAGCATACTTCACCTATCACTCGCTTTGACATTGGCATAGCAGATTTTCGCCAGATCTTTGTTGGATTCAGAGAGAGGAATCTGGGAAAGACACATAACCTTCTGCTAGAAGATAGCGACAGTGCAGATACCATTGAAGCAGAGCAAATGGGACATAGCAGAGCCACAGAAAAGGCCCATTATGGTCTCTCCTCCAATGCATGGGATGGTGCATCAGATGAAATCATCCTTCTATTCCTCAAAGCGAGTTCAAAGTGGCAAGTGCTTCTTGAACTTGTTCCTGGAGGACTCCAGCTACCTTATCATTCTGCGCAGCCAGATCAGTTCCAACGCTTGGTCACCAAAGGGCTCATCAAACTCAACAAGCGGACTGCAGCAGCATCTACAACTCCAGTCTCAGTGGATACAACTCAGCTTCAGAATCAGATCCAAGAGATGCGAGACGATTTCAATGCAAAGCAATCTGAGTTCAGTGCACAGCAATCCGAGTTCAACAAGCAGCAATCCGAGTTCAATAAGCAGCAATCAGAGACCAATCAGTTGCTTACAGCTCTCATTCAACAGAACACTGAATCCACCAAGCAACTGAATGCACAGATAGAGCAGTTGTCACATCAACTACAGTCCAATCCAGAACCAGACTACAATGATCCTGACTATGATGATGAGCCTTATGATCCAACAGATCCACATGGCAAGTTTATTATTTCTCATTTAATTCATCAACTTATGTTCTGCAGGAATCTATCACAATTCACCGGTGTTGCAGAACATTGATCTGGCTGACAGTCAGTAGATGTAATCCAAGTTGTGTTTGCATTATTAACATCAGTTTCCCAGGTTCCGATCAACCTGCTCAATTTAATTCAAGCAATGGAATGACACCGCCAGACAGTAAGTCTATGTAATCCAAGTTATGTTGAAGTTACTCAAATCATTATTGCAGGCTCCATTAGACCTGATGAAATTAATTCAAGCAGGTTGATGACACCAGCAGACAGTAAGTGAATGTGATTTTTGAGCTGTGTTCAAGTTACTAACATTATTATTGCAGTCTCCAATCAACCTACTCAAATTAATTCAAGTAGGTTGCCAGAGATTGATGTGGACAGTAAGTGAACACACTTTGAGTTGTGTTCAAGTTGCTAACATTATTATTGCAGTCTCCAATCAATCTACTCGAATTAATTCAAGCAGGTTGAGTCTCCCAGTTGAAGATATTCTCTTCAAGCTCCGAGAGTTGCTCAAGGATCCTAATGCAAACTGGACTTGCCCAGAACAGAGAGAAGCTGTGCAAGCATTGCTCAACTTGGAGCACGATGTTATTGTTGCTATGCGGACGGCAACTGGGAAGAGTCTGGTCTTCATTCTTGCTGCACTTTTGCAGAGAGCTTGCTCAGTGTTATTCATACCACTTAGAGCACTCCTTGAAGACTGGAAACGCCGGCTGGACAACTTTGGGATCCCATATCACCATTTCCATGCTGATGATGAAGTTCCAGACCTGACAGGCGAACACAACATCATCCTGGTCTCATCTGATGTTGGACGCTTCCGGAACTGGGAAAAGGCAGTCGACACTTTGAACACTCATACACCAGTGGCAAGGATCGCCTTTGATGAATCCCAGTTGTACATGGGAGACACCAAGTTCCGCCAGTTCACCTTTGCAAATCCAGATGCTCTTCGCCGCTTTCCTTGTCAAATGGTTCTTCTCAGTGGATCTGCACCACCACACACTATACCGGCCATTGTCAAAACATTTGGATTGCTGAATCCAATTGTGATCCGGACACATACTGCACGCCTTGAAACAATGTACCGTCTTGGACCAGTCACCAAAGATGTCAAAGATGGCCATAACAAAATCCAGAAACTGGTTTCAAGGATGCGCAATGGACAGGAGCCAGGGATCACTTGGGGCACCAAAGATCGCTACATTGTCTATGTTCAGAGCCTACATGATGGCTATGAACTTGCAGATCTCAGCGAACTCAGCTTCTACCATGGAACAAAATCCAGCGGCGAACATAAATTGACAGAGCAGCAGCAAGCTGAAATGTGGGATGACTGGGTCCAAGGATATAAAATTGGATTGATCTGCACCAGTGCCTTGCAGGCTGGCATTGACTATCCTCACATCCGACTGGTTGTTCATCTCAAACAGCCTAGGAGCATGAATGACTTCATCCAGGAGAGTGCTCGGGCGACCAGAGATGGAAAACTTGGCATCTCATTGATCCTACCCTTCCAGCACTTTCCAAATCTCAAAGACTGGAGTGATGAGCACCAGAGGCTTCATGGGACGGCGCACATGCAAGCTTTGACCAAACAGAAGACCCACTATCCTTTCAACTGTTTCCATTATCAAATGGGCAACTACAATGATGGAACTACAACTGAATGTGCTGAGTATGAGGGTGCTATGCTTTGTTCAGGATGTGTCGACTGTGAGTGAAACAAACCAGTTTCAATTTTCATACTGATGCCCAGATTATCTAGGGCATGGAGGATTCCAACGGGACCCTATCACTCGCAAAGGAAAGCAGGATGATATCATGATCAAGCTTCAGTCTGTCGAGTTTCAAGCTGCTCTGCCACCGCCACACCTTCAGCCATCCCAACTCAAACGCAAACTGCACGATGCTTTTGGCTCAGCGGCCGAAAACTCTTCTGCCAAGCGCAGAGAGCTTGACCAGCTTAGACATAGGAGGATGGAACCCTATATCCGAATGCTGGAGTTTGCGAACCAAAAGTGTGGATGCTGTTTGTTGGACAAGAAAGTGTTTGGCAAGGTCAATCACAAGGCATATGACTGTCCTTCAATCCTGGTTCATAGGAGGGAGCTGCTTGACCTAGCAAGGCAGTATCAGTACAGCAAGGATGCTGCCATATGCTGGAAGTGTCATGTTCCATCGTTTGGTGGTAATACCGGCCACGATGAGTTTGTCAGGTCAATCGCGCAAACAGATTCATTGTATGATGGAGAAGACACTTGTGAGCAGTCTAATCTTCTTCTTGGACTTGCATTTGGGATCTGGAAGAATGCACCATTAAAGAAGCAGGTTGCATCATGGAGCAGTTGTCCAGTGTGGAAAACTTTGGAGGAATACAGAGACTGGTTGGTCAAAGAGCACTCCGCCCACAGAACAAACTGGTTTAGTCTCATAGTATGGCTAGCAGCTTATAGAGAAATGTAACTTGTATGGATTGCAACATATCTTGATGTGATCAGGAATGAACCAGCTTAATAAAATTGAAGCAGGTCGCACATGTGACTTGACCCCTAGTGTAAGTACAATGAAAGGAGCTTTCTTTTAGTGTATGATACATGTAATAACAGCATCCAGTATATATTATGTATGCCTTAAAATATTGTGCAGGTGTAGGGATGACTTGGATGGCCATTGTATAGAGACTTTTCTGACTGTGACATAATGTGACAGTGACCCTGGATCAGATTCAGAGTCTGTGGAATCAAGAATTTCGGAAAATAGTCAAGAATTGGTTGAACTACAGGTTAGGGTTAGGGTTAGGGTTAGGGTTAGGGTTAGGGTTAGGGTTAGGGTTAGGGTTAGGGTTAGGGTTAGGGTTAGGGTTAGGGTTAGGGTTAGGGTTAGGGTTAGGGTTAG